>JADLZN010011067.1:0-215986 GCA_018155175.1 Sinocyclocheilus anophthalmus
TTTGTGAATAGTTCCGCTTAAAGTTAAAATTATGTTATCATTTACTCAACCTCTTGTCATTTCGAACATGAATGACTTTCTATTGTGGAACCCAAAAAGAGAAATGTTGACACATATGCTGGCTGCTCTTTTCCATAAAATCAAAGTGAAAAATATGTTTTCAGTGTTTCAGGTATTACGGGTTAGCCTATTGATGATTGTAGATTTTACAACATACAACCATAACCTTAAATTTCATTTTAATTTCAAAGTAAGATAATATCAGTATACAAATCTGCTTAAACTACCAAAATCGGCTTGTACTGATACTCACCGTATTAATATAGGTAGTAAAAATTAAATCAACATGATGCTTCATGCACAAAAATTAGGGTAACACATAAGACACTAAAATAATGCAAAAAATTACTAAAGTTTACTAAATAAAATAAAATGTTACACATAATACTAATGTACATTGCTTATAACAAAAGGAGAGGAAACTATTTATGGAAAATATAATCAGATGTGATCTGCCACACTGAGACGTGTGGAAACCCTTTTACTGTTCTTTTTTCTTTTTCCTATTACATGACATGAATATAGTGCACAAGTCATAGGTCTATTTTAAGGTTCTTTTTGTCCTTTTGCTGCTTGACAACACAAACCTGCATTCATTTTCATGATGTGAACATAGTTCAAGATGTCCTTAACTTGAGTTTCCATCTTTTAGTGCTGCATTTAGGTTCCTACTGAGAGCCGAGAGGTTCATAGCAAGAGATTTTTGCAGACCTTGACTTCTCAGATTAAGAGAGTCTGTTCTCTCTCTCTCTTTTCTCTAAGAGTATGATCTGATTAGGTAGAACTCCCCTGGGCTCATGAGAAACTGTGCTGAGTCACAGAATGCCCTCTTCAGACAGGACAATGTATTTTTCGAAAGCCTATAGCCTTCCTGTCTTACCTAGCTGTGGTGTATGTTTGGCATTTTTGCTTTGCTCTGCCTCCCTTTAAACAAATTCCAGCAGTTCTGTTCCAACAAGTCTGATAATGGTTCATTTTCACTTTGTACAAATAATATATAATGTATGTTAGTGTTTCTTTATAAAGCATCATATTGCTGTCATCAGGTATTGGTGTTATGTATAAAATCCTATTTTGTCAAATTTAACATGTTTCTGACTCACATTTGGCAATGAGCTTTGATTCCTTGGAGTGTGGCAAATGTTGGAAATCGATAAGCACAGTTAATGCAATTATAATCTGTTAAATCTCTCTTATAATTGAACAGATGGAGGGAGGTGTTTACTGTCCTGCCCCAATGAGATGTGAAAAATTCTCAATGGCCCAACAGAGAGATATTTTTAAAACTGCACAAGAGCTGGATGGGAGGAGGCTGGATCACAATGGAGATGACATCACAGTCGCTAGGCTGTCAAATCTCTAGCCTGTGTCATCACCTTTTTTGCTTTACTTACGAATTTTTTTCATTTTTTTACTACTAAATTGCAGCTCTACTTTACTATTTCACACTGCAATATGAAGAACTAGTTTTCCTTTTCCCAATGGAAATACTAGTGCTGGTATAGAGCTATAATCTTGATTTTACTTTGATCACTTTGCAATCCAATCACAGTTATTCATTCATTCAATTATTCATGTGCAAATACTGACAAGGAATTATTGCTGTCAGTATATTTTATGTACATAAACAGTAATATTATTAAATATTACAATTAACGTATTTTACAAAGCAAACCTGAAAGTCTTCAGTGTTACACGATCCTCTAGCTAGCTGCTCAAGAAACTTAACATCAATATTGAAAATCATTTTAACTGTTTAATATATTTTTAGAACCTGTGATACACTACTATTCCAAGAGTTGTTGTTGTTTTTTTTGAAAGAAATTAATACTTTTTTTTTCAACAAGGATGCATTAAATTGATTTAAAGTGAAAGTAAAGATATAATACGTAGATACACACACACACACACACACACACAAACACACACCACACACCAACACACACACACACACAAACATATATCTTATATAATAATCTCTAATATATATATATATATATATATGGAGCAAATCAGCTCAAGCATTCCATCGTGACACTGAAGACGAAGCTTAAAAATGAAATGAAATACATTATATTTAAATGGAAAACAGATTTTAATTTTAATAATATTCACAATATTACTGTTTTGTGTATTTTTGATTAAAATACATGTAGTCAAAAACATAATTTAAATCTAAATGATTCCAAACTGTTGACTATTGGAGTTAGATTACCGAAGAAAGTAATTATTTCTTTAATTCTTGGGTTTTAGATTTGGGATGAACCCTTACAATAATATTTGAATTTTTCTGAATATTTTAATAGGAATTTGCATTACTGTACCAATACAATTTGTGCTTTTAAATGTATTTTTAGGTATCAAACACATGACATAGTAGATTCACCCAGGCTTTGGCATTACGGGCTTATTCACACTAGTTTTTCGACCGAATTTCATAAATCTGATGGCGAAGCCCTGAAAGATAGGAGTGGAGTTGTGTCTGAAAACACATTTTGATGAGCGCTCAGAGTGCTGGCACGTAAATGAAGCCTTTGAACCTCTCCAGAGAGAGCGGGCTGAATGCCTAATCAACGCCGGGCCTCTAAAACACGCAACAGGCCCGAGATTAGAGATAAACACTTGCAAGCCCGTGGCCATCGTCAACAGCAGCTTTCACACGAAGACAATGGCCCTCTGATCAGAACAATGATTGCGCCTGCCCGGTTCTCTCTCTCCACTGGCAGCTGAAGCTTCCCACTCCTATCATTTTAATTAATCCAGTAATATTTCCAAAGCCTGCACTGTATAGGCCTCTAATGAGAAATCTCATCAGAAGTCGGAAGAAGCAGGCAATTTGAGCTGGAACCAGTGTGATGTTCTACCTTTCTCCGTCTCTTTATAGCAGGCATCCTTTCAGAGCATTTCTTAATTTCAGCGGCACGTGATCTGGCCCTCCATTAGTGTACGGTCCGCTGCCGTGGTGCTCATTTAAGCATCGGGAATGTTTTTTTTTGGTGTGCATGTGTGTGTTTTCAGACACCTCTTTCGACTTGTTGGCCGTTGTGTACTGATAGCTATCTCATTGACTTTAATCAGCCATCCGTCAGTGTGACAGTGCTGTAAGAATAAAGGTTTTGAGGTGCAAGTTAATTAATCTGCCTGCTCCTGTTGGCTGGCACTGCTCATTCATGGAGCAAATAAAGGCAGTCATGAATGTAATTGTTTGTTTTCTGTGCAGTTTTGGGAAAATAGGAGTTATTTTTGTGGCTCTGATATCTGCAGAGGTTGCCCTTTGCTTGCAGGATACTTTTTGGCAGTAAATGATGCGTGTTCCAACAAATTATTTTTCAATCATAATTTTTCAGAAGCTCATCTGATACATAAATTACAGCACACTGATTTGGTGGGATTTATACAAGCATACACAGAAGTATCAGCATTATTTGTTGATGTAAACAAGTACAGTATGTATTAGCAGTGTTTTGTGCACTTGTGTTTTAGTGTTACATTTTAAAACATTTTATCTAACATTTAATTATAACAGCAATTATTATTATTTTAGTAGTAGTAGTATAATAATATTCTAAATGCCCTTTTCGGTAACACTTTCTATGAAGCCCATACTTATAACACATTATAAGGGTATTCTTAATGCATTATAATGAATGCATAATGCATTAAAAAAAACACCTTGACTAATCTGTTCATAAGAAACAGTTTTTACTATGATTAAATATTACGTATTGTTGTTATAGCTTGTAAGAGTTGATGATTATAACACAAGGAACAGTTGCAACCTTTTCATGGATGTATTTCTCATAGGGAATAAATGTATAGAAGTCTCATATCTTGCCATTTCCTTATGCTACTACTTAAAAGCGGTCAAAGACCACTTAATAAGTAGTAATAATAATAATAATAATAATAAAATTTCTCTCAAAACAGCCTAAAAAGCAGATCGATGACTGTGATATGACACTTTGCTTTGAACTATTTTTTATGTATAGCAGATGCTACCATTCTGTTGAGCATACTAATACTTAATGAGAGTTAGTTGCATGTAGTAGCACAGTGTTATAGGCGATTGATTAAGGGAGACTATCAAAATAAAATGTAACCATATAAAACACTGCATTTTTTTCAGTTGGAGTATAAAGCTCACATCAATTAATTAACATTACCTCCACAGGAAACACTCAAATAACACTCAACATCAAACCACTCACAAGCTGTAGTAAGATACTGTGCAGTCCATTATACTGTAAATTAAGTAGATTCAATATGGTGTTCATTGTGTGTTATAAATAATAATACTCTTAAACTTATAACCACAAATACGTAAGTATTATGATGTATTATAATTGTTGTTATAATTATTCATGAGCTGATATAACATATTATAAGTTTTTTATAATGCATTATGCATTCATTATAATGCCTTAAGAATACCCTTACAATGTATTATGAATACGGGCTTCATAGAAAGTGTTACCTAATTTTCTTATAATTTTTGTATGTATTTATTTTTGTTATAAAGTATAGAATTATCATTGGACTCCCAAATGGAAAATATACAGCCCCTAATGGGACATGTTGGTGAAAATTTTTTTTATTATGTATTTAAAAAATACGCAGAAAAGGTTTCAAAATTATATGATCTTATGTATAATCTTGCAAAAGTATTGCGTTTTCCTTAGAAATGTTGTGTTCTCTTGCAAAACATTTGCGTTCTTTCACCAAAATATTAAGTTTCCCCCAGTAAATCCTGCGTTTGCTCGAAAAAAAAACAAAAAATATATTTACATTCTCTCACAAAATTATATTAAATAAAAAATTTACATTTCACTGAGAAACTCGCAAAAGCACTAAAATAATCTCCCATATCAAATAAAACTCCCAACTCATCATTTAAGTTTGGTGAGCAAACACAATGTTTCTAAGGGGAGCACAACATTTTTGTTAGCACAAAGTTTTTTTTAATCTTCATGCTCTTTTAGGGGCTCCATAAAAAAGAGAAAAATATCATGTTCACTTCGATTTTGTGGATTTTTAAGATATTCCTAACTTTAGGATCCAGGATGGTGTGACAAAAAACAAGCCCATGTCTTCTTCTATGTAACAAATAACTTGCCTTATTTGAAGCTACATCTTCATATTTTGTCAGATTGCTTAATCTTTGCTGATTTTCTTTTAAAGACATTCTCTCAGATTTTTTTGTGATGCCAGCTTGTCTCTCAGAAAGTAGTTCCATATGGATCCTTTATCAATAAACTTTGTACCTGACTTTCTGGCGGTTGTAGGTTGGACACTAATTTATTTTGCAGTCAGGGTAATGTAATAGTTGGCATAGTAATCTTGTTCTTGGCGGCTGAGGACAGCGCTCCGGGGCATTGTCTGCACACTGAGGCACATGGCAGCTCTGGCTTTAAGGTGATAAGGGGCTGACTCAAGCCAAGTTCAAAGCTCAACATAACTGGAAAAGAGGAAAGTCATTTCAGGCAATCAAACAAAATTCAACATACTGGACCCCTGCACAAATGTTTTATATTGAAATTTGGAAGCACATCCAACAAAAACACTGTAGAAAGGAAGCTGATTTCTTGACTTTTATTTTGGCGTGACTAAAATACATATAGCCTTATGGCTCATTCAAGTCAAGAAGTTGCGTTGGAATAATTGCGACTTTTTACTTTCTGCCTGTCTTTCCAAGTTGGAGGGATGTCAAAGAATCAAGGTGGAAGCAGTATTATATGTGTTTTGTGTACTGTTGATAGAAATAACAATAACGCTGGCCAGAAACACTACTAATTTAGCTGGTTTCTGAATAAACAGACCAAAATTACCTGAACATATAGCATGTCACAAATAAGATTCCTAATAGTAAATAGGAACTACCAGGGAGGACTTAAAAGAGGCTGGGATTTATTTGCTCAAAAATACAGTGAAAATGTTTAAATAGTATATTATGAAATATTTCAATATAACATAACTGTTTTCAGTTTTAATTTAGTTTAAAAATGTAATTTATTTTTTTCAGCTTCCATTACTTCTGTCTTCAGTGTCACATGATCATTCAGAAAACATTCTAATATGATGATTTGATGCTCAAACATTTGTAAACTGTCAAAATAAGTTTTATTGTTTAACATTTTGGGGGCAAATGTAATTTCGGGATTCTTTGCACATTATTAATGTCTTTAATGTCACTTTTGATCAGTTTAATGCATCATATCTGATAAAAGTGTTTAACCAACAAGGCCCTACCAAAAAAAAAGTAAATGTAAAAAAATACAACATATTTATAAGATTAATATGAAAATAATGTGTAATGTTAAATATAAAGCCTAATATCAATGCATTCTGGTGCTCATAGTATAAAAAAACTATTTTCTTCAAATACATTTACTGACAGTCTTGCATATGACATGTGGATAAGCATAACAGTTGTGATTACACCAATGCAATATCTTCAATTTACAGTAACTCTTGTATATTTAGCCTTCATGTTATTGTAATGACAAAATGGAACCTCAGAAGAGCTTATTGCACCCCTGCATTTAACATGCTCACAAGTTTGCTCATTGTTTCTCAACATTGTCACACATTTGGTAATGATCGGATGATCTGTGCTATGTAATTTGATTTAAGATACCCTATTTGATTCATGCTCAGCACAAACACTAATGTGAAGTAATCGTGTGCTATGTGTGGGTGCAAAGTGCCATGGCAAAAGAATTGCCTCTGTGGATTTATGAACATGTAATCATGACTTTTCATCATAATTAGTTCTTATTTCCATGCCATGGGTATTACTCAGATCCATTTAAGACTCCTTCAATACATTTTGTGGAACAACATGTGTTTCCTGAAGACAAATGTGCTATTTATGCGCTGAATTATATGCGTCATGGATAACTCTGAATTGAAATGTGTAAACAAATAGGATTGTTTCTCATTGCCCATGGTACGAGGACATGTTTATTGTGTAAGTCAAGTAAACACGTGAAACGTCTCGGTTCGTAATAACCCTCGTTTCGATGGAGGAACGGAGCGTATATGTTTTTTTTTACCCCCCCCCCCCCCCCCCCCCCCCCCCCCCCCCCCCCCCCCTGGGGGGGGGGGGGGGGGGGAACATAGGGATTTATTGAGAGCCTCAATCATCTCTGACTTTAAGAGAAAATGGCAATGAATTTTGGCTAGTGGATTTTGCATACCTGAGTCACTCCCCGTGCATACGGGTATAAATAGGTGACAGGTGCATCCACTCATCAGGTTTTACGCTGAGGAGACAAGAGCATGTCCCTGGCAACCAGCGATGATTCAAAATGGCATGGGGACATAGTGTCTCCGTTCCCTCCATCAGGGAACGAGGGTTACGTACATAACCAAGACGTTCCCTATCTGTCAGTCACTACGAGTTATGTCGTGATGACATATGGGGTCTATGGAAAGTGCCACAACCTGAACCCCATCACAACCCAGTAGCGCTGCAAATGTTGACAAGCAGCCGCGTGTCAGACAAATGCTACGCAAAGGTCGTAACCTTCCCAACGCCCCAGTGCAAATTCACTGACCTTGGCGCCTGCAGGGACCAAAAAGGTGAGTACATCGCTGCTGGAGATAGCCAAGCTGCTGTTCCTATGACAGAATTTTTTTTCTTAAGAGAAGGGATTTTGAACTTCATGAAAGGTGCTTCACGCCTTTCCTGTTTGTTGTTTACAGCTTGGCAGTAACGAAAGGGAAGCGAGCCATCCGGACAAGGGAGCTACGGAGACCACATCCTGCCTGTAGGGAGGTATCATGTGGAGACACTGATATGAACTGACCCAGGCCTGGGGCAGCACATAGGAGGCAACACTCCGTGTGGAGTGAGCCCACATCCCCAGGGGGCATGGCTTGCCTTGAGATTGGTAGGCCAAGGCGATGGCATCCACTATCCACTGGGCCAACCTCTGCTTGGAGAGAACCTTCCCTTTCTGCTGACCTCCATAGCAGACAAAGAGCTGCTCAGAGCTTCTGAAGCTCCGGGTGCGGTCCACGGATATTGGCAACGCTCTTACGGGACACAGCAACGCCAAGGCTGGGTCTGCCTCCTCCGAGGGCAGTGCTTGCAGGTTCACCACCTGATCCCGGAAGGGCATGGTGGGAACCTTGGGCATGTATCCAGGCCAGGGTTTCAGGACAACGTGAGAGTTGGCCGGCCCGAACACAAGGCACTCTTTGCTTACCGAAAATGTTTGGAGGTCCCCAACCCTCTTGATGGAAGTGAGAGCAGTCAGGAGCGCTGTCTTAGCAGACAGGAACTTAAGCTCAAGTTCCAGTTGAGTCCAGCGGCTCAGTTCCGTTTGGGTAAGGCGCAACCAGCAAGACCTGTTCCTCATCCTCCCTGACCTTGCACAGTGTCTGAGCGAGAAAGCTCGCTGGGGGAAACGCATACTTGCGTAGAGCCCAAGGCCAGCTGTGTGCTAGTGCATCTGTACCGAGGGGGGCCTCGGTCAGGGAGTAATACAGCTGGCAGTGGGAGGACTCGTGGGAAGCAAACAGGACAACCTGGGCTTCCCCGAATCGACTCCAGATCAGCCGGATCGTCTCGGGATGGAGTCGCCATTCTCTGGGGAATGTGAGCTGTCGTGAGAGCGTATCAGCTGCACGATTGAGCTCCCCCGGAATGTGGATGGTGCACAGCGATTTGACTTGAGATTACGGGCGAGCTGTGACATGCGACATGATCGTAGACTAACCTGCCGGTTGATGTACGAGACAGCCGCAGTGTTGTCCGTGCAGGCGATGGGCACTCGAGCTGCATTTTTATAGACTTCAGACTTGACTCAGACTCGACCTGAAATGACTCCAGACTTGACTCGAGGAAAAGGAAAAGGACTCGTTAAAATTTTAAAAGCGACTCGAGTCTTTTGTCCTTAAATACATGATTCATGATATTCAAAAGTGCATCCGCACCCCGGCATCCATCCGGACCGTGAGCCGTAACACAGCATCATTTTAAGTGAGCAGCGCGTCAAAACAGCGGAGTGGATCACATAACAAGCGCTCAGGGTCGTTTATGGTAAATACTGTATCTTTCAGCACTATATCCTCTAGTATTTTTATCAAAGCCAAAACGTGCTTTATTCAAGCCAAGTTTAGAGCTGCAGATGACGCGGTTATTTTAACAATAACAGAAACAAAACAGCAGAAAACAACAATGCTGCAAATACAGTTATTTTTCATACTATCTATTTATCTATCTGTAACCTATGACACTGACTGTTCAAACCAGATTGTGACAAGACTTTTCGATTACATTTACATTTCGTCATTTAGCAGACACTTTTATCCATAGCGACTTACAAATGAGGACAACAGAAGCAATCAAAACCAATTGAGCAGTATTAATCTTGTAGGCTAAGAACATTTCAAAAGAATCATGTAATTATAATTGGGAAATTGTTGTTAGATGGCTAGAACTTAAACTTTGAAATTGCTTGTATCTTTCTTTTCTGCTCAAGATGAGAACGTTTTGATTATTGTAGATAGGCCTACATTGTTTTTAGATAATTCTTTTAAGTAGGCTAAAATATTAAAATATAGATTTTAGGAGGAAAACCCTGAACATAAACAGTATTTTTTTTCTGTCACATGGCCTCGTATGTATCTAAATATAAAAATGCAAAAAATTTTCGGACCTCTGCTTGGAAGAAATATAGAGGCCCAAACATTGGAACTTTAATTGAATACCCCGACTTATATCATAAAGAAATACTTTATTTGTATGGTATTGTAATATCTGTGTCACATATTTCCTTGTGTGACATGGTAGATCGGACTCTTATTATAGAATTTAATTACAGAAAACATGGTTTTGAACATGGTAATGGATTAAAACATAGCCTATAAATAACAGGCTGGATGTACAATAAACTTACATCTTAACACCTCTTTTTTTACCAAAGCAAGATCAGAGCATATTTATTTGTCTATAGCCTATAAAACCGCGTTGTAAAATAGGAGATTTCAAATAAATGAGGATTCTGATGAGATTTGTTGCAAGCCGAGGCTTCGTAACTGATACGAAGCAAGAAGTCCACAACACAAGTGAGTATATGTGGGTGAAATATTTCTCAAGAATTGTGGCGGCTTGATTTAAGAATACGACGGGAATTACCGAGCTGTAGGCGGGTATAACAGACAAGCGCGGTTTGTTTGCTGTAAAGCCTGTTGCGAGTAGGATGCTAAGCTAATACAAGCTAACGAGTCTTTGTCCGCGTGATCCGTGAGACGCGTATCCAACCGTGTTTATAATGCGTTATCACTTTCTACGCCCACATAATTTAATATTATCACACCAAACGGATTGATTATATTGTACCTGTTTATGAGCAGGCAGTGCAGTTGCAGAGCACGCTTGTAGAGTTAGCCTTTGTGGGATGCGCGTGTTGAGTTAGCTGCGCGGGAGTGCGTCTCCATTCTGTCTTCTGAATGAAACAACGTACAAACATGTAATGCAGTACCATAGGTGCTTATATTAACGGTAAGCATGGTCATATTGTAATGAAAATGAAACGTTCACAAAAAGATGTTGTCTCTCCATGAGGTGCATAAAAATAAAACAATCACACGAGTTGTCTCGTGCGCGCTCTTAACCGTGCTAGCCGGTTTGCTCAACTGCATCTTACATCCATGTAATGTAGTAATATTCTTATGGTTGTACTTATGTATGCTTGGCCTGAGTGGCCGTTAGCATAAACTGCACTGACTGGGTTACATTTTTTCCTAAATTGGTGCTGGTTGTCGTCGGTTGTATGCTTACAACAGGTTAACGTAATAATTAACTTGGTAACCACTAGAGTCAACAAACAAGACAAACATTTTACACAGTTCACAATTTAAGCGTCAAGTTTTTTAAACCGTAGTAGACTTTTGGGGCCAAATTGGTTACCATGGTAAATTTTTGTTAGGATTAGTATTTGGGTGTGGTACAGTAGCCCACTTAGGATAATCACTTATGATAATCATAACTTAGTTGTGTACATATTGGGGCATGTACTTCTAGCCATCATAGTCAAACAAATCTAGGTAGATTTTATATATATGTATATATGGCTGGTGGAACGATTTTCCCACCCCTATCCGGAATGCTGAATCCCTGACAATTTTCAAGCGACAGCTGAAAACTCATCTCTTTTGAAGCTACTTTAAAAAAAATAAAATTCTATCTATTTATTCCTTATCTTTCTTGCTTGTACTTATTTGAACAATGTCTAAAAACTTATTACAAGCACTTCCTGTGTCTTTTTGCCTCTTTAAGAAGAATCACTTCATGTATTCCCCAATCGTAAGTCGCTTTGGATAAAAGCGTCTGCAAAAGACTAAATGTGTGTGTTGTATATATATATTATATATTCCCTTGATTTTACTGGTGTAACGTAACTGTAGTATCCATGTTATTTTGGGGAAAACTGATTAAAAAAAAATGGTGATACCTAGTAATACATTTGTGTAATGCTTAGGGGTAATTTGTATGAATGACTGAAAGTGATAAGAAGACCTTGAGTTGAGGGATGCATTTAATCAGTTCAGTTTACATATGACCAGTTCTGAAAGTAGAGAAACTCCAGTAATCGTTCAATAGAATCTCTGCCATTTAAACTGTACTTAATTTGGGACACATTAAGAGCCACTATCATAGTCACGCTGATTCAGTGTCCTACTGCAGCATCAAAAAATATATAATAATCAGGCCTGATTCACTGGTTGAAGTTATCTTTTTTTTTTAATTGTGTCGAAATCAGAAGTTCACATCAATTTGCCAGGCTGACGTTATTATGCAACAGCTCTGCTGATTGAGTGCAAAAAAGCTCAGCCAAGTGGGTCAGATATTATGTAACAAGCCCATAAAACATCCTTTCATGTCTTTATATAAGACGCATTATAAGTATTTTTATTATTTTCAAGGCTCAACATTAAGGTTTTTTGGCCCAGTCATTCAGATTTGTACGCAAAATATTTTTACTGGCTGCTTTGCAAATTTTTTTTATAAGCAAAGCTTCTATATATCAAAAATATCTCTTATTTTAATTGTGTTTTAATACATGTTATGTTTTCTTTACTAAAAATAATTTACTGTAAGAGCTGTATAACTCCATAGAGGGATAATGTCATAAACGCACTTCAAAAAACACGTGCTGGAAAACAATGGCATATGGGGATTTGATTTGATTTCTTTTCTGCCCATTCAAACTGATGCATACAAGACTATGACAAATCAGTGTTGCAGAATCTCACTGCTTTGGTGTCATAAGCAAAATTCACAACAACAGTGCATCACAGAAAACAAAATGTTTGCATAAAAAGTTTCATCACCACCATCCTTTTTTGTATTTGTCTGGTGTTTTTGGTTGTTTTGCTGAATTTATATGTATTTGTTTTCAATTTCAGAGTGAAAACTGGGTTAACGCATTTCGTGTCCGATTTACAGAGCAAAGACTACAGAAATAATCGCAAAAATTAAGACTGGGATTCAGTTAAATCAGTTTTTGAAATGGAGTGTGCCGTAAACACCGGTCCTGGTAAGTTACAAAGTTTTAGTACTTTATACTGCCACAGTTTTAGCATTGTGCTTTAATCATGTGGAATGTTGCTAATGGCACATTGATTGTTGGTATAAGTGCTTTCCATGTTATCATATATTCAGGCATTTTCAAAAGGTAGTTTATCTGATGTCTTCTGACTTCTCCCACATTTTTCTCACAAAGACTGATTGATAATCCCAGTATTTGTTTAGATATAGTGTGATATTTGGGATTCGATTATTTGTTATCCAATAAAGGTTAGTTCACCCAAAAATGAAAAATACGCTGTGTTTTAGGACCCGAGGATCCTAGGTGTATATGACTTTCTTCTATCAGACAAATACAATTGGAGTTCGGGATGCAGCGAGTAACCGGTTTCATAATGAACCGCGCATTAAAATGTCACGGTTAAATAATCGTAAAGGCTCCGCTACACCGAGTGTTTCTGTTGCATAGAACGGACCAGTTGCAACGTGCGCCAAACGAAAACAAAAGGGCCTTTCGCACCGCTTTAGTTCCAGAACTAAATGTACAGTACTAAAGTACTGGGACGATTTTGCGCTAACTATTTCCCAGTACCACTTAAAGGGTTGCATTCGCACCGACAGACTGTGTACTAGGAACCGGTCGACAGCGACGTCATTTGTGTGCGCCGTCAACAACGAAAACACACACAGGAGGATGGAGGCGCTGTGATTGGAGCTGGGTTTTGTTGTGTCGAGCGGGTTTCAAATAATAGACAGGAAAGTCGACGTATGCGTTAAAGCGATTGAAAAGAACTGAAAGGAGGTCTCCAAACAAACAACTGGCAGTGCTACATTTGCTACAAGTGCCTGCACTTCAGCATCCGTCCATCTATCGCTGTTCTCCATACTTGAGAAATAAGTTGACACAATGTTTACAGTATGTTTACACAGCGTTTTAAATCGTGGCGCGTTTTCATACGCGTTTGGCCAATCAATGTCTACTTGCGTCACGATTAGTACCAGTTGTGATGGTTAGACCCTGCACCGGAGTAGGAGCTAATCTGGTTCTCGAAAAAAGCAGTCCGGTACTAAAAAAAACACCCAGTTCCGGCGGTGCGAAAACACAAAAAGTGGGTAGTTCCACAATTAGTTCTGGTACTATGAAAAGGTTCCTGCGGTGCGAAAGGCGCTAAAGTTACACTAGCAGTCCACCAGCTTAAAATGCTGTGCTTATCAGAAACACGGAGGCTACTACACACACTAGATTAACTATGACAGAGGAACCAAACAGCGATCCTTTATTTCCACCAGAGAAATGACTGAAGCCGATAGTGTGGGACCATTTTGGTTACACCAAGAATGACCAGGGTGTCATAAAAAAACTGCTGCTAAAGAGCGAATACACGGCTTTAAACTATTTTAATGCATGCCATGAAGGCAAGTCTGACGAGAAGCTACTGCTCGCTCAGTATTCTGCCCACTTCAGATCAGACAGATTAAATAGTGTGGTAAGATCACATTTATTTGATTTAATAATTAATTATAAAATTTAGTACTTGAATTCATATTCGAGAGAGGGAGAGAGAAGTGTGTGGGTGGTGTGTGTGTGTGTGCTAGTGTGTGGGAACCTGGTCAGCGAATCTTTCTTTTTTTTACAAAAAAAAAACATGTGAGTTTAGTTACTTAAACAGGGATTTTACCCTCTCCTTGCTGATGAAAATGTAGCAATTCAGTATCTAAGCTATTTTATTAAAAGTCGAACATTTTGTGTCCTCCTGAATGTTTCTGTGTGCGCAGCGCGATCCGATCTCACAAACCAAAATAATAGAAATGATTTTCTCAGGCCACATGTAAAATATGATTTATTATAAAAATTATTAAAATGAATATGTTTGAATGACAGCTGATTACAATGATAGTTCAGTTTATTCCCCTCATCATTAATAGTTTCCCCTGTGGGATAAATAAAGTCAATAGTCCTATATTAATAATACTTATTAATAGGGATTAGTGTTGTCAAAAGACCCGGTACTAAAGTCGGTACTAAAAAAATGAAAACGCTACGGAACCAGGTTTTTTTAAGTACCGGTGGAACCGAGTACCCAGTCAACCCAGTTCTTGATGCGCTATCCGAAAGGTGCGCAGAAGACGCTATCTCATACCAAGCATGAGACGTGGCGACATCAAAAAAGGAAGGAAACACACCCCAAACTAAACAAAATACTTTAAAGGGGACACGATCAAAGAAAGAGCTTCAAAGCATGTAAGTTTCATTTTAATTTTAAATTTGTTGGTTCCCATACATTGATTTATTTGAGGCGGCCAACCACAATTTCAAAACTGACCACCACAAATAGATTTTCCAAAAGGCTTTGACTTCGTTGAATAAACATGAGCACTGCACGTGTCAAAGTCGAAACTCGGTGCGGGTGTTTTTATATCACTGTATTTCTGAAGCGATCATGCTGAAATCGCTGCTTTGTGTACAGCGTTACTGGGGAAACCTGATCTCTGGCGCTCTACAAGCGCCTCCTGCTGGCAGAAAATTAAGTTGCATATATATGCCGCCACAAATAGAGCGCACCTTCTGGGGGAAACTGCATATTATTCAATATTTTAATTTGAATGTCAGATTTAAATGAACGCTGTTATTAGAGTAGTTAATCGTTAGCATAAGCGCGGCTAATGCTAATAATGAGCATTAGAATTAAGTTTCTTTATTAACTATTTAATGCTCCTATAACTTTTATTAGGATAAAAAAAACAGGAGGACATGATGATATTTACTATTTTTACACACCAGAGGCTTTTAAATTAATTGTCATATCAGTGAGAAGTTCGGGGCTGCTTTTTATTTTTTTAGTAGCTTAGTTGTCTATTCTTGGCTGAGTGCTCTAGGATTTTCAAAAGCCCTTGAAATTAAATTGTACACATTTTGGATTAAATGAAAAGTAGCAAATTTTACTGAGCCTGTTCTTGTGTGTTGCTTTAGGTAACGAAATGGTTACCGAGAACAGGGATTGCACTGGTAGGTACGAATACTGAAATTTTGGTACAGGTGACAACACTAATAGGGATTGCTGATAATCACATTTTATGACTCGATCGGTACTCACTAACTTGGCCGGTCTCACGAACCGATCGCAATTTGATGACATCAACGCATGAGGATGTACATGATGCGTGGGGACATAAATGATTTGGCGCCACAGTCATGTCATCGCCGGTGTCGACATGCTATGACGTTTCAAGAAACAATGAAAAATTAGCTGTTTGCCGTGTATGTTTTGCATGATGAGATGCATGAATGGGATGGACAGACAGATTCAGTGATGTTAGAGGCTGGACAGGCGCACTCAATGCACAGTCTTGTGGCGCGGACGACTCAACGGGAACCAGAGATGATTGCGCGCCGCTCTGCTTGTGTTGATACGGACTCGCCGCGGCAACGTTCTGAAGCGGTCTCCGCACTGCATGCTAAAATCGTTTTGTGAGTGTCACAGCGTGCGAGTAGGAACAAAACCTCGCGGAGCTGAAGGGGGGTAACGGGTAAACATAATACGCTGATTAATTTTTATTTTAGTTGGGTGACTTTTTAAATGAAACATTATTTATAAAACAAATATTTTCTTGGCATTTAGCCTACGATATAGCATAACGCCACGAACGCGCGAGCACAATAAATCGATCTGCGTCGTGAAAAAACTTTATTAAAAAAATTGATGTAATATTTGCTCATTGAGATTATTTTATCACCCGAATAATTCAGAATGCATTTTTTATGACCCAACACGCGGAATTTATCCGCAGCGCCCCTGTGTGATATAACCTGTGACCGAACGGTTGGTTCTTCCGTAGTTTAAAGGTTCTATTCTTTTACCCTTTCAGTCTTAGATTGGACAGTATTAAACCTTATGTGTTACATCAGACTTCTCCATGTTAGAGTTTAAATGTTTCTATTTATTTTGTCCTCTCTCTAACATTGGACAATGTTAAACTAAACCTAATGAGTTGCATCAAACTACTCCAATTAGTTCATTTAGGAGTTTAAAGGGGTGTGTTTTTATAAATGTTATTTTGTCCTCCACCAGTTTTACTATTTGATGTTTAATAATCCTTTATATATATATATATATAATATATATATAATATATTAAAAATGCTACATGCACTGAGTTAAGGATAAACGAGACTTGTAATGTGACACCCCCTTACATAGTGTAGCTCTTTTGTTAGTTTTGGAATTGCTTCAATTGCCTCCTTTTGTACGTCGCTTGGATAAAAGCTTCTGCTAAATGCTAAAGTAATGCTCAATTTGTTTTATTTTTGTCTTATATTAAACATCAGGATATACATAATGTTAGGCATACACCCATTTTAAAGGCATATTAAAAGTGCACTGTGTAAGGAATAATTTTGTGATGTATTATATAAATGATTCGTATGTTATAGATGGTATTCAATGGCCAACAAACAAAACGAAAACGTTATGCAACTAAATGCGCGCTTTTGTGCCCTACTAACGTCTGGAGGACTTCCAAATGAATCACTAACAACAGCTAAGTAGTCCCCTCTAGATTTATTGGTTAAAAAAGCGAAATATGTTTGCTGCTTAAATCAGACGGACTTACTGAAAATGAAAATTCATTCTCTGCCAGCAGGAGGAGAGATTTTAGAGCGGGAGAGATAGAGGTTTCCCCAGTAACAGCTGTACACAAAGCAGCGCTGAGCTTACAAACGCTGCTTTATCAGGCATATGAATACGGATATTTTTCTTACAAAACGCATCGATTCACTACAGGAGGCCTTTGTTCACTTTTTATTATGGTTTTACTTATTTTTCTTTTTTTTGTTTTAATCTTCGAAATGACAGACAACGAACAAAAAAGGTAATCTGCGAGAGCTGCGTCACAGCGCATATCAAAACTCCCTTATCGGTGCTGTTTTCAGTACTGGAGAATAAAAGATAAATTCTTAGATGTTTTTGTTAGTACGTGACCGTTATCTAACACATTTTCTCCCCAACAGATTAATTTGAAATAAATTTATAATGCATGTTAGCTATTCCCAATTCAGAAGAGCGCACAAACAGCCTGTGTCTGTGAATGCTTCTCAAACTCGCTCCTCTATGACAACACGCGGACGCGAATCACGCCGGTACGGACGAAAGCCGTTCATTGCTGCCGCACTCACGCAGCCTGTCTCTAATGTCGTCTATACTAGCACCGGTCCGCACCGCACGTCTCCACAGTGAGCGCATCTGGCCGTATGGATGAGGCTTGAGCACGCGCGCAACCTGTCTCGACTCGCGCCTGGCTCAGCGTTTAAAACTAATGTAAATTCAGTCTAACGGCTTTGCTAATTTCACTTGGATGAAATAAAACATTCAGCACATTTTCCACTTTCTCTTAAAATCCCAAATACTTAAAATAAATAAATCATCCTATGTAACAAATGTAATTCTTTAATAATTGACTTAAGAAATACACTATTTATAAAAAATAAACAAATATTTCCTGTGAAATTCAGTAATTAAGTAAATTATGTAAAAGTAGTTATACCATTATAATCTTGCCTGCTGAAGAAAAAAAACAATATAACCCCTCCCAAAACACAATAAAAAATTTAATGTATTTCAGGGTTATAATGGGAATTTGTTTGTTTTTAATGTAAACTATAATGGTGTCTATTTTATGGAGTCTATTGGTGGGATGTAATGTGGCAGATGGCAACCAATAGAACAACAGTATAATGCCCAAAACAAAAAGGAATTTCGTAATGGTTTAATGGAAACTATAAGAATTTCAGTGATAGTTTCTATTGTTTTTTTTTCAGCAGGGTAATGATACCCATACTGTGCTGCACATTATTGGCAATATTGAGCTGAAGCTTGACTTTGCAAATTTAAAATCGCAATATCTGTAAAAAAAAATCGCAATTTGATATTTTCCCCCAAATCGCACAGCCCTACACTGGGGTGAGTAAAACACAGCCTAATTTTCATTTTTGGGTGAACTAACCCTTTAAGTTCTCTGTGTCCATTTTTAAGGTATAGCTGAGTCTGCATTTTAATCATATAGCTTTTTAATATAACTTTCTTATAACTGTTAGAGAACACTTCTGTCATGCTGTAGTTATTATGTTCACATAAATATGTTTGTAAACATTGTATGTTACCTCTACAGATGATGAGCCATCTGATACTGCTGTTCCGTTTGAAGCCATTACTGTAAAGGATGGGAGTGAGACCCCAAAAAAGAAAAACAAGAAACATAAGAAACACAAAAGTAAGAAGAAACGTAAGAAGCGCAAGGGTGAAAAGGAGAGTAGCTCTGAATCTGGAGTAGAGTCAGATGGTGATTCCCAAACAAGAACGAGGTGAGAGGTTTAGTTGCTTGGCAACGCTGAATGTATTTTTTTCCTTTGCTTTTAGATTCTTTTAAATTAAAAGCAAATATTTTCCTTTTTTACAGTGTGAAAAAAGATGGCTCATCTAACCCTGAGGCTGATGATCATGCGAATGCCACAAAAAATTGCACAGAAGGTATGTCTATGTTTTCTCGATTAACAGACGATCTGGCAAATTATATTTATGCACAATTTGAAACCGATTTACTGTGAGTTTTAATTTGAAATCTAAAATTTGTAAAGTAAAAGCACATTATATGTGTCTTTACAGACCTTAGTGATGTGGAAGCTGATGCCAAGGTTAAAAAGCAGAAACATCGTGTTGGGAAAAAGAAGAAAAAAAGAAGACGAAAAGAGGAGGAAAAGCAGGAGGTCCTAAAAAAGTCCTCATCTCGCTCAAGATCGGCAAGTACCTCAGCGTCAGGATCAGAATCAGAACCAGACTCCAAACAATCACAAAAATTGCAGGTGGCATCTTTAAAGTTGGACAGGAAGTCACCTATCACTGCAGCTAAATTTCCAAAAGACAAATTTAAAGATAGCACACCCCAATTGGAAGATAAAAAAGAAATGACTTCTGATCACACTGAAGTAGTAAGTTTAAAATTAGAAGGAATAAGAAAGATGTCTCCTGAGACTGCACATGCTCTAATTGCAGAGAGGGACATAAAAGTGGAAGCTGTTGGTGAACATGAAAGTTTTGGTAAAGTGCAAGAACTTCCTGATATTATTCCTAAGCAAGAGAATGTGCACAAAGAGCAAGCTGTGCAGAAGGACATCTCAAAGGAAGCAAATGTGAATCAGAAAGAAAAGAAAAAACAATCCCTCTCCAGGTCAAGGTCACGATCGCTTTCAGACACTAAAGGGAAAAAATCTAAACACAGTCGCTCTAGAACTCCAAAGCAGTCATCTGGTAAATCAGGAAGTCATAATGACAGATCATCTTCAAGGGACAGGTCTGTGTCTGCCTCTGGTGGGAAGGATCGAATAAAAAGAAGTTCCAGGTCTCCATCAAAACGGTCACCGTCTAAAGTAACAAAGAAAACTGGACGCAGGTCAAGGTCGCTCTCTGGAAGAAGAGCATATCGCTCCGACTCAAGGTCCCGCACAAGGACCAAAAGATCGAGGACTGGGTCTCCACGACGTGGTCATCGCTCAAGATCTAGGTCAACTGGAAGACCAAGACGTTCACACTCAAGATCAAAACAATCTGTTTCTCGGCGGAAGAATCGGCGCTCAAGATCACGGTCCAGATCTGTACGGAGAGGAAGACACTCAAGGTCCCGCTCTCGAAAGAGGACGCCTGTTTCTCGGGCAAGGCGGTCCAGGTCTAGATCTGTCAAAAGAGCAAGGCGAACACGCTCAAGATCTGTTGTGATTCTTAGGCGATCTAGATCAAGAAGAAACAGAAGATCTAGATCAAGATCCGCTCGTAGAAGATCAGGTTCAGGAAGCCCAAGACGTCAAAGTAAGTCTCGGTCCCCTCAACGCTCCAGGCCCTCTGAGTCACGTTCTCCTGCAGCCCATCAAAGGAGGTCAAAATCTAGGAGCCCTCATAGCACAAAGTCAGAGTCAGTATCTCCTCAACGACATAAAAGATCAAAGTCACGAACATCTTCACATAATTCAAAGTCTGAATCCCCAAAATTAAGAAGAATTAAAAAACAAAAAAGTAAACGGTCACGGTCAGTTTCTCAGAGACGCACATCAAGATCTATTTCCAGGGAGCGACAGTCATCAGATAAAAGTATATCCCCTACCAAGAAAGCACACTCTAAATCTCCGACTAAAGAGGAAAAGTCCTTAAAGGATAAGAGTTCAAAAGAAACCTCAGAGACTAAACAGCAAATTTTGGATGTTGTGGAGGAAAATTTAGAAGTTAAAGGGACAGCAGAGTCAAGTCAATGGAAACCAGTGTCTACTGAATGTACATCTGTGCAAAATCCATCAAATGAAGACATAACATCACCAGAATGTGACACACAAAGTAAAAAAATCAAGGAAGAGTCTGAAAATCCCTCTGAATGTGAAGGAAGCCCAAACCGATCCAGATCTTTGTCCTCAGAGCCAGTTCCTCTACATGGCGCTGCAAGATCAGATGAAGATGATCGATCAGGGGGCTCACGATCACCTACACCAAGTAAAGTAAAAGAATCAAAGTCCTCCAACAAAACGTCACCTGTTCAAAGAAAGCGCTCCAGATCAGTTTCGTCCACACAGAAAAGGCGATCCAAGTCGAAATCTGTCAGTAGCAAGAGGAGGTCAAGGTCTCCCGTTAGAAAACGCAAGTCCAGGTCTCCCTCACATAGTCGTAAAAGGAGGACGAAATCTCGGTCACCTGTTCGGAAAAGAAGATCAAGATCAACCAATCGAAGGGCAAAATCTAGATCGAAATCTCACACAAGAACAAAGCGCTCAAAATCTAAATCCCCGAAGCGGAAACGGTCAAAGTCAAGATCGCCAGCTCGAAAAAGGAGGTCCAAGTCACGTTCCCCTGCTAGAAAGAGAAGATCTCGTTCACGGTCAAGAGCTCGTCAGTCACGATCCAGAAGATCACGCTCTGTTTCACATCGGAGGAGACCAGCATTTCGTGGGCGATCTTTTGATAGACGAGATCGATGGAAACGTGAACCAAGCCACTCACCAATTTTGATTCTCCGTAAGAGGAGGTCCACCTCAAGACGCAGTTCTAGCAAGACGCCACCACGTCTAACTGACCTAGGTAAATATACGCTTTGCTTGGATCCCCTTTCTTGTTAGCATAAATAATATTAAAGTTGACTTAAATAATAGCATGAAATATCTGTCTACATAATTTACCTTAATTGCTTTTTCAAACAGATAAAGATCAACTGTTGGAGATTGCGAAGGCTAATGCTGCTGCAATGTGTGCTAAAGCTGGAATGCCCATACCTGAAAGTCTCAAGCCTAAGGCAATTCTACAGTTACCTCTGCCAACCCCAGTTCCAGCCCCCTTGTCTTTGCCTCTGCCATTGCCTGTGCCCAATTTACCTATGAATCTGCCCATGGGTATACCAGGTATGCCTGCAATGCCAAACATGACAATGAACGCTGCCATGGCAAGTATGACTGCGGCGACAATGACTGCTGCTCTCTCAAACATGGGTGCCCTGGCCTCTATGCCTCCAATGCCCCCACTTCCTACCATTACCAACAAGCAAGTTTATCCTCAGCACCCAACAAATATGGCCAGTATTGGGAGGTTGAAGAGGAAATGGACGCACAAAGAACCGAGTAGCACAAGGAGTTGACAGAGGTAAGATTTGTTGTGAACTGCTATCCAGTTGTTTAGGGTCTCATAGAGTATATATACTGGGTTTAGTTAGTAAGATATTATATCTATATAATATATTAATATATTATATATATCTGTATTATTATATTAGTATTTTTATTTTTTTGGTAAATAAAAATCAGCTTACCATTGCAGGGAATAATTGTATCCAAAATGTATTAAAGAAAACTATTATTAATAAATTTTTCGCAATATTGTTTTACTGTACTTTTGATCAAATACGGCAGCGTGGTGGCGTTAATAGAGACTTATTGTAAAACGAAAAAAAACCTTACCAAGGCCTGATATCTGTATAAAACCAATCCTTATATTATTAGTACTAATTTTTTTCAAATCATCTTTTTTTTAGAAATGTAAACAGATTGCAGAGAGTAAGGAGGAGATGAGTATTGCACGGCCACATGTTTCAGATGATGATGATGAGACACGGGTGAGTATTTAAGCTTAAATTTAGAGCAGCAAAACATCTTTATTTTAAACTAAGAATGTGTGAGTGTTAAAACAGAGTGAATGGTGAAATATTGTTTTTGCCACAATTTCAATGGGCTGCACGATTAATCGAATGTGATTGTCATGCGTATCTTTCAGTGAAGCACGGTTTTGTGATCAGTAGTAAATCTCCATCCGAAGGTATGGTAATGCAAGTCGTTCCAGGGTTGTAGCTAGAAGGGATACCGCTGCGGCCGGAAACTAACAATGAAGCCAAAGTTCACTGACAAGCTACGCAAAGCCACTTTCATAATCGCAGACCAATTTAATCGCGATTATGAAATTGATTAAATCATTCTGCGATTATGAAAGCAGTTTGTGTAGCTAAATGCTGCTCCATCTGAACCCGCTTCTGTATTCCATCGAACCTTTACCCGGCGAGTTTGAGTCGTTTATAACATGCATTTGAAAAAGCAACATGCGTCAAACATCTTTCCAAACATGAGAAGCATTTATGAACCTCTTTTCCAACAAAGTTACCACATGTAATCGCAGGTTTTTATTTCAAAAATCTCTTAGCATTGCATCTAAAATACACTAATTTAATAAAAAAGAACTCAGATAACCTTGTGTATTTGATTCAGTGTGAAATAAATTAAACAGTTCAATCTTCTGGTTCCTGGAACGACAAATCCTTCTCTTGCGGGCAATTGGAGTTCTGCGAGGAGAGTGCCCTTGGCATATTCGGAATGATGAGATTAAAGATCACAGAACCGTGCTTCACTGAAAGATACGCATGACCAGTGTTGGGGAAAGTTACTTTTAAACGTAATGCATTACAATATTGCGTTACTCCATAAAAAAAGTAATAATTAAATTGGTTACTTTTTATGGAAAGTAATGCGGTACGTTACTTTTGCGTTACTTTTAAAATCGGGACAGGGCTTGCTTGTTTGTTTTTAAAATAAAAAAGTTTTATTTTTGGCAAATATAAAAGCTTTTTCACACCAAAAGTGAAATGAATAAGCCTCAGGCTGAAGGGAAAGAAAATTTATGTCCGTACAGTAGAATGCAGAAGAAGAAATTTCAACACACTTCAGCAATAAAAAAAAAAACACAAAATGTTTGTCTAGAGTAATTTTTGCTTCTTAGTACGGTTGAACTGGATTATCAAAGGTCAGAAGCAAAGACATTGATTAATAAAATGGAATTAAATACATAAATGATATTTGTGTTGTTTAACATTTAATTATTTGCAGGTTTGCGTCATATTCTGAGTAACATTATTTTCATTTTGAGGAATACTGAATCAGTATTTTTTTTTTTTGTGAGTGAGATGAATTAATTCATATTCATATTTATTTTAGAACTACAGTAACATCTTCTGATTTCTCAACATGGGGACAGGAGAGCTGTCAATCTATAAATTGGGAAAAAATTTACTTGCGTTACTTATTTGAAAAAGTATCTCGGATATTCTCTTGTAAATTAAAAAGTAATGAGTTACTTTACTAGTTAACTTGAAAAAAGTAATCTGATTACATAACTCACGTTACTTGTAATATATTACCCCCAACACTGCGCATGACAATCGCAGCATTTGCCTAATCGTGATTGTGATTTAATTTTGATTAATCATGCAGCCCTAACCGTTTTATTAATTGGCCTCCTAAATTTAATCATGTTCTGTCATTTTGAACTAATTTAAACATTTTCTGTCTTGGTTGCCTGTATTTACCTCTTGTTTGTTTTTAACTATGTTGCAGTAACCCACTGTCATTCTGCTGCATCTCATATATAGTCCTGATGATGGACACCTGTGGCTCGCATTTGTGATAAAGAATGATCTCCGTCGTGTAAATTAAGCTTTTGTTTGCTCACAGAAGGACATTTGAGCATCTGAAGCTACATTGATTTCAGTTATCTTTAAATTGGCAGTTGTTGGAACAGCTGCCACGCTACAGGACTCTTTTTTTTTTTTTTCCATAGGGAAAAAAAAAAAAAAACTAAAAACTACCAGAGTAAACCATCAGTATGTCTAAAAGTGGAATAAGGAGGGGTAAAGTGTAAAAAAGGACATCTATCGCCCAGATGACAGTGCAAACATTTCGCTTTCAGGCTTTTTTACCTTTACTACATATGTGCCTTCTGAACCTGACGAGGACCTCTGGTCGAATTTTAGCTCAGTTATAGGTGTACAAAAGAAGAAGAAACAGATTTTGGGGTGCAGTTTAGATCACAGGTCAGGTCTGTTGGTACACACTTTCAGAGCTTTCTGTTAAAGAGTAGTCACAAAAATTAATTCTGTCATTAATTACTCACCTCATGTCATTCCAAACCAGTAAGACCTTCATTCATCTTCAGAACAAATTAAGATATTTTTTGATGGAATCTGAGAGCTCTTTGACCCTGCATAGACAGCAATGCAACGGAAATGTTCCCAAGTCCAGAAACGTAGCAAGGAGGTCTGTAAAATAATCCATGTGACACCAGTGGTTCAACCTTAATTATACAAAGCTACGAGAATACTTTGTGCGCCAAAAAATTACGTCTTTATTCAACAATTAATCTCCTACGCATCACCCTGTAGCGCCATTCTGGAGAGTATCCGCTTGACGTAAACAACGTATGCTGTTCTGTGGCAGCTGCGTCACACGGATATGCTGTTTTCGTTCAGATCAAACCACAACAACATAGGAAACAGGATCCGGCGTGATGCAGCTGACACAGAACACCATACGCTGTTTACGTCGAGCTGATACTCTCCAAAATGGCGCTAAGGTGACGCAGAGGAGACGAATTGTTGAATCAAAGTGTTTTTTTTTCTTTTGCACCAAAAGGTTTCTCATAGCTTCGTATAATTGCGGTTGAACCACTGATGTCAAATGGATTGTTTTACCGATGTCCTTGCTACGTTTCTGGACTTGGGAACATCAGTTGCGTTGCTGTCTATGCAGGGTCAGACAGCTCTCAAGATTCCATCAAAAATATCTTAATTTGTGTTCCGAAGATGACCGAAGGTCTTACGGGTTTGAAACGGCATGAGGGTGAGTGAGTATTGACAGAATTAAAATTTTTGGGTGAACTAATCCTTTAACATACAGAGACATGATTATTTTAGGAGTATTTTTTTTTCCCGTCTTTTAAAATTCATGAAGTGTTAATCACTTGTTTAAATACATTGGTGAAGAGAATTGTGTTTTTTCCTTAACACTTTTGTGAACTTTTAAAGCAAATTAAATGTTGAGGTTCAGAGTTGTGGCTGTACTTGACTGCTATACTTAACAGATGTTGTTTGCATTGATGTGCATTGTAAGGGTTCTGACCACAGACTTTCTTTTAGTTACATTGGTTAAACCTTGCTGTGCTGCTTGCCGGTAACTGACATTGTGGTCTGTCTTTATCTAAAAAATATCACAGATACTCGTTGATGAAATTAAGTTTTTTTTTCTCATTTTTTAGTCGATCATATAGTGCATCCTTGTAAATGACAGACCATGATGCGGTTGTGTGGTATACAATGCTGTTTTATCTTTGTGACTGAAATATTTGACTCAGCATAGCTGCAGGGTGGGATGCTGTATTTTCAGGAGTGAGAACGTCACCCATCACTGTTCTAGATAAGGGGTGATTAAAATGCATATGATTTGCATAAGATTATTGTTTAGACACATGTACTGTATATTGTGTAGGTGTGCATTTTGTCAGTTTTTTTTTTTTTACCTCTCCCCTCCACTGTGTTCTATGGTGGAGACCCCTTTACCAATTTAACTAAAAAGAAATATGATGGCACACAGCTCCTACTAATTCACTTAAAAAAAATATTTAACTAAAGATTAATGGTTAAAGATTATGTTCAACATGATGGGATGTTCCATGCTACATTAGCTTTAGATTTGGCACTGTATTGTCCACATTTAAGAAATGATACCAACTTCTGTCCAGAACTGCTTTACACTTTATTAAATTAATATTAACAACAGATTTCAAACTGGAAATGTAAAGCATTGTGAATTATAGTTTTTAATTTTGCCATTATTGTTCATTTTAAGGGACGGTTCGCCCCAAAATGAAAATGGTCATTTACTCACCCTCATGTTGTTCCCAAACCTGTATGACTTACTTTCTGCAGAACACCACAAAAAATGATTTTGAAGGTTTGGATAAACATGAGGGTGAGCAAATGATGACAATGTTAATTTCTGAACTATCTCTTTAATTAGAAAACTCATTATGAAATGAGTTTGGCCATGTTGAAGTCTCCTTAAGGATAGTATAAAAAAGGTCTTCTACATCTAAGGTACAAACCCACATTCCTTGCGTAAAATGTGAAATATAATGGCACACACTTTGTATATAATGCAACTTCAAATATTAAAGGAAACAATCTACATTACTTTTGAAAATGTGTTTTCTTTAATAACCAGTTATATTGGAAAAAGGTTTGTCACTTAGTAAATCTATAGAAATATCATTGTCTGATTTAATCAGATTTCATTTAAGCCTTCCAGTACAATTGACCTCATTTCAGTTTGTTCTCTTTATGATGTCAAAGTAAGTATGTACCAGTGATTAACAGGTTATCAGTCCTGTATTATCAAGGACAGCATATCATCGGCCACTTAGTACATGACTCTAATAATCTCTTTTCAGATACAGTAAATGTGAAGTCTATATTTTACAAAGACATTTCATCACAAAGGTTTGCATGTCAAATTATGATGTTTTGTTCAGTTTTTTTTTAAGTTGATTCCAGCAAAGAGTAGTGTTAAGACTTAATAAAAATCTGCTTTTCAATACATTTCAATAAATAAAACACCTCAACATTTAATATGTAATTAATTCCTATTTACAGTATAAACAAATGGAATCGCTATCTGTGGTCCGACTAGGCCTTATGGCAGAAAAACGTTCTTCCATACTATTACTAGTCCATATTATAGAATTTACTTTATTTAAAAGATTACACGATTTAGTGTACAATTGCCTTCAATAAGATGAAAAACGTCCTGATATTTTAATTTTACTCAAAGGACGTATTGTCTTTCCGCGCCGCTGAGAAGAGTAAGTTCGCAAACCAAGTAGCATTAACCGTTCAATATTATGTAATCTATAGAAATAAAGTAAACGGTCGAAGAATAATTAGTTAACAAAATTTCCCGCTCAGTGGTGTAAATCATATTTTTAATGCAACTTGTTTCTAAATACTGCAGTTATTTTCAGGGATGTCTTACCGCCCCCTGCTGGAATCACTGAATATGTCGAAAAAGGAAACGGGAAGTTGTCGATTGCTGCTTTCCGCAAACGAAGGGTTGAACCGAGGTTACTTGTTCGTATAACATTCAGCTTAAAAGACAAAAATCTACTTTAAAGTTAAAAAGACCAGTGGAACACGTCAATGCCGACATATGAATCGGTTCCCAAAGTGAGCGTGAGTCGTAAAAGGGCAGTGACAAGATTTTGATCCAGAATGGACAGATAGCTTAGCTTGTCACGCCATATGATTATCACCAGTTCTGTAGGAATTCAACTTCTTTTACGACGTGGACAGTAGTTTCCTATCGGTTCCCATACTTACATTATGCAGCAGTCGAATAATGAGGACAGTGAGGCCACCGTGGACGTGCATTTTACCGACCTGACTGATTCACTGGTGGCCTGGAACGTTCATGTGGATGTTTTTGCCATTGAAACCCCTTTAAGAGTGAGTAATATGGAATTCACACTCCTGTATCCCTCTGGAGAATCTTATTTAGGCCTGACATGTATGTATAACCCGCGTATAGATGCATGTAAGGACTGATATAAGTGCAAATATTAAAACAACTTTCTTGTCAAACATATAGCGGACATGTCCATGCTGTGATGAAGTACACAAAAATAGTTTTAAACACATCATTTGTTTTCTTGATTTGACATTGTGTTATCGAATGCAAAAAAACAAAACAAAAAAAAATCATATTTGCATAGCGTCATGCAGTTGGGGATTTGTTGGCTGCACATTCATGCTGCAAATGTATCTTTCCACTTTGTCCAAAAGATGCTCTGTTGGACTGAGATCTGTTGACTGTGAACTCATGGAACCAGAGATAAATTGCTTTGTGACATGGGACTTTTATACTGCATGATCTTCACAGTAATCTTATTTAGAGGGCCACAAGAAGATATACAATTTTTAGTAAGTATCAAATTAGATGATTAGCCATTTGTGAGATGGTTGAACCTGAATGTCTGTAACTTGGGAAAAAATTGCTTTTTTGTTGGTAGCCTATATAACCTGTCACAACTAGTAACCTTTTAGTTTTGGGAATATTTATGGAGATTTGGACATCAGTGGTGAGACTTGAATTTCCCTGACAGCTTCTATGTTCCTCATCATAAAAAAGGAAAACAGGAACTTGTGGAAATAACATTGTCATTGTAAAAGTGTTTGAATCAATCCAGATTTGTTGTGCGGTTTTGATCCATATCATTTATCAAACAAATCATTTAGCTTAATACACTCTTTGTCCTGAAAGTGTAGCGTCACATACTTCCTCCATAATTCGTTTAACGTCAGTTTATGATGTATTGAAGTAGTAGCCGGGCTTTCAGGAAATGGAGACATATTATGTACCCGCTACGTCCCTTGAGTTTAGCTCTGAAATATTGAAGTGCTTTACAAGTCAAGTAGCTGAGTGAATAAACAAAGCAATAAATAACAAAGCATATTGCGCTCATTTGTTTGCCATTTTTCTACAAGATGATAATGACATTGCAGTGGTGAATAGGTGTGTTTGTCTTGGCTGAAGAAATTTTCCACTTGACGTCACCTTTGTTGAGCTGTTACACAAATCCTGGCCATCAGACAGCCTTAAGTCAAGTTGTAGACATTGTTATTATAATGTGGAGCAATGACCTGTTGTTTCTACTGCGCTTTTTTTATATAGTTCAACTCAGAGATTGATTTACCACAGTGACGCACGACGGGTTTTGTCAGTTTGTCTCATGATAAATGAGCATTTGTTAAGGAGATTTTGAGACATAATACACAATAAAGCAAGCACTTATGTCCGAAGACTAGAAGTTGTCTATACCACAAGTAGGTTATTTTTGAGCTTAGGCAACAGGTTTCTGGTGTGTGCAGTTTTCCAAATAGGATGGAAACCTTGAGTTAAATGGAAATGGGATGAGAGCATAATAGTGATAGGAAAATAGTCTGCTGTTGAGAATGGAGAAAATGGAAAATCTGTTCCATTGTGTTTTGCAATGTGGGAACAGGAAGCAAGTTCTAGGACACGTATTACAATGCAGATGGAAATATGATTGAAGAAGAAGGTCATGTTACCACCATAGACATATGCAAAGAGGTCCCAAATATTCAGTTAGAGGTCATTCAGTATAGTAGAGCTTTTCAATGGTAGATTCTTAAATATATTGGTCTCTATTCTTGAACACTTCTACATTCTTGTGAAGGAGCCATGAATGGAACTGATGTAAAAATACGATATATAATTGCATATCAATTAAATTGTCGGAATAGTTTACTCAAAAATGAAATTTGTTTCATTCTTCTGTTGAACACAAAAGAAGATAGGCTATTTTGAAGAATGTGGGTATAATCAAACAGTTTCTGGTCCATATGGACTTCCATAAGATTTTTTAATGTTATTGTTTTTTGGCCATACAGTGGATGTTAAGGGTCTCCAAAACTGTTTGGTTACGAACATGCTTCTTTGTTTGTTTTTGTTTAGAATACAGGTTGGAACTACATTAGAAGGAGTAAATAATGACAGCAATTTCTTTTTTGGATAAACTGTTCCTTTAATTGTGGTAAGCCACTCAAATACTTTAATTGGCTGCATGTTTGTATGCACAGGTTCCTCTGGAACACATAGTTTCTTTTTGCATTTTCAGCAGTTCTTTTCTCGTATTTTGACGTGGCTGTTTTATAAACCTCTGTAATGCAGATGATCATCAAGTGAAGTGAAAAATCTTAATTTCAGAACTTATCATTGTGGTGTCATCTTCCACCCTCAGTTCTTTGAACTGGACTATTTACAGTGGCACAGCCGTAAACAAACTACTGCACAACACACAGTTTTGTGATCCACTGGATCATGCTACTTTTCCTCTGTTTAGGCTGTTTTCAACACAAGCTAATGGCAATTTAACATTGTGTGAGGTCTAAAGTCTTAAAGGGGTAGTTCACCCAAAAATGAAAATGTTATGTTTATCTGCTTACCCCCAGGGCATCCAAGATGTAGGTGACTTTGTTTCTTCAGTAGACTACAAATGAAGATTTTTAAAGGGGTCATATGATGATTTCAAGTTTTCCTTTCTCTTTGGAGTGTTACAAGCTGTTCGTGAATAGATAAGATCCCTAAAGTTGCAAAGACTAAAGTCTCAAACCCAAAGAGATATTCTTTTTAAAAGTTATGACTGGTCCACACCCTCCTAAAATGCCTCGTTTAAAAATGCCGCCACATGTCTACGTCACTGTGTGGGAAGATTTGCATAACACCGCCCAAAATTCACGCAAAGAAAGAAGGCGTAACTATTATTCTGGCTGTATTAGGTTGCTGCAAGGCCCGGGGCCCCGGCCGCCGCCGCCATGTCTTGGAGATGCTGTGTGTTTCGTTGTGAAAGCGAAAATACTTTGTTTGGCCTTCCAAAAGAGGACACAACTAAAAATCAGTGGTTAAGTTGTATTTACAACACTGTTCCAGAACAGTTCAACCCAAATATTCAGATACGTGCAGCGCATTTTACGGAGGACGAGAACTGTTTCCTGTGAGAGTAGCCTACAACGCCGGTGTTTCCGGTGAATTCGTTCCCCTGTTTTCCCCCTTACGGGGGCGCGCAATTGCTGACTATACAGTCTATGATGCTGACCAAATTCTCACGCTGACCCACGCCTGTAATCATTTTCATATTTAAAAGGATTTGCCCCACTGATGATCAAACGCAAGTTTGTGGAAGCAGTATGGAAAAAAAAAAGGTTATGCTTGTTTCTTTGTCTTTCTCACGATCACAAATGGAGACATGTTTTAATGTTTACTTTTGCGCGTAAAAAGACGGTATAAGTTATTATAATCCATAATTATTTCCCCACTGGATTCAACAAATGCCTCGTTTGTAATGGGCTTTTATTGGTTTTTGTCTCTTCCTGCTGGGAGACGGCATCACCGTATGGGTCGGGGCGTAACATTTTCCGTCACACACTTGATGAATTCGGCCAATCACAACGCACTAGAAAGCTGGCCAATCAGAGCAAACCTCTCTTTTCAAAACGATGAGCTTTGTAAAAAATCAACGCATTTCAGAAAAGCAGGGCATAGAGGAGAAACAATAATATACAGTATGTGAAAAATAATGTGTTTTTTTACTTTAAACCACATAAAACACATTTCATTACACCAAATACACAAAATAATGTTATTTTTTTTAGCAACGTCATATGACCCCTTTAACTCAAACCGTTGCAGTCTGTCAGTCCTATAATGTCATGGATGTGGATGGGAATCACGGCTTTGAGAGTTAAAAAAAAACATACACAAACAAAACTCAATTAAACCCTGCGGCTCGTGACGATACATGGATGTCTGAATACACAAAACGATCGGTATGTGCAAGAAACGGAACAGTATTTATATCATTTTTTTTTTACCTCTGATCCACTGCAATATCCAACTGTGCTGAGTGCGTTCACAACATCCGGCGTGTGACGCATGTATGTGCTCTGGCACATAGATAACAGATATATCTTAAGTTGATGCCATCATTAGTGACTTTATTCTATGGGCCGCTATGTTCCAAAATGGAGGACCGTCAACGTATCTAGAGCGTCGAATAGGGAATCTTGCAATCTATGAAAGTAGAACGCTGTGGCAGAGTGATCCGTTCGCGCGTAGGGATGGTTATCGTTTCCTTTTATCGATCCGATCTTGCTTATCAATACCTTGTACTTACAGTAACGGTTTTTATCGATACTATTGGTACAAAAAGTTATGAAAGTGAAAAAGTTGTTGAAATTTGCCAAGTTATTATTTTATTACTTGCACTGAGCTGACTTTAGCAACTGCTAAAGTCTTCAGTCAAGAGCAGTGATTTGGTTTTCTCTTCTTCAGTCAATAGCAGTGAGTTATTTTTGTCTTTGTTTATTTAATTAACTTTAAAGAATAGTTCACTCCCCAAAAATGAATTGTGTCCATCATTTACTCACTTCAAGTTGTTTTAACTGACGAGTTTTTCTTTCTTTCTGTTATGAATAAGATTATTTTGAGAATGTGGGAAACTACACAGTTGCTTCCCCCAGTGAACTACATAGGTTTGTCCTATATAAAGTCAGTGGGGACCAACTGTTTTGTTACCCACATTCTTTAAAATATCTTCTTTTGTGTTCAGCACAAGAATAAATAAAAATGCTAATACATGTTTGGTACAACATGACTGAGTAAATAATGACAGAATTAAAATTTTTGGGTGAACTATCCCTTTAATGACAATCGGCAGCATATTTAGTACTGTCCTTTAAGCCTGCAAGCATTCGTTTTTCTCTCAACTGTTTACTTTCAATTTAGACATAACCAACTGTGTTCATATGTAAACCTTGTGTGTTTTTGACAGTATTAGCGCAATCAGATGATAATTAATATAAGTAATCAGGTGCTGTTTGACCGGACTTTTAGTGTACGGACGCTTCGGGTGTATGCGCTCTGAATAAGTACATGTTAGAACAGTACGCAAATAAAACATTTAACCGGCAAGGCTTTAAAGCAAGCGGAAATAATGTATATTTGTGATTGCGAATAAGTCTCGTGAGTGTAACTCTACCGAATCAACATTTGATGTGAATGTGTCTCGTGAGTTTCAGTTGGAGCTGGAGCCGCGAGACATAATACAGCGCATTGCTTGAGGTAGATGTTGTGTTTTGTTAGTAAATGTTTCATTATATTACTAGTGTTGCCTCCTTTGTTCACTATTACACTACTGCATATATTGCATTTGACCTGGTGTTGCTTAGTTTTGTAACGTGAGCCCACACTTTCGAACGTTTCACTCTTGCCGCGTCAAACACACACCGCACATGCGCATGGATATCACACGTACGTCGAGCAAACCTCGGCCACATCATTCAGTGAAGGAAAATGACAAGCAACAGCTTCTAATTCATCGTTAACATTGAAGATTACGGAGATAAAACAACGCAAGTATTGATAACAGTATCGTTTGTCCTGAAGCTTATCGGTACTCCGGTATTGATCCAATTTTGTACCGGTCCAAAAAAATACCGGTACTCGGTACCCATCCCTAGTCGTGCGTATACGTCACTCATTGTTTACACAGTGCAGAGAGATTGCTGACGTGTTCACTGGCACTGCGATGATCTAAAGATATTTAGAAGTACAGGTCATCACAATGAAAGACGATTTTGAGACAACGTGGAATTTTTTGCCCGACCGTATTTATTTGATGTCACGCGCCGGATGTTGTGAACACGCTCAGGACAGTTGGACATTATGGTGGATCAGAGGTAAAAAATTAAATAAATACTGTTCAGTTTATTGCACAGACCGATCGTTTCGTGTTTTAAGACCTCAATGTATCATCACGAGCCACAGGGTTTAATTTGGTATTGTCTGTGTATGTTTTTTTACTCTCAAAGCCGTGGAGGCTATTGAGTGCCATTATATGACTGACAGACTGCAACGGTTTGAGTTAAAAATCTTCGTTTGTGTTCTACTGAAGAAACAAAGTTACCTAAATCTTGGATGCCCTGGGGGGTAAAGCCATAACAAAAAATCGAATTTCATTTTTGGATGAACTATCCCTTTAAAGGGACAGGCAAAAATCACTTCCTTGTCACATTTACCATACTCTTGGCTTACGATACAAATTTTGTTCAAGCTTACACATGTACAGACTAACAAGTTCTTGTCTATTGTGAACGTGAGAGTCTTGAGTAGTTTAGACGATTCTAAATTTGAAATGGGCTTTTAAAATAATATAATTTGCCTGATATTCAAGGCTTTATTGAACTTATTAATTCAAGCATTGCACTTATTTATGTCTTTATTAGTTAATTTAGTTTCATATTATTACTGGAATATTTTCCACTGGTTTCACCCTCTAATTTTTCTGGAAGCAATAAATGTGTCAAAATGGGTTTTTGTTGAGGGGTTATTCATAGTCAGCTGGTTGTCTCATGATGAAAGAATCCACTTTGGTTGTTTCTTTCTGTGGAAAGTCTGAAAGGAGTTTTGACACTTGCTGTATGCGGCATGGGCCCTCGAGCAGTCATAAACTCAGCTGGGTGTCTAGTCAGTGGAAAATGTTAGCTGTTCTCTTAAAAGTGTCAGATGAATTGACATTCTCTGAGAAAACCCATTCTGATATCATAACCTAAACCAGGGTCTTATAAACAAAACACTGACTCATTTAGAAACTTGGAACCCACTTCCTGAATTGGTGCTTCAAAACATGAAGTGTGCCATTTAAGTGGGTGATATCAGCCTGTAGAGCTCAGGTCAGTTTTGGCTATTATTAACTTGCTCTTTGTACCTTGTGCCCATGACCCATATCCCACCTTTACACACATTTCTTGATGATGACCTCATTTGCCATTAAGTTGACAGCAGTTCCTTGAATTTTCCATTACATTGATGATAGATAATAACTTAATTTGCCATTACATTGACAGAAAATAATGACTTCATTTACCCTTACATTGAGGTTAGATACTAATTTAATTTGCCATTTGACTAAATAATGATCCAGTTTCCTGATACTTTGACATCATAATTTTATCCGTCATTACATGACAGCAGAAAATGTAATTTTCAAGTATTCAAATTAACAATACATTTCTGCTAAATATAGGAATTTATTTTCCTTTACACTGACAGTAAATTAAGTAATTAAGTGACAGTAAATCAAATTAAGGCAAATTAAATAAGAAAATATTATTATAAATACTTTTAAAAACTTTATTTGCAGTAGATTATTGATTTGTTTTTTGCTGTAGTTTTTACGTTTCATAGTCCTTTTATTTGTTGTTACTTGGACAGTAAATAATAATCTAAATTTGTCATTACAGTGATGATAGTAACATGATTTGTCATTGCTTTGATGGACATAACCTATATTTTTGGCTGCTAGCTATTTAAAGCGGATGAATTCAGCTGTTTGTGTTGTATGCTTCTGAATAGAATGGAATGTTTTTGTATGCATATTAATAATGCATTTCGCTTTCTACCTGTATAAAAGCATACATAAAATACAGCAACACAACTTAATGCTGTCCTGTTCACCATTTTCCACCCTGTATTCCGTTTTGTTATAATTTGGTTTCATGTTTTTTTGTTTTTCCATTCCCTAATGAGAGGCCTTGTTCCACTGGAACTGGATTCCCAGCTTTTGGACTAAAAACATCTGCACATATGACTGACAGATGCTTATGGCTAGTGTAGACATCTCTGTGCTTATCTCAAACAGGAAAGCTTTTACCAGATAGAGAGGGGAAAATTTGAGTGAACGGCATGGGGAGAATTTCTAGTATGTATGTTCACTTCAAGTTTTATTTAATTTGAGAAAATAGATAAAATAAATGTTAGTTCTGCAGGTCAGTAATATTTATTTTGAAAGTAGTCTTTTATACTCAGGAAGGCTGCTATTATAGAATCAGAAATACAGTAAATACAGTAATATTGTGAAATATCATTACAATTTTTCAAATGAATGTTTTCTATTTTATTATAGTTTTTAAATGTAATTCATTCCTGTGATGGCAAAGCTGAATTTGCAGCAGCCATTACTCCAGTCTTGCGTCACATGATCCTTTAGAAATCATTTAGGCCTAAATATACTGATTTGGTGCTCAAGAAACATTTTCATTATTTTTCATGTTTGAAAAAGCATTGCTGTGATACATTTTTTCCCCACAATTATTTGATGAATAGAAAGTTCAAAATAACAGCATTTATTGTATAATATTTTTTTATTATTAATATACTTTTTTTTTATCTTCATTGTTTTGCTATACAATTTTGTATTGCAGTCATCATTAACTGACTGTTTTCAGGTAGCAGATTATGGTGACCCAACACAGTTGCAAAGTTTGTTTGTGCTCAGTGTGTCAGAGTGTTATTATTTGCATTTTATTATATGGTTTAATTTTGGGTTGAGAACTTCTGTTTAATAGTGTTATCAAGCCTGTAAATGTAGATGATACGTTTACCTTGATAGAGAATTACAGTTAATCTCTCTGCATCAGCTGCACCGTCGTCAGTTTCAGTATTTGGTAATAGTTGTGTGTACACAGGAGACTGAGAGAATATGGATCATGTTTGTATTGCTTGCGAGACTCTGAGAAAATAACACCATGCAGACATGTTTAAAATAAGCCTGACGTGATAACTGAATGCCACTTAAACGGATAGAAAAAGAAAAGCTGCTCTTCAATAATAACGGGACAAATCCGCTCCCCCTGGAGTCAGACAGGAGAAAACGAACACCCATGGAAAGTATGCTGCGGGGAGTGCTTGATAACACAGCTGCCCTTCTGCCCAGCTCAGCTGATTTCGATTTTCCATCACGATGGGAGGGGCAGCATGAAAGAGACCTACTGTGAGATGAGCGATACAGATCATTGTTTTATCACACTTCGTGTCCTCAAATGGTATGACTGAATTGAGCAGAGATTGGCCGAACTGGTTCTGAGCTGCATGGAAAGCAGTGGTGCATAGTTTCCAAGACTTGCACTCTCAGGGTGTATGTGTGTGTGTCTGTGATTAGTCAGCAGAGCCATTCGTTTCGGTACAGAATGGGAAAGTGGGGCGGAGCCTGCAAGCCGAGTCACCCCTCCCCTGCAGTGGGCGGAGCCTGTTGTTGTTGTGCAGCTGAGAGGGGCCTTTATATAAAAGGAGACGGATGAGTGAGCTTCAGTCTTACGAAGCTTTCAAGACGTTTGATCGGTAGTGCAGGAGCACAGACCATTCCAGAAGATTCTGTCTCAACAAAGCAGTGTCACGTGACCACACAGGGGTTTATTTTCTGTGCATTGCTCAGTTTGACCCATTTCCTTTGTGAAAACCCTCTAGGCTCTGAGACCGTCTGAGAAGGACAGGAAGAAAAGCAGAAGCGAAGAGGGTGATTTCGAAGCATTTGTTTCCTGAAGCAGGCGTCATTCGTGTCCTCACGCTGGGGAAGGCAAAACGGACGCGTCTCAGCCCCTCCTGCCCTTTACATTCTCTAACCTCTCAAGTCCTCCGGAGGATCCGTCAACGGGCTTCAGTCATGCACCTGAAAACCATGAAGTGTAACCCTTTCTGCCTTATCGCTTCCTTGGAGGATCCGGATATGTTTAACAGACCTGAGAAAAGGGTAAGGCTTCATTGACATGGTGCCTTACAATATCAAAATAACTTTAAATGCTGGAAGTCAAACTGCTAGAAAGCCATGAATGACAGAACGCTGTCAGAATGCTATCCAACAGCTCTTTGAATTCCTCATGCGATCTCGTCTTTATTGATGCCAACTTGATTTGTGCTTTCTGTGTGGTTTGTGGTTGACTAAATGACCTACTTATGTATGATACAGGGGTGTAGCCATCAATTCAGAAGTGAGGGGGACAGAAATGTTATATAGAAAATTTAAAAAAAATTATAATATATATATATAATCTAAATATATATAGAATCTAATATACATAACATTCAATATGCATTTCTGTAATCCTATACTACCTAAACTCAACAGTCAAACAGAGTTTTTTTTTTGACCAGTAAAGAGGTTTTAACTAATGTTTTTATCAGAAGCTCTTCTGCTCACCAAGCCTTGCTTTATTTGATCAAATTACAAGGCACAAAAAAGCAGTATGTTGTGAATATTTTTTACTATTTAAAATAACTACTGCTTTCTATTTGAATATATTTTAAAATGATTCCTGTGATGGCAAAGCTGAATTTTCAGCAGTTTTTACTCCAGTCTTCAGTGTCACATGGATCTTCAGAAATAAGTCTAAAATGCTGATTTGCTGCTCAACAAACATTATTATTATTATTATTATGATTAATGTTTCACCATTGGCAGCAATCAGCATGTTAGAATGATTTCTGAAGGATAGTGTTACTGGGGTAATGATGCAAAAAATTTAGCTTTGAAATAAATCACTATAAATTACATTTTAAAATATATTCAAATAGAAAACAGTTATTTGAAATAGCCTAGTAAAAATATTTCTAAATCTTACTGTTTTGCTGTACTTTGGATCAAAAAAAAGCAGCCTTGGTGAGCAGAAGAACTTCTTTAAAAAAACATAAAATCTGACTGTTCAAAAACTTTTGACTGGTTGTGTATAGTCAACTTTAATTTTTCTCTCATTTCTAGCTTTTAATTGGCTTAGAAATCAGATAACTGCTGGACAATAACCAATATTAATGATTTGTTTATATACTACAAACACGTTTTTATCACATAATAATGCAGAATAGTTTCAATACTGTAATAAATGCTATATCAGTTAGCACTGCATTGTTCATATACTTTATTACCTGGAGATGACTTGACAAACACAAATAAACCATATTGTCGCAATCGTGTGTTTAATGTCTTAATATTTCCAAACGTTTCTGTTTTTCTGAGAACAACTGTTTTCATACAGCATAGCGGACGCTTTTGTCCGTATTAGGAATATCTTGGTACGACTTTCTGCGCGAGAGCGCCTCCGTCTTCGAGTATGAATGAAACATACACTGCATGAGTGTTTAGCGCTCCGTTATGTTCATCTCGCCTTATTCTGGGTCCGAGTAAAACATCAGGTCATGCACAGACTATCCTGTCTCTTTGGAATTAAATCTATATTTATTCACACCGGCTCTTGAAAACCTCTATGCGAACACACTTGCCCGAAAAAGTGTGTAATCTACGCCCCTGGTATGATATATGTATTTAGTTAATGATCTAGTTGGTTGGTTGTGGTAGTAGTGGTTAGGTCATGGAATAAGATGCTGTGGGAACATTTAATGAGCATTTGGCTGGACAATTTGGGGTTTTTGTATCTGACGTAAGCTCTTGCGCACACAACACCAATGCACAATAGGAATAACCCAGGATGTATGGATCATACTCTTTTAAATCTCTGCATAGCTTGAAATGGTCCATTAGGACTCTTTCTGTCAGGTCCGTCTGTGTGTTCACAGCATGCAGTAAGTCTCTGTTACCTTGGAAACCAATATCTTGCCGAGCACTGACAGACGTGGGCATTTTTAGGATGTGTATTAGATTAGTACTATGTGCGTCAGTACGGTTTAATATAGAAGCGTTTACTGAATATCAATCTGGCAGCATCCCCCAAAACAAGCTAAATGGATTCGGCACTATAATGCATTACAAGCGCATGCTCACCACAGGGTGGTGGGTAATCTAGTGGTTTAGGCTTAAGGCTGGTTAGAAAGGTTGCCAGTCTGACTCTGAGCCTAAATGGGGGCACGCTTAAAACCTTGCTCCACAGGGAATTTTTATTTGTGTACTCCTGAGTCACATGCAAAATATTATTTTCTTAGTTTCTGCTTCCATGAAGATATAAAGTTAAATGTATTCATTTGAGATGTTTCCTCTCATCCACAGGCAAGCTTTGAGGATCTGTTCCGTGCCTTCGACCGAAACGTCACCTTCCAGTTCTTTAAGAGTTTTCGTCGGGTGAGAATTAACTTCACCAATGCTCTGGCTGCTGCAGAGGCAAGAGCAAAACTGCACAAAAGTGACTTCAATGGCAGGGAAGTGCGACTCTATTTTGCCCAGGTATGTCACTTTAAATGTAGCCTATACATATATTGCATATAATAAATTTATATTGTTTATAATCTCATAAAATTTTTTTTATTTCTTTTTATGAATTTGATATATCTATAATTCAATTGCATTGTTACATTAACACACACACACACACATATTTAATGGAATAAATTCATATTTTTATGATCATTATTAAATAATTTTTTTTTTTTTACCCAGTTGTCAAATGTATGCATCAGTGTTTTTTTTTTTGTTATAATAAATGATCAAGTGACTATACCTGTATAAACACACCACGACTGTATTGGTATATGCTTATATTATTTTTCATGAGTGGTAAATATTATTTTATAAAGACTCTTAAACTGTAATGTCTTTCTATTACTATTTCTTTTGATCCACCTGGTATGGCATCAGTGTGGGATTATAAAAAAAAAAAAAAAAAAAAAAAAAAAAAAACCTCTCTTTTTCCACCTTGCCTTCTTTCTAGTCTGTGCACATTGGCAGTCCACACCTGGAACCTCCTAAACCAGATAAGCAGTTCCTCCTGTCCCCTCCTCCGTCTCCTCCTGTTGGTTGGGAGCAGTCAAAGGACGCCACACCATTCATTAACTATGACCTTCTGTGTGCCATCGCCAAACTAGGGCCAGGTAGGAAACACGTTCCTAAATGTAATCTTTTTTTCTGAATGTTTCATTTAAAAAAAAAAAATAGGTCATTTAATTTGACATGCTTTAAACATCTATTAATAAATTCTCTCTATTCGACAGGTGAAAAGTATGAACTCCAACCAGGAACTCCCACCACTCCCAGCGTGGTTGTTCATGTTTGTGAAAACGATCAAGAAAGCTCAGGAAATGAGGAGGAAATGGATGGAGGCAGACGTCCACGTCCAAAAATCGTCCAGACCCGTCGACCAGAATACAGTCCCTCTGTCATGCAGTGAGCCTAGGGAAGCTCTTGTTGTGCCATAATCTTTGCTTTACTATCACAGCACCCTCTGGGGGATCTGCCGTGGCATGCAGTTGGTCCTCCACACCACTAGAGGATGCCTTAAGACAGAACCTCAGCCCTGTGGAGAGCGACATAATGTATATGTCCACTATCTCACAGGGCAAAGGGGTTCATTGCATGCATTCGATGGTAGACTGACTCATTTTTCTGCAGGCTGGGGGTTTTCAAGAATGCTTTCATTGGTAACTGTGGCCATGGAGAACATGAGACTCCTATTGTGTTGTGTTTTTTGTATTTTGGGAAGCATGTTGAATCCCAGTCAGTGGGTGTGATAATAATATGATTAGTTTATTTCTTTTTAGTTTAGCTTGATATTTTCAGGCTCTGATTTAATCAATACTTGTGCGAGATTACTGGAACTTGAACTAGAGTAAATGCTGACAATGGAGTAAATATTTTTGTCATAAAATTTGGGAGGTATTTTTCCCATTCATATGGCAATTGTAAGTCTCGTTCCACCATGTGCCTCAGCATGGTCCTAAATTACGAATCACGTTTAAGTGCTCTTGTATAATTTTCTAGATATATACAGCTTAATATTCAGTTATACGAGAGTCCATTGTTTTAAAGTTTTTAATAAAACTGTCTTTAAAAAAAAAATAAAAAAAGACTCAAAATGGCCCAAAGTAGTAGTTTATCCATTAGGATGTACTGAAAGGCATGGTCCTCAATTTCATGCACTTGAGTCATTTGTAGGAAAGGAGGAAACCATCAACTGGGGGGGGGTAATTTAGTTTTTGATGGAAAGACTGTTTACACAAACAAAAAAAACCCTTTACCAGGATGAACACCAGTTGATTTTATTACATTGAGCTTAATAATGTATTTCTGATGCCATTTACTGTTTATGTCTGTATATAATGGTATATGCTGTTTTTTTACTTGGTTTTGAAATTGTCACTGACTTGGCAATTGCTGTCTTACATAAATAACAGCCATAACATGTCATTAAAATGTTTTTTCTTCAATGTCGTGCTGTGTCCTTTTACCCTTTAAAAAAAAAAAAAAAAAAAATGCGAAACTGTATTTTAGTCTGCGAAATTGTGTGTTCTGACTTTCAGCCCACATGCCTCTTGAGTTTTATGCATTTAGCCATTTTCAAAAGATGACTCAGCGTTCATCTAGTATGCTGGTAATCACCTAATGCGCAAGCGAGGACTTTTCAAGGTGATGTCTCTTTTTTTTGCCTTGAAATAGAATCTGTGAGTCTCGAATGCCTGACTGTCTCAATGTAAACCATTGTTCCCACTTGCATGTGGAGTTATTCAACATCAAGGTCAGGCTGGCAGAGTTGATAGAAATATCTACAGTCCCCAGTGACTCATGCTCATCTCCACCAACAGATCCTTTAACTAGCTTGTTAAAGTCAAAAAGATACATTCAAAAATGTCATTCTTTCCCACATTGGCTGTTAATTACGGCTGGGGCTGATCGGCGCAGGATCTTACCACGTCATTTGTAAGCTAGACTTCTGTTCAGACCCAGACTTTCCCCATGTTGAAGCTGATGACCTTGACTTGTTTTTGGTTTCATTAAAGCTGTTGACATCTTGAGAGGACTGGGTCCTTCTGAATAAGTCTCTCTATGTTCATAATGGGGTGGAACCATGATCTCAGATACTGTCCTGTCTTCCTTAGTGATTTTTTTCTAGAAGAGCTACAGGGAGACTAGCAGGAAAGATCTACGACACACTGTTTTGCTTTTGCATTAAACTGAAACTTCCTATCACCACCAAAAACTATAAGGTATGTCTGTTTTATTTATTTTATGTTATATACCTTTCTCACTTGCTTAAATAATATCAGTTTGTATCTTTATATTGTATACTGGACTGCTTTGACAATGGAAAAAAATATTGAAAACTGCTGGGTTGCTTAATATTTTTATGTAAGAAAAGAACTGCATTTATTTTTAAATATTTTGTATTAATGCCCTTCAATGGGTCATTTTTGAAAAAAATCTCACTTTTGATCATTTTAATGCATCATTTTTGAATAAAAGTACATTAAAAATAATTTCATTAATTAAAAATACATTTCTTTCAAAAAAGAAAAAAGTACAAATCCCAAACTTTAAAACTGTCGATATATAATTACAAAAAAAAAATATATATATATATAGCATTAGCATTTAGATCAAAATATCAAGATCATAAGAACCAAATTCAGTCAAGTGTGTTCAAACGTTTGATTGGTTGCATATATTTAGCAATATATAAGTATTCCTAAATAAAATAACCAAATGATGGATTCCATATCTGTATTTATATATTAAGTCTAGTATCTATATTCCCATCAACAGTGGGAAAAATGCTAGGGCGGAACTACACAGATGTCCATGCTCTGCTGGTATCCTGGTTGCAGCACTACATTAATGAGACATGGCTGGTGGGAGCAGCTCCGTATGCGCCACCACGTCATCCACCTGTGCATCTGAGTGGAGCTCCGGTCCCAGATAAAGGTCACGGCATGATCTACATCTGTTTCATGGTGGGACTCTTTAGTTTCTTTACCTTTGGCATCATGCTCAGCTATATTCGCTCAAAGAAGGTGGAGAACTCACAGGATCCATATCATCAGTATATAGCTAAAGACTGGGCTAGTATAGCCTCTCCTGTGGTCATCAGCAACCCAGCTGCCCTCGGACACCTTCCGAGCTACAGTGGAAGAGAGCAGGAGCAGGCCTAGATTACAGCCGGTGATTTCTGTCATTTCTATACAGAGTATATGTTTGATTTTCTGCTTCATTAAATTGAAAAAAAGTGTCACAGTTGTTCATTATGTCAAAAATAAATCAAGCAATTGGATTCTACAGTCAGTTTGGTTTTATAAATGCCACCGGGTCATCTCACCTGCAGTTTTATGGCTAGTTCACAAACAAATACCAACCTTCAGCAGTTGAGGGATTTTGTGGATCAGTGTATTAACCCTGTTGCCATTTGTCATAAAATGATCATGTTCAATTGGTATTTATAAGGTCATGGAATGTTTGAGAAGTCTAATAGGATTTTCCAAAAATACCTTACATGCTTGATCATGAATGATTGGCATGACAACTCCACAGAAACAAAATAATTACTGCCCTCTATAGACTGTGGACAAAATCACTAGTGTCACTCTCTTTTTAAGGAATTTGTAATTAAAATAAATTCCTTTTTATTAAGCGATTTTAGGGCTCTTTGGGACAAATTATACAGTGTCAAAAGGCCAAGCCTCCTTATTAATACATACTTTACATTAACATTTATCTGCCAACTTTACTTAATATTTGTTCATAGTAATAATTAATATTAAAATCTATTTTCTCCCCAAAATCAAAAAAGACAATAAAGAATTTTATACATTTTTGTACATATATACTGTAATCAACATCTTTTTAAAAAAAAATGGGTAATAATTAATATTCATTATTAGCCTTAGCATTATGTTACACTAATTACTGGAGTAATGACTGCTGAAAATTCAGCTTTGTCATCACAAGAATCAATTACATTTAAAAAATATATATATATATATACATTAAAATTTTATTTGTAATAATATTTTATGTAATAAAAAAAAAGTAATAAAGATATTTTAATATATGTGTGGATAGATAGATAGATAGATTTCTGCTAGTTTTTAATAAAACAAAATAATTGTTTCATACTGTATTACAATTATGATAAAAACAAGGAAGGGGCAAAATAATCTTAATCACACTAATAACAGGCCAACACGTGAAATACAACTCCGCATTTTATTGCACCCTCATTTAAGAAGATTCTGCATCCATGTGATGAGTCCTTGTCTGGTGTTCTGAGATGTTCTTGCTGTCTCCATCTGCTCCTTTTGCTTCTTTTCTTTTTCTCGTTCCTGCCTGAGCAGCTGATCAGTTTTCAGTATTTTCTCCAGCTCTCTCTTCAGGCTGTAATGCACCATCTGCCTGCTCATAAGAGGCACAATCAGGTTGAAATTGTCCACTTTCTTGTTGAGTTTCTCCAGTTCATCAGCAAACGCAGTGCAGTGCTCCTTCCACTGGAGAGTTTCTGAGTGTCTCATGGGTTCTCCCAGCCTTGCTCTGACCTCCTGCAACCTCATCCTCATTTTAGCAATGGTTTCTCTGATCTCCTTCTGAGCCACGATCCATTCAGGCTGGTAACCGTTGTCAATAAGGATTCTGTTGAGGTTGTGCGTCATGGGGTCCATATACGGGTTGTGATCAAACTTGTTGAGCGGTTTGCCAGTGCCACTGAGGTTTTGGAAGTCTCCGCGGGCCATCAACTCCTGGATGAGGTCCTCAACCAGTCTCTCCACTGCCTGAGTGATTTTGATCTGCTTGCTGTGCAAACGTGCATCTCGGGTCACCATGGCTCCTTCGTCTGCTGCCGCCTTCTCCATCTCCTTCCGTCGATACTCCAGAACCTGGTCGGTGGCGCGGTCTACACGAAACTGTCGGTACTCTCATTCTCTTTGGCTTGGAGTGCCAGAACCAATGCCTTCAAAACTGAGGTAATGTCTGTGTTGAGGGGCATTACTTTTAATTTTATCTTCCTCTTCTTCCTCCATCGATTGTGTATACTGTGAGGCTGCCTTCTGTCGGGTGAGGTGGGCTAGAACAGCCCGATAGGCCTCCTCTATCTGGGAAAATAGAGCAGCGTCTGCTGTGGGAGCGCCGGAATCTGGATGGTAGAGCTTGGCCATGTGTAGGTAAGCCTCCTTGACCTTTGCAGCATCGCTGGCTCCATCATCAGGCAACTGCAGTATACGGTAACTCTCTCTCAAGCTGCGGCTGATAGCTCCAGAACTGAGAGCTCGCAGGCTGAGGGAACAGTACAGAGGCAGGAGAGATCTGCGGAGGTCCCCGCTGTGCAACCGTAACAACATCCAGCAGCTCATTGTGCCTATATGAAAGCGGCACCTAAATATATGGAAATTACGAAATAATGCTAAACTGAGTTGAACAGCTGCTTTTGAGTATATAAATTGAGTGATTCTAGTGCATGAACTTAACTGCTTTAAAAATAAATTTCAAACACTAGTAAATGTCCTATACACCTTTAATTGTTTTTTTTAACTTGTCAAACTTTGTTATGAAACCTGTAATACTTTAAAAGTATTAAAGTGCTAATTTTACTAGATAATACTTTTGAGATGGATAGATAAACATTTTTTATTATTATTTTTAAGCTCCAGGTTTGCTGTGCTGTACTGTAGCGTTGCACAATTTGGTAAAATACATAAATAAATACTTTTTCACTGTAAAATAAAAAATATAGTGATTAAGAAAATAACTTTATTCTACAGTACAACTGTAAAAATTTCAACATTATATAAAAATTAACACTGAAGTTACCTTTGTACCTTATTTACCCCTAAAGGTGCCTATACATATCTGAATGGTTGATATTTGTCACAGTGACAGCTTTTGTACCTTTTTTCTGAGAATCTATGGCGTTTTCAAAAGTGAAACCATCGAGCTTTTATTTTGGCGGAGAAACTGCCAATCAAATTAGGGCTTGTTTGTTACATTTCATGTAGGTTTAGGACTTGCTAGATTTTTGCTAAATCAGATCTTACAAAGATTTGTCAACAATGTTATAATGCTATAATGTTTCTAGATTATATTTAGTGATAGGGCCACCATACACCAGTGTTATTGTCAAGTTTGTTGTAGCATAAAAGCTAATGTTCCAAACTAGCCTATGTCAAATATGAACACTTACGATAATACGATAATGCGTAGTGAGTTAGGTCAGCATGTCTTTGTGTTTTGAATGACACCGTTTTGAACGTGCACTGGGGTTTGTAGTTATATATTAATGTCGAACAGAATGCGGGGAAATGTAGTCATTGGGTTTTCAGGGCAAAGCGCGGTATAGAATTGGTCCTTTAGGTGGCGACAAATCTCAACAGCCACATTGCAGGAACATTCATAACTAGGCTTCTTTCTCCTTAAAATACAATTTGAAAATTCACTATTTTATCCACTGTGCATGACATATTTGCTGCTATCCCCTTTGCACAGTCTGGTGAAAGTATGGCTGTTCTGTGAGACTTGCTATGAAGGAGATAAGCAAACTATTCAGGTTGGTTTCATTTTTTATATATAGCCTATATATAAATATAGTTTCAGAGTTCATAGTTTTCTCCACCTAATTGCATAAATAAGTTATATTTATGATTTTAATGAACTGGTATTGCAATTAATTAGCTATACCCAAAAGACATTAGTTCACTTTCTCTCCATCACTGACTACATGGTTAATGAGTGTTAATGGGTGGCCTGCAAGTCTTTTTCCCATATTGTGTTCACATGATCTTTCCTAAATTGGGCTGTTTTAGAAGCCAACCAATTTATGCACATGTAAATTGTGATGAATGAATTTATGACATTTTGAGAGGTCTTTTGTTTTTCCATCCTTTGCGGTAATGGCAGTCCATGGATGAACTCTTGAATGAATAGATTTTTTTAAAACGTCTTATTTCCATAATTAATTGTTTATTTCCAGGCTTTTGTCTTTGTTTAATCGTTTAAAATCCAGGTTTCAAATTGATCTCAGATTTTTTAACTCAAATGTGGGTCCCCAATTTTGGACCTCATTGGACCTCTTGGTTATAATTATATATCATCTCATATATAAAATGGCCTCTATTTGATGTTGTTTCTGAAGCCAGCTTATATTAATTAGATATATTCAGATTTATATAAATACACAATGTAGAAAGAAGTTAGTGGGATCCATCTGCATGATTGTATATTCCACTATCTACATTGCTAGATTAAAATGAAACAGATGTTTACATTCAAATTTCTCTATGAGTGTGATCTGTCATGTGAGTAAGCAATTGGTGAACTAATTTGCCCAGAGGACCATGACAGCTTTTTAGCATCTCAGAAATCAATATTGTGAGATCAATGGGTCTCTGCTGAAGTGCTTTTCCCTCACACAATCTGTGTCACACGTACACGGGGACACAAAAGAACCACAAAAAAGGGCCACAAAGACCTCACATCAAGCTTTGCAGCTGGAAAGAAGACTTAAAAATAGCATTCAAAGAGAGCACTTCTAAGAATAGACTGCAAAATGACCAACTTCACAGATGAAGATCTGGACAACTATTTACAAAATCAGGTGACCTATTTATGCTGTCATGGGTACTGAGATTTAAACCGAACTAAAGTATTAACTTAAATATTTTATTGTATTTTATTTTATTCAGATAGCTCAAAGAAAAGGATGACTGCTTTGGTTTGTTTATAAGTTGCTAATTTTGTGCTGTTAATGGTGTGGCCGAATGTGTTATTGTCAGGTGGATCTCAGGCACCGTCAAGTTTCAAAGTCCGTAGAAGATGTGCAAAAAATCATAAAAGATCTTACAGCTGAGGTCAGCTCAAAGGATGCTCGTTTCCAGTCCATTGCAAACTCTGGAGTTCATAATGCCAGCCTCAAAGTAATAATTCATGTAGGCCTCTTGTCTATTATACAATGAGTTACTGCATTTTAATTATGGCTACTTTTGTAACATCATAATTCCTCTGGTGTCCACAATCCGATTTAGGACCAGCCAGCTTTAGTGTCAAAATGGTCTGCATTACTCCGAGGAAGATGCGCATACAACCCTGCCATCCAAGTAAGCAACAGAACTGTCAGCTGTATCGCTTACAAAGCAAACATATTTTTCAATGTACTGCAATATATATGCATGGACTATGTATGGCTATACTGTATATGGATGCATATAAAAAATACATTGCAATGAAGACAAAAGTTGCACTGCATTTTTACATGTAATAGTTTATTGGAACACTGATTTATTTATTTATTTCTCTTTCATGAGTTATCATGTGAATTTACATAAAGCAGAACTTCAATCAATTTACTTCATTGTTTGCATAATAACAATTTCATATGTGAAATTTCATCTTGTTGGCAATTCATGACAATTTATTTATTATATAAATGTGAATATATATATATGGTAAATTGTACAGCTATATTTTTTCCTTTGCTCTGTGTATATACTGATAGATTTCTCGTTCATTTCGGCAGGTGCTCACTCCAACTCTGTTCCTGATTTCGGTGCCCCTACAGGGTCTGATGGGCTATAAGGAGAGGCGTACGCGTCAGTGGCGTTACTACACACTGAGTGGGTCTCGTCTCCTCTCACCGGTCCGTGAGCCAGAGAAGCTCCACCAGTGGCTGGAGCTGGAGAGTTTTGTCAATCCGAGTCAGGAGTGGCATGATGCCCACGTGATCATTGAGGGTGATATTGTGCCAGCAAAGGTGGTGAATGTCTTCAGAGAGCATCTGGAGGCATCCATAAAGACCTGCGGACTAACAAGTTAGAGTTTTTATAGTGTCCACTTGTTTACTCAAACAGAATGAGAGAAAAGCGATTTCTAAATTAGATTTCTATCTGTTTTCGATTTCATTTTTTACACATTGTCTGGTGAATAATCAAAAATCTCTAACAATCATAATCTACTGATATGCAACTCTTCTGGGATAACTGATTGATTGATGATTGATTCTTTCTTTCTTTCTTTCTTTCTTTCTGTAACTGTAATGATATTTGCATGAAAAACACAGTAGTCAAGGGCATTTACAATATTTGCTTATGTAAAATGAATGAGAAATATTTAATGTATTTTAATGTAATATATTCAAATTATTTAATAATTATGTAATTAAGCTAATTATCGATGTTGGCCACGTTAAGTGCATTACTTATTTAAAGTGTTCTCTCAGATTTTTATAATATATAATTGCTATGAGAATAATTTGTATGAAAACTTTGTATTACATTAGAAAAATGCAAATGGTCTCAGATGGATCCCACTGTAAGTACACTAGTCAACATTTGAAGTGGATCAAAACCTTTCATCAATGTTGTCCTAAAACCAAAATGCGTTCTTGTCTTAGGCCAACTTTGATGAACGTTTTTGATCCACTTCAAATGTTGACTGCTATATTTAGATTCCAGTCAGTAAAAGCTTGTTTGCAGCTATTAGGATATACTATGAAAACAGATGAGCTGTACCAAATGCGTGATTTTTTTGCCAAACCAGTTCAGCGAAAACTCCGCCCCACAGCTGATTCTAAACATTTCATTGGTCATGTCAATCACAGTGACAAATGAGGCGGACAGTAACTAAGTACATTTACTTGAGTATTGTACTTAAGTACACTTTTTTAGTATCGGTATTTTACTTGAGTATTATTTTTTTCTGGGAACTTATGACTTTAACTTCACTACATTTGAAAGACAAATATTGTACTTTTCACTCCACTACATTTCTATCAAGGTCCTCGAAGTAGAAAGTCGTTAGCAGCTTTGAAAGTCAGTGGGTGATTTCTTTCTTCTCTAAAAACTCAGTAATCAGTAATCACTCTGGGGACCATGAAATGAGGGGGTGTTCCCAGCATTTTTTGAGCACTGACCAGTTCCAAATGTAATATTTATTTACAACAATTCAATAATAAGAAGTTAATATTGTGGTTTATATTAGACACAATATTGTCTGATTTAGCTAAATTGTGTAAGTGAAAATATTACCAATAAAGCCACAGAACCACTGTTGTGCATCTCCAGACAAAACACAATGGGTGTTTGACTTGAAGCAGCACTGCACAGACCGTTGTGTGTGTGACATGCAAAGTACCACGAGAGCGATTAGACAGCATTTTTAATTTTTTTAAAAAATAAGCCTTGCTGTTTTGATTTTTTCGTTAAAGCAGTGCTGTTGTTGTAAAGTTATACAGCTACAGTGGTGTTGCTGGGTTTTAAAGCAGGTTTGATTTTATTTTCTTCCTTATCACTCTGTATTTACAGCAATTTCACTGTCCACTCTGTTCAAATGTGGATGAATGGCTACACATCGATGTGTGCACACACTGTCAGAGGCGTGTGAGAACACTACCATAATGTTTTGTGGCGGGTAGGGGTGAAATATATATTTTAATTTTTAACATTCTAAAAGCTCTTTATTCCAAAGTTACTACAAGCTAGTCAGTGTATTCAGTTGGTGTAATGTATTCTAAGTTGTTTCAGAAGTATTGCAAGTACTAGGTACAACAATAAAACAGTGCATTGACAAAAAAGGAAATTTACTTTTGGTACTTAAGTACTTTAAAAGCAAGTACTTCTGTACTTTTACTTAAGTAAAAATCTGTCTTTAAAACTTTTGACTTGTAATGGGGTAATATTTGACCAGCAGTATCTGTACTTTCAAGTAATAGAGTCGAGTACTTTGTCCGCCTCTGCGAATGTTCCTGCACAAACACAAACAGCCTAACCCAACCTTAACCATGAAATTAGATGCTGGGCAGATTTTCACGAAATGGTTTGGGGGGGGAAATCTACATTGAAACTATAGGTTGTTCAAGCCCATAAGTATCCCCAGTTCTACCATAAAAACCATTGACGGGTTGCCAATGATGTTGAATCCAGGAATAAATCCTACTTGGGTCATGGAAAGCAAAAAATGTGCCACTATACGTAAAGTGGAACGGCATCATATATACACTTCTACATTTCATTTGTATTTTAACCTTCTTTTTGCCTTTCTGGGACAGGTAGGGGAGTATGCTGGAATCCGTTGGTCAGTGTGTGAGTGTTGCTGTGGAAAATCAGAGGCACAAATTGAGGGGAATGGTTCCTACGTGGAGCTAATGAACTATGCAAAGAGAGCTAGGTGGCCTCGGATTTTTCGCCGATGGCCCTCCACGAGCGTGCTCGTTGTATTAAGGTCAGCGTATATAACATATGAATTTGCACATATAATTTAGATAATAATTTTAAAATATGTTTTATTTTATTAAGTTTAAAAAAAATACAGAAAAACAGTAATATTGTGAACTTATATTGAAAGAACTGCGTAGGTTATTTATTATTTTGTTAATTGTGGGGTTTTTTTGTTTTTTTTTTTTTTTTGTTCCCCTTTTTTTGATGGGAAAGTTTCTGAATAACAGTAGCCATTACTCTATTCTCAGTGTCATATGATCTTTCATAAATCATTCTAATATGCTGATGGTGCTCAAGAAACATTTATTTTTATTATTATCAATGTTGAAAACCTTTATTATTTTTGTGGAAACCATGATACCATACCATTCAAAAGTTTGGTGTAACGTAAAATAAAATAAAACAAATAAATAATTGTATTCAGCAAGAACACATTAAAATGATCAAAAGCAACGATAAAGACATTTATAATGAAGCCAAAGATGTCTATTTCGAATAAATACATTACTATTTCAAATACCTATTCTTTTGAAATTTCTAGTCATCAAATAAAACACGTTATTCACATAAATATTGAGCAGCAAAGAAATTTTCAATATTGATAATAATAAGAACCATCATTAATATAATTGAGCGCCAATAATAATGATGACAACTGGCTCAAGATAAGCATATTAGAATGATTATGAAGATATGGGACACAGAAGATGGCGGGGCGGCTGCTGAGAGTCAGCTTTGCCAATCCAAGGAAAAAATACAGTTTCAATATATTAAAATACAAAACAGATATTTTAAATTGCAATCATATTTCACATTATTACAGGTTTTAACTGTCATTTTCATTAAATAAAGGCATTAAATAATTATTAAAATTATTATATAAATGTTTATATGTGACCCTGCCATAAAACCAGTTAAGGGTTCAATATTTTTGTAGTTAGTTTTTTAAGTTTGAATTGCAGTGAAGGACAATATTTGCTGGAGAGATACCAACTATTTGAAAATATGGAAATCTGAGGTTGCAAAAAAATCCCTTAAAAAAGTTGTCCAAATGAGTTCTTAGCAATGCATATTGCTAATGAAAAATTAAGTTTTGATATATTTAAGGTAGGAAATTTACTAAATAACTTAATGAAACATGATCTTTACTTAATATCCTAATGATTTTTTGGCATAACAGAAAAATCGATAATTTTGACCCATACAATATTGTTGGCTATTTCTACAAATATACCATGGACTTAAGAACTGGTTTTGTGGTTCAGGGTAACAAATAGTATATTATTTATTATTATTATAGCTATATTTCAATTTATAACTAGTTAACAGAAAATGGCCCGAGTACTGTTTACATAGAATACAATGATGATTAATCTAATAAATCCCCTGCAGTCGTTTGGATTCAATCTAATGGCCACATCAAACTACCACTGGCTGCTGTCATTCTCACGGGCAGAGCAGGTGCTGCTGAGCAATATAGATGAGGACGGCGGCTGCCGCAGGAAGTGTTATCGGGTGGTCAGACAGCTCAAGGAGGATGTCTGGTGTCCTGGAAGCAAACCTGTCATCACTGCCTACCACCTACAGGTACCAGCCAGCTCAAGCAAAACAGCCTTCCACTCCTTTCCTTTCCTGTCACTTCTTTTCTTTTATTGTTTTTGAGACATCATACTGCTTATAAACAAATTCAGGTTTACAGTTTGCCACTGTCTTTACATCATCTAGACACTGCTTTTCTGGACATGTGAGAAGTACCCCTGCACCAGGGACTGGAGAGACTTCAGAGGATGTGTATTACGGCTGGTGCAAAAGCTACATAAGTGTGTTAGCCAGCATTATCTCCGGCATTACTTTGTACGATCCCACAACCTCCTGAAATACAGCAATACTAATGAGCTTGATGACGTGGCAAAGAAGATCAATAATTTCCTGGACAACCCCGGAACATACGTTCATTAGAAGCTTCCTCTATGGGTTAGATGGCATAGATCTATGTTAGCTCTGCTCTGTTCTGACTGCATCATATTGATGAGATGATCATGGTAATAGGCTGTGGTTGGCTAAGTAAGTATGCGTGTATTTCCTTCTTATGTCTGTCTGATTCTAAAATTTTCACCAGAACTATGATGTAAATTTTTTTTTTTACAGTAGGCCAACTTTGTTGAATAATTGACATGAACAATGCTGACTTAATTAAATATTTTCTCATCAGAAATGCACCATTTTTGTTTTATATGATGTTTTTATTTTGTTTATTTTCAAATGATCAATGCCTTTTTGGAAAAGGATGGTCTTTTCAGATAAGATATACTTTACATACTGAACTCCCATACAGTACTACAGGAACCCTTAATTATATTCTATTCCAGCAGAGGGCACTGTGATTACAACAACACGTGTTACAAGAGGTCTAAATATCCATAGTAAACATGACTAGGTAATAGCACAGGTCAGTAATAAAGAACTATTATTTCTATTTTTAGCTAATGATATGTATTGTTAGGCTACAAAAAAGGAACAAGCTAAATTCACTGAGTAGTTGTAAGTGAATCCGAGGAGACATCCAGGGAGTAGTTTACCCAAAGGTGAATTTAGACATTATTTTCTCACCCTTATTTCATTCCAAACCCATACTGACTTTCATCCATTAAACAGAAAAGGAGTTATGTTCACACTGCTTTTTTGCTTTTTGTGAACAAAAATAGCATATAGTGCCCAGAAGTTCTGACACATTGTGACACTGCCAGTTTGAATATGTAGAAGTTTAAATGAGACACAATTTTACATTTTGGGTGAATTATTCCTTTAATGCTCATCGAAATGTTAACCATCAACGTCACTGGATTCAGATTTATTAGTGTCTTGTACTCTTAGCTCAGCAGTCGAGAAACTATGGTTTGCGAGCCACACTGGCTCTTTGACAGAAATCATGTGGTCTCTCACATTTACCAAGAAAAGATTGATGATTTTAAAGAGACACTTTACTAGAGTTCAGCTTTCTGCAGACTAAAAAACAGCCAATTAAAACCCCTTCGCTGTCACCTTTATTTATATAGCGCTTTTAACAATACAGATTGTGTCAAAGCAACTGTACAGCATTAATTAGGAAAATATTGTGTCAATAATGCAAAATGACAACAGTTAACACTCAATTTTCAGTTAAAGGCAGTTCGTCATTGAATTCAGTGATGTTATCATCCAGCTCAGTTCAGTTTAAATAGTATCTGTGCAATCAAGTCGACGATATCGCAGGAAATGATGTGTCCCCAACTAAGCAAGCTAGAGGCAACAGCGGCAAGGAACCAAAACTCCATCGGTGACAGAATGGAGAAAAAACCTTGGGAGAAACCAGGCTCAGTTCTCCTCTGACCAGACGAAACCAGCAGTTCAATTCCAGGCTGCAGCAATATCACATTGTGCAGAGGACTCAACTGGTTCCTGTGGTCTTGTCCCAGTGGCCGTCTAGGAGACAAGGTCCTCACTGGGGATCTGTCTCTGGGGCTCATCTAGTTGTCCTGATCTCCGCTGACATTCAGGGCTGTAGAGGTCCTCTCTAGGTGCTGATCCACCATCTGGGCTACATTCTGTACAGCCTACAAAAGTTTAGAACAATAATATAATTTACCGTTGTGCGCTAGCCAAGTGCGCAGTGCTGTTGGTGACAGCAATCAACTGCAAACCACTAAGCTTACAAAATGCTGGGTTGTTTCAACCCAATTTAGGGTCAAATATGGACTAACCCAGCTGTTGGGTTAAATTTTTTTATAAAATTTTTAACCCAAAAGTTGGGTTGAAACAACCCAGCATTTTTAGAGTGTATGGTAACCTAGAGCTCCTACGCTCAGATTCAAGCAGTTTGTTTGTGGTAATGATGAAAAGAAAGATTTTCAGAACAGAATAGAAAATGTAAAAATATAAAAAAAGTGTCTGGACTGAAATATATCCTTTTGTTGAAACTGGTGCTCTGCTGTGCGAACATTTCGAAACATTTCACCTCGTACTTTCGCTTTTACTGCACAGACCTTTTATGTCCTATACCTGTGTTGTATTTAAGTGTGATAATCCGCACAGCTTTCAGTGGGTGGGGCAGTTTGAAAATATTAACAAAGAAACATGGATGAATGAAAAAAGTAAAGAGCGGAATGTGCTTGATATTATAAAAAATATGAATAAAAGTGCAATAAGCTGTGAAAGAGAACTGAATCCGCTGCTGACAGGATGCTTTCTGTGCATCCACTCCGAGCAGAACATGGACAAGCATAGTAGCCTTTGTCTTCCTCGCGCCTAAACGGTCAAATCACACAGCCAGTCTCAGTGACATCACACGTTCTAAAGATTTGCGCCTTAACTGAATTCTTTCTCGAGCTCAGTGCGTCTGTAACTGCAGGATGAAAAGATAAGTTCAATACCAAAGGTCGAGTAAAGTTTCTTCTTGAAGCTTCATTCAGCGAGTCTGTGCTTTGGACTTAGCGGGTTGGTTACGCTAAATGCAATTCCAGCGAAAGACTTGATGTGTCTGCTGCTTCAGTTGTGCTGCGAACGAAGCAGCATCTGGTTACTGGCACCCAGATTACTTGTGCACACCCTGGGATGAGGCACTAGCGCACACTTGGTGTAAGGCTGGCTCTGAGGACCCCCAGGCAAACATGTGAAGCCGGCCTCCTTCACATAATAATCTGAGAAACAGACATTCACCAAAACAATAACAACTCGTATTATAACTGAAATAGACCAAGTTCTGTTTTAAAACAGATCACCAATACAAGATAGTTCAACTTAGAACAATTTAGATGTTCTACTACACAGAACTACACAGAAACCCATTTGCATTATGCCTACACACTGATGACATCAGCTTATTGCTGAAAAGGGATGTAAATGAGGTGCATAGACTATAGACTTATTAAACAAAGTCTATACTTCTTAATTTGTTGGACTTTTTATATTTGGGTGGTTTTTAATTAATCATAAATGTTGCATGTTCATGACAAGCTGTCTTGAGTTTGTTCATCTGACATTGTCATCACAAGTTTTTATATTTGTTCAGTTTGAAGCTAGGAACTACTACTCCAACCTGACAATAACAGTCCAACATATCCATCAATATATCCAACAGCCACTCAGAACATTTCATGAAGTATTGAATAGTATCCAACATCCAGCTTGAAGCATTGTTTTCTGCGTTTCTTCAATGCAGAAATCCATCATTGTAGTGGAAATGCAGTGTAAGTATGCGGAAGACTGTGGCCGGGAGCCTTTATGAAAAAAGAAAAACTAGAGTCTAGCTTTTCTCAGCACAAAATGAATATGTTTATCTCCCCGAGGTGACAGAATTGTAAGGTGTCAGATGTGTGAGTTTTGCATCTTCTAAACATCAAGTTTTTCATATCATATTCCTACATCAAACAGCTTCATCATCTGTCCGTTACTTCATATTTTTCATATGTCTCCATCTTTAGCTGTGCTGTATTCTTTCATTCAGCTACTGACTAAAAAAAAAATTGCTAGCAGCATTTTACGTGGTCAGTGTTTAGCTTGTTAGCTTCAGCCGTTAGCTCCTGCTGTTAGATGCCTCGATACAGAATTATGGCAATTAAAAAAATAGATTTTTATTTTGTTTACTTTTTAAAGAATTGAATACTGTTGTTTAGCAAAGATGCATTAAATTGATCAAAAGTGACAGTGAAGTCATTTACAATTCAGGCAGATGTCAGTGATACCTCCGCATCAGTTGCATCTTTCAGAGCTGGAGACAGAGCTAACATCAAAAGGCTTCGATCGAAGATATTCAGCATCAAGACAAGATTGAGTGGCAAAGTCTGGGAGACAGACAGACAGCGGTGACAGGTGCACTGATAGAGAGAAACGCATGCAGTTTGGTTGTGGGCAGAGGAAAGGAGAGAGAAGGGCTGGCGTGACAACGGGACTGACGTGAAGATAAAGTGTCTCCTGTTGACACAGATATAGACTGACTGTTACAAATACGAAAAAGACAGACAGAAACAAAGGGAGTAAGGATGGAGTATGATAAATGGAGTATGACAGTAAAGTTAGTGCTTTGGGAAACCCAGCCAATGTTGAAAGAGATAAATATGGGAAGAGATTTTTGCTTATGCCTTGTTTTTGAGCAGAAGTTCCCTTTTCATGAATTTTACAAGATGTCAAAGTTTGTAATAAAAAGTCTGAGATTTCCATATAAACTCAAACATTACTCATCAGATTCTTCCAAGACCAAATTATCAGAGCAATTGTAATAACTGTGTAGCTCTATAACTGTCAACAACAGTCTTAAATATTTTTGGTGAAACAACTAAAGTTAATACAGTATTTAATAGTTAATAATAAGGTGTAGTTTACCCAAAAATGTATATTCTGTCATCAGTAAATTCTAAATTAAATGTAACATCTCAATGTAAAATATTGTTTTTTTATTAAAAAGCATAATTTACAGTTGTAAAATATACAGGTATCCTGCAATAAATCATTGTCACCATATTTGTTTATTTACAGTGTATTTTTTTATTTATTGGCAACTAGCCGCCGGTTATCCACAGTAAATTTAACAGGATATTTTTACAATGAACCTATGAGCAATGAAATTCAGCACTGACATTTTGTATCCAACATTATAGCCATTAAACATATTTATGCCTTTGATGTAACTTTGTCTATTTCCCATTGTATATTAAATGCAAAATCAATAGCAGTTCCACTATATGCACAGAAGCATCTGATCTAAAGATGTGTTTTGTCAAAACTGCTGTTTGATATGCCATGTTAATATGAAGTGTAATTCTGTTTGCTGTCATGGCTCAGGTCACATCCCCAATAATTCATTTTCTCATTATCTAACAGGTTTCAGGTTTCGACTCTTCAGTACAAACAGGCATCGGTAAAGTGAAGTCATACGATCTCAGACAGAATACCCAGCAGCACTGGTGCTCTTCTAGGAAAGAAGAACTGGCTTGTCCATCAACCAACAGAACCGTTACAATGGCCATTGTACCTCAGTGCAGGTATAGATGCTGTTATCTGAAGCATCATTTATAGTGTGACACGTTTGTGTTTGTTTACAATATAGGATCCATTATAAGAAAGAGTACCTGAGCTGTTTAAAAAGGTGCGTGTGGTCTATATTTGGACTTTTATGGACATCTGAAATGGGGAGAGGGGGAATACGAGCAGGTCTTTGATATGGCCCAAAGAGAGAAATAACTTGAATGGATTTGAATCAGATCAAAGGGATTGAAAGGGGAGAATTACAATGCATTTGTCTAAGGTAGAATATGTGTCCTTCTGGCATAAATAGATAAAACACCAAACAGAGGCTTGAGTGATATAACCATTTGTTATCACAGGCACACACAAAATAAAAGCAATGCATCAAATGAAATGGGAAAACCCATTGAAATGGCCTGGCTTCACACCATCCGCAGATCTTTCTCTTGTGTGTGACTGATATTTCTCAGGCTTTTAAGAATGTTTGGTGTCAGAAAAGCGCGGCTTAGCTATATACACAGATTACCGCCAAAGCTCTTGCATAATAGGTTCTAAGACCCCATGTTAAGCGTTTAGATTTACAGAGCAACAGCTTTAAAATGCAATAGTATTTAGACATACACTAACAATTCTCATGTTGCATAATATAATGTTATAGGACAAGTCAAGACTACACAGCAACCCCTCTTTAGCTCCACAGTAGAGCTCAACAGCATGATTGTATTATCTTTTAGCCATTTGAGGTTTCCTGGAGCTCTTCTTGGTTTCCCACATTGTGGTTTCCTCATAAGCAGTGTAAAACATGCAAGGGAGGAAAAAGCAAACGATGGATTTTCTTCACTCTTTTTGTTAAATGACTGAGTTCATTTAAACAGGGAAAGATTGTTGAAAAAAAAAAGAAGAAAAAAAAAGAACCCGGAAAATCTCCAACTACACACAGACATTTTCCATGTTTTTTTTCTGTAATATTTGTTCATCACATAATTAAAAAAAAAGTTTTCAATCAAATTTTTGCCAGATTTGTTAATACTCATTATACCCTGCAATGGGGATTTATTTTTGTGCATCATAAAATACATACTTTTTGGAATAAGTGTTTTTTATGTACCAAATCAACATAATAAAAAAATCTACATCAGAATGATTTCTGGAGGATCATGTGAAACTGAAGACTGGAGTAATGGCTACTGAAATTCAGCTTGGCTATGGCAGGAAAAAAAAGACATTTAATATCTTCTTTTAAAGGGAATATTTTAATAATTCAAAACAATTCCTTAAAAATTAAAATACTTCACAATATTATGGGTTCTACTATATTCTTGATCAAAAAAATGCAGCCTTTGTAAGCAGAAGAGATTTCTTTCAAAAACATAAAATAAATAATTTCAATCACTAAATAATTTCAACTTTTTTAACCGGTTATGTAGGGTACAGGCTTATACAGAATATATATATATAGATATATATATATATTATATATATATAATATATATATAAAACGGAAATACAAAACGCAATACAAACGTTTTGTGTGTGTATGTGTTACATATTGTTTATCTTATCCTAAATAAGCTATTGCTGTGAATTTTGCCACATTGTTAATTATTAAGAGTAATATAAATGCATCGGCAAAAAGAACGTTGTCTCCCAGTCTCAAGGGATACAAACCTTAGATTTACGCACACACACACGCACACGCACGCACGCACTCACTATTGGTTGTTCAGTGTCTACACGAACAGTCGCCGTTCACAAGCGAAATGGGAGTTGGGGTAAGTTAAACATGTTTAATAACGAGGCTTGTTTCATTTGAAGCATATTAATATTAATGGAGATGCACTTAGTTATGACGGATATTTTCAGAAAGATAAAGATTATACTGAGTATATGAAGATTGCTGGTAAAAAAAAATACCAGCTCTGAACTAACTAGACGTTACCACTTTAGTATTTTGTATAACTTAAACAAAAATATTAATATACTTATATTTGATCTAAAATGCATAAGTTATACACTCAAACACACGTTTATATAGGTGTATATGTATATCTACTAAAAAAACACCAAAAAGTTTCAAATCAATTTTGTGTAATCATGTTGTTGGGCATATGGAGTGGTTTATTGTTTCTTATTCTATGATTGCATTTTATAGTCAGTTTAAATGAGAAGTGGGAGTGTAGTGGGCTGTAGTATGACCTGTGCAGTACATGCAGTACTCATTACTATTCATCACTATTTAAGACCTTATTTGCATACTCAGTGTAGAATCAAGATTTTAAATTGTGCTTATACTGTTTTGCTAATAACTTTCTACTTTATTATATTTGTCTTTAATTTATTATTATTGTTGTTGTTGCGCATTTTCCTTACTTCCTAACCCTAATTCTAGAGCCACAGGTTGTTGTTTTGGAGTGATGTTTTCTCTCCTCCCCTTAAGAACATGGTGTGCATAATCTAGGTAAATTCACCTGAATTACCACAAAACTTTCCTAATCCTTTGCAATAAGAATGGAGGAAAGATATCAACATGCAGTTACTTTTTGCCTCCTAATATACTTCAGCTATTTTCACAATGTAGACTCAAAGGTTCTTTCACTGTACAACTAAACAACTGTTAACTTGTACTGTTTACTACTGCTGTGAATTTGTTTGAGGTCATACAAAGAAAGCAGATCTAATTTGGAAAAACATCCTCAAATCCATTTTTCATTCTCACAAACAGTTGCTCCTGTCACACTCCTGTGTGTTGCCACAAAGGTGGCATAACATGTTTGCCTGAGGCAACAATAGCACTGAACTCTGGTTGACTGGACAGTTGAATAAAACAGGAGCACAATTCTTTGTACGGGAGTGTTTATCTGTTGCGAGTTTGCGGATGAGTGACCCTCGCAGAAATTCTGAGATAAACTAATGATACTCCCACGTTTGCCTACTCATGTTCTCTTTGGGAAATGAAATGTACTGAGAGAAAAGGCTTGTTGCTTCTGCTTATTTCTTTTCACTGGATAGAGGCCAAGATGACATGGTTGCATCCGTGTCCCTAGTTGAGACTGGCCCTGTGCCACAGAACATTATTATACTTGTTAGTTCCATGTAGCAGATCATGTCAAGAGAAAGCTGATCCCTTCGAAATACATCAAAGACCCTTGACAACTCAGGAGGTTGGCAGTAATTTGAATATGTTTTGGTAGATAGTTGGGCTTGCCCTCATGTTCACCATATGAGATACAAGGTAATAAGTGAAAAACATTTAATGTATAGGTTGCATTTTTTACAGCTTTTTTTCTTTTTAAAAAGAGGAACTTTACAGACTTTAAGGTATCGTAAAAGCGATAACTTGAAAAGTGTAGTGCACAAACTGTATGGACCACATGTATAGTGCTTTTGAACCTTTTACAAGCTTGAAAACTTCAGAAAGTTTTGTAATTGTATGAGAAAAAGTGAGCAGCACAGTGTTTAGAATTTCTCCTTTTATGCTCTGTAGAGGAAAGAAAGTCATATGGGTTTAAAAAACATGAAAGTAGGCACTGACAGAATTTAAATTTGGGGGGGGGGGGGGGGGGGGGGGGGGGGGCTTGAATATTTCTTTAACTTTTTCCACAAAATGACTCAATTGTCACAGCCTTGTTAATTGACAAAGTTGTTATTTCATGGTTCAACATTATTTCAGATGACAGGACCAAATGAAGTGCGGCAACGTTCAGAAGAGAAGGAGGAAAGAAAAGAAAGAAAAAGAACGAAAACAAGAAGAAGGACAAAGATATGGATGAGCTCAAAAAGGAAGTGAATTTGGTGAGACTTTACTTAGCTTTGTTCAGTATGGTACACTCTGATCATTTTTCCAAGGCTGAGTCTTTCTGTACAAAATCTATTTCAGGATGATCACAAACTTGACTTTGGAAGAGCTCCACCGTAAATATGGTACAGACTTGAGCAGAGTAAGTTTATGAAGTAGAGTGTCTCTTTTATAAAATGACTCTTAATAAATCTCTAGTGATCAATAACTAACACAGCCCTCTCTTTGACTTCACAAGGGTCTCACAAGCGCTCATGCAGCAGAGATTCTGGCCCGTGATGGACCTAATTCCCTCACTCCACCTCCAACCATGGGTGAATTTCTGTAAGCAGATGTTTGGAGGTTTCTCCATGCTGTTGTGGACTGGTGCCGTCCTCTGCTTTCTTGTGTATGGCATTCAAGCGGCAATGGTAGATGAGCCAGCTAATGACAATGTGAGAGGGAATGCTAAAAAAAAAACATTCGGTGTGGTCTGCTTGTTTTATATGTTTTATATCTAGTCTTTTTTATCCCTTTGTTCAATGCAGCTGTATTTGGGAGTTGTGTTATCAGCTGTGGTGATACTCACTGGATGTTTCTCATACTATCAAGAGGCAAAGAGCTAAAAAATTATGGACTCTTTCAAGAGTTTGGTTCCCCAGGTAAATATTTTTTTTCTAACTTAGTTATTTTTTGCCATTCAGTTTGTCTAATAAACTAATCTATAAGCTTAAATACATTGTAGATTTGTATTCTTATGTATTTTTTGATCAGATTATAAACTTTTTTTTTTCCTTTCCAGCAAGCATTGGTTGTCCGTGATGGTGAGAAGAAACATATCATGCTGAAGATGTGGTGGTTGCTGATCTGGTGGAGGTAAAAGGTGGTGACAGGATCCCTGCTGACCTGAGAATCATAGCCTCACATGGCTGCAAGGTTATTATGAGCCGGTATTTCTTATCTGAGCTGATCAGTGTAGTGTGAACATCACATTTCCTTTCTGTGGCAGTGACATTATGTAAAAATAGCTTTTAAATTGGGTGTTTTAAGGTGGATAACTCCTCTCTGACTGGAGAATCAGAGCCTCAGACACGGTCCCCGGATTTCTCAAATGATAATCCTCTAGAGACCAGGAATATTGCTTTCTTCTCCACCAACTGTGAATAAGGAATTTTATATTCTCATTCACTACAGATGTTCAGTAAAGTGTTTTACTTATAATTGCATAATTGTTAAGATTTCATTATAATTAAATTCATCTCATTTTATTTTTATATTTACACTTTTACTTTTAATATTACTCATTATGCCTTTAGGTGGCGACGCATGACTGTCTTTATGAGTGAATCCTTGAGTCATTGACTTAACCGATTCATTAAAAAAAACAGCTGGAGGTGTTCAGAATGAACAGACTGACTTTATGAGTGATCCATTGAATCATTTTCTTTACCATTTTGTTCACCATCTGTGATTCATTCAGGAAATTCCAGTCAGTGATTAATTCTACTGTGTGACTAATTCGACTTTAATTGCAATACCTTTGATGGCAAAGCAAAAATATTGCATATGTAAATTATATTATGTAAAAGATTTATTTACTACCATTCATAATTTAGGGTTGGTAAGGTGTTTTTTTAATGTTTTTGAAAAAAGTCTCTTATGTTTACCAAGGCTGCATTTATTTGATTGAAAATACAGTAAGACAATTATAATTTAAAATAACTGTTTTTTATTTTATTTATTATATTCTAAAATGTAATGTATTCCCATGAAGACAAAGCTGAATATTCAGTAGCCATTACTCCTGTCTTCAGTGTCACATGATCCTTAAGAAATAATTTTAATGTGATCATTTGGTGCTCGAAAAACATTGATTTTTATTATCATTGTTGAAAACAGTTGTGCTACTTAATATTTTTGTGGAAACTGAAAAGTTTTTTTCAGGTTTCTTTGACTAATATGAAGTTCAAAAGAACAGCTATTTCAAATAGAAATCCTTTGTAATATTATAATTGATTGATTACTTCGATCAAATTCAATTTAAATGTAATTTACATTTAAATGTTTCTGATGCAATATTTGCACATACTGTAGGTACTGCACGTGGCATCGTCATCGGCACCGGAGACATGGGTTGAATTGCAACACTTGCATCTGGACTAGAGGTCGGACGAACCCTCATCTCCATTGAGACTGAGCACTTAATCCACATCATCACAGGCGTGGCTGTCTTCCTTGGTGTCTCTTTCTTTATTCTGTCTCTCGTTCTTGGTTACTCCTGGTTGGAAGCTATCATCTTTCTTATTGGCATCATTGTGGCCAATGTGCTTGAAGGTCTTCTTGCAACAGTCACGGTTAGTTCGTTTAAACTTACTTTGTTTGAAGATTAGGCCCTAATATTTGCTTGACAGTTGCTCTCTGCTTCTCATTCTTTAGGTTTGTCTCACCCTCACAGCGAAACGCATGGCTAAGAAAAACTGTTTGGTTAAGAACCTTGAGGCTGTTGAAACGCTGGGCTCAACCTCAACCATCTGTTCTGATAAAACTGGCACATTAACGCAGAATCGCATGACTGTAGCCCACATGTGGTTTGATAACCAGATCCATGAGGCTGACACCACAGAGAATCAGAGCGGGACCGCCTTTGACCACAGCTCGGCCACCTGGGCATCATTGGCTCATATTGCTGGGCTGTGTTCCTGGCAGAGCAGACAGATGTGCCAATTCTAAAGGTTAGTTTTTGATTTGAGGCACTGCAATTATACTTAGTGCGTTAGTGCGCAAGTTATACGATGACCTTTGGTGGAGGTCTGCTTTTTTTAAAAATCAGAGGTGACAATAGAGAGATTTAAAATGTTACATAAGATTTATAATAAAAATAAATGTTTTGAACTTGCTTTGAAAATGGTTTTCAACTTTCCGTTCGGCGAAGAATACCCCAAAAATGTTTGCAACATTGCTAATACGACAAAATGTTTCCCAAGCATCAAATCAGACAATATTATTATAGATAATGATTCCCAAATGATCATATGACACTGGAGACTGGAAAGTGGCTGCTGAAAATTCAGCTTTGCATCACAGAAATAAATTACATTTTAAAATAAATCAAAATAGAAAACAATGCTTTTAATTTGTAATAATATTTCACAATGTAAGTTTTTTGCTGTATTGTTGATCAACATGCCATGGTTTGTGAGATTTTCTAATAAATATCTCACTTGTGTGTTTAAATATTTAGAGAGATGTTGCTGGGGATGCGTCTGAATCTGCTCTGCTGTAATGCATCGAGCTTTGCTGTGGATCAGTGAAAGAAATGAGACAAGTACACCAAAGTGGCGGAAATCCCTTTCAACTCGACAAACAAATATCAGATACTGGATTTAGGATCTTGCATCTCTACTTAGTAGACTTCCCATTCAAGAATTTAAAGTATGCCACAAATTAATATGTTACATTGACAGCCCATACACAACTAATACATTACAACTCATATTAAATTATCTGATGCTTGCATTGGTAGCTGTCAGTGCACAAGAACCCAAATGGTGGCACAGAGTCTAAACACCTGCTAGTGATGAAAGGAGCCCCAGAGTGAATCCTGGACCGCTGTGCTACTATATTGATCCGAGGCAAGGAGCAACCATTGGATGTTGAAATGAAAGAAGCCTTTCAGAATGCTTATCTGGAGCTCGGGGGCCTTGGAGAAAGAGTTTTAAGTAAAAGAGAAAAAGCTGCTTCTTCAAATAAAAGTTGTGAGTTCACCTGAGCACACTGTGAACTGATCATTCACATTCTTCTCCAACAGGATTCTGTAATTTCTACCTCCCTGATGAAGAGTTTCCAGAAGGATTCCAGTTTGATACGGATTATGTGAATTTTCCTACTGAGAATCTGTGCTTTGTGGGTCTGATGTCAATGATCGACCCTCCACGTGCTGCTGTGCCTGATGCTGCGGGTAAATGCAGAAGTGCAGGGAATCGAGTTAAAGCAGAGGTGCAATTCCTTTAAGATGTGCTGAAATTATAGTTTACACATTTCTCAACTATTAGGTTATCATGGTAACCGGTGACCATCCAATCACTGCCAAAGCCATAGCAAAGGGTGTTGGGATTATTTCGGAGGGTAATGAGATTGTGGAAGACGTCGCTGCTTTCTTGAATATCCTGGGCAATGAGGTCAATCCCAGCTATTGTGTTAGTTTGACTAAAAATGTCACTCTAAATTTCCTTGACATGAATCTAATAAGTTAATAAATCTCTTTTCAGAGACGCAAAGTCCTGTGTGGTTCACAGTGGAGACCTGAAGGACCTCACAGCTGAACAGTTAGATGATATTCTGAAACACCACACAGAAATTGTGTTCGCCAGAACATCACCACATCAGAAACTGATTATTGTTGAGGGGTGTCAGCGACAGGTAATGAAATTCTGAATATACCTACTGTAAATTGGCTGTGTATGAGAGAGCTCCAATTACGATCCCCTTGTGAGGGATCCCCTTTCTTAAATAAAAAGGCAATCAAGTATTTAATTTTGTGTGCACATTACAGAAGTTTTCGGAAAAAACAATGCTTTTATTCAATCCTTATAAAAAAATAAAAAAATAAATAATCAGAAAATGCATTTGAAACATCTTAAGTGTAAGTGTCATGTAACGATTCAGTCCACTGAATGAGAGCGTAGTGAAGAACCCATGTGCAGTTTATTTACAGACATGATCCAAAATACAAACATAATCCAAGACTAGAGACACAGACTTGACGAGGTATAACCAGACTAGACTCACCGACAGCGGGTTACAACTTCAATACACGACAAGGCCAATGACAACATGATGGCTACTTATAGCAGACAATGAGGGTCACATGACAAGAACAAACCAATGGGGAACAAGGCACATGACTAAAGCAACCAATGAAAACATAACACAGACAAGGGAATCACATGACTAGACGATAACCAATGAGAGCATGACACATGAGGCAAGGGAAGCATGACACTAACAGCAGGAATCAAACTACAAAATAAAAGACACGAAAACAAGAACATGAAACAAAACCCAAACACCACATTACATGTCAATGCATTTAAGAAAAATAAAAGACATTTAAATCACCATTTTTGCAACCATTTTGCTGCACATTTGGCTCAGAATGCATTTTGAAATTCACACTGCATTTTGCTACAATTATCACGCGGTATCACGATGAAAATGCAGTCTCAAGTGTCCTATCCGTAAGTCTAAATGCATTTAGGTAAAATGGCATTTAAATTATAATTTTGCAGTTTTTGCTTGGACATGTTAAACATATCTAATAAATTTGGGTAATACAATTTAATTTTAATTTTGCAACCTATAAAGCGTTAAAATATGTTTTAAGTTAATATTAAAATTAGTGTAGAAAATGGCAAAAAATTTTGTTTTTTTTTTAACTTATATAATTGAATTTCATTTTCATTTTGCACTAAATGTTGCACATATGTATGGGAAAATGTAAATTTAAATACAGAAATACATTGCCATTTTACATATTACATTTCTAAATAAATTTTGCTACCCATATGCTTCCATACCTTTGCAGCCCCTGGTCCCCATGAAAACCTCTGGTTTAGAAAGCATTTGGAAATTGCAATTTTAAGTTAAATTTTTAATAATTTCTTTACAAAAGGAGCCATAGTGGCTGAAACAGGGGAAGGTGTGAATGATTCTCCAGCACAGAAGAAGGCTGATATTGGTGTTGCTATGGGTATTGCTGGCTCAGACGTGTCCAACCAGGCTGCTGACATGATCCTCCTGGATGACAACTTTGCCTCAATTGTCACAGGTGTAGAGGAAGGTACATGAGACCTTTTTTCATATCCTCTCAATGTTGTGGGCTCCTTTGTTAGCGTTTTCTCTCCACTCTAGGCCGTCTGATCTTTGACAACTTGAAGAAGTCCATTGCTTACACCCTGACCAGTAACATCCCTGAGATCACACCCTTCCTGCTCTTCATTAACGCCAACATCCCCTTGCCTCTAGGAACTCTTACCATTCTGTGTATTGACCTGGGAACAGACATGGTCAGTGCACAACACACTAGGTTATTTTCTTTTTCACACATTCACATTTGGTATTTTGTCTCTACAAGAGATGACAGTTAATCATTTTGGGGGTTTTTTCAAGGTCCCTGCTATTTCTCTGGCATACGAGGCAGCTGAGAGTGATATTATGAAGAGACAGCCCAGAAACCCTAAAACAGACAAGTTGGTGGATGAAAGACTTATTAGCATTGCATATGGACAAATAGGTAGGTGGACATTTTGTTGCTTTGTTCCAGTAGCTTAAATGGTAGAGCATAGCACTAATAATGCTAAAATTGTCTTAGAAAAGATTCTAAGACTGTAATTTTTAATGGTATTTGATCAGGTGCTAAATTAGTATGTTGTGAATCTCATCCCAAGTTTTTCCTCATAACATGCTATCATATGAAAGCTTCTCATGTCAAAAGGTGAAAATGGCTTTAAAGTTTTAATAGAAGATTTTGTCTCGTTCTGCAGGTATGATTCAGGCTCTGGCTGGATTTTTCACATACTTTGTCATTCTTGCTGAAAATGGCTTTTTACCATCAAGACTACTAGGAATTTGTATACATTGGGATGACAAGCATATTAATGACCTGGAGGACAGTTATGAGCAACAGTGGGTATGTATTATAAATTACATCACAGCTGTGAACCATAACTTTGCTACATGCTAGTCAGGGGGAGGGACATTCTCGTTCTTGAGAGCATAGTTTTGGATAAAATAATTATTTAGCAACATGAGTGAACAGTATTACTGTATCTTCCCAAAAGAGAATGTCCTTTTAAAATGCACACAAGACTGTTCAAAATTTGGCATGGGTAAAATTATTAATGTTTTTAAAAGAAGTCTCTCATTTTCACCAGGCTGTATTTATTTGATTTAAAATACAGTATAAACAGTAATATTGTTACATTTTATTACAATTTAAAATAGCTGTTTTCTATTTTACCGTATTTAAAAATGTAATTTATTCCAGTCATGACAAAGCTGTTTTGTGTATTTTTGTGTGTGTGAATATTGGCTAAAATTGAATGTAGTCAACATTTAGGTGTGCTTTAGCATTTAGATTTGCCTCAAAGCTAACAGGCATCTACTAAAAGCTTCAAAACCCTAATTTTAATAATTTAATTTTAATGAAAGTCTTCACCAGTGTTTGGGAAAGTTACTTTTAAAAGTTATGCATTACACTGTTCTGTTACTCCCTAAAAAAGTAACTAATTACGTTAGTTACTTTTTATGGAAAGTAATGTTACGTTACTTTTGAGTTACGTTTTAAATCTGGGCAGGGCTTGGTTGTTTGTTTTTAATTGTAGCGTCTGGACCACTCAAACACACAATATATATTTTGTTAGCTAGATTTCACAAATACTTTGTAACACCCCAGGACGCCAGAACAAGACCCTGGTTTCATGGTAACCCGATAAATTTACAACCTTGTGGAATGCGAGCCGACTCTCAGCTGCATTCTCCAGAACAAGAGGCACAATGCACAGTAGAAATTGACTTTTCTACTAATTAATTCATAGGAAAACATTTCTTTGAATGAACACACATATTCTTCAGCCATTGTGTATATTATTGCTGTTTTGTATTAATCTGTTGTATTATAGACTATTTTTATTCATGCTTACGATAAACCACTAATTCATATAACCTTACAAATACCATGTTTAGTATCTATGAATTCACCTTATGATGATCTAAACGAGCGTGTATATTAAATGTTTGTACATAGGCAATATATTAGTGCCCTGATAACCTTTAGTATTTTCAATCAAAGTTCCAGATACTAAAGTACCATGTTTCCACACAAAGAGTCGTAAACCCTCCAGCATTTGCCACCTCCCGCTAGGAAATTTCCATCCCTCTCATTGGACAAGCCCATCTTGAAAGGCGGGGATCTTCTCTGACCTTAAAGGCCCCGCTCCAGGGACCCGCCCCAGTCGGTGGTTTGGTCAGATGCAGATGAAGATGTGAGAAAACGCTTCAGGATACCAAAGCATTGTGCCAGGCCTTTCTTCGGCCTTGTCCTTTCCACTCACCAAAGACTCTTGACTCAAACTGGTTCTTTTCATCAACTAATTTCAGCAAGATTTTGGGCCTTAAGATTGCATCAGGAATCTGTTTTCAGACAGATGAGACTTGCAAGTATCAAACTTAGTCGTTTTAATTGATGCATTAAGTATCAGTTACCCCTTTTTACAAGGTGTGTTTGAACTAAGAACCTAACGTATCCCCAGGTGTAGATCTGCTGAATATACAAATGGTTCCATAAAATTCATTCCTTATGTCTCTTTCTGTACTGAGCTAAACTTTAACCCTTTCCTATACCAACTGTATGTGTGTGTGTGTGTGTATGTGTATGTTAGACCAGTTTATGTGTGTATGTAGGATGTTAGACCAGTTTATGTGTTTATGTAGTATGTTAGACTAGTTTAAGTGTTTATGTAGTTAATAAAACCTTACTTGTATCACACTTGACATGTTCATTGTTTGCTCATAACCGGAGTCATTAATCATGCAGATTTACGTTACAAGCTTGGTATAGGGGGGGGGCGGGTGGGGGGGGAATTGTACAGTAAGAAAGGTATTTCCCTTAACCAGGAAATTAACGTTATTAGGATTGAAAAGACAGTTGACCCTGAGTGGTCAGCTAAATATCTACAGCGGATCTAAAATATTCATAATTAATTATAACTAGTTATGGTTAATTATTCATATTTCCTGTTGTGGGGAAATTCGCTACAAATATAAAATGTTCTTCCTTTACAAAGGTAAAAGCCCTTTCACAACAAAAAAAGAGAAATAATTACGCCTCAGGCTGAAGGCAATGTAAATTCACGTCTGTACAGTAGAGGGTGCAGCTCAAACAAATTGCATGAAGAATAGGACGCAGGAGAAGAAGTTCAACCCTTTTCATAATAACAAAAATGAAAACACATGTGTCATTTGCTTAGTATGGTTGAATTGGATCATCTAAGGTCAGCAGCAAAGACAGTGGTTAATAAAATGGGATTAAATACAAAAAGGATATTTGTATTATTTAACATATTTAATTATTGCTGGTTTGTGTAATATTCTGAGTTTGCATTTGACTGTTTTTATTCAATTTGAGGAATACTGAATCTCTTTTTGTGCAGGTGAGAGTAAATACATGTTTATATTTAGTCTAGAACTACAGTAACATAACAGCACACACAATGCCTCTGCACTTACTCCTGATTTCTCTCAACATGGCAACACAAGAGCTGTCAGTGAATACATGGGAAACAAAGTAACTGGCATTACTTAATTTAAAAAAACTCCGATATTTACTTGTAAATTAAAAAGTAATGTGTTACTAGTTACTTGAAAAAAGTAATCTGATTACGTAACTCGTGTTACTTGTAATACGTTACCCCCCAAGCGGCAACCTCCCGCTTCCTCTCGTGATGCCAACACGGAAGTGACCTAAACTGTAATTCATCAACTGGCCGCTAGAGGCTGGCTGCAAAAGGGAGTCAATCCCATAGACTCCCCATGTTAAAAATGCCCAACTTTACAGCAGAAAAAAACATGTTTACAGCCTGGTTCAAAAAATGATTTTGGTCTATATAGCTAATTTTGCCCTTCATGACAACTGTGAGGGGGGTGAATTTTTTTATAAGTCATACGTTTAAATTATATTAAGCCTTAAATTTCTGCATAATTAAGGCCATGGCCACTTGAGTGACAGGTGGATTGCCTGCTGTCACCACCGTCGAGCTAGGTGGGTGTGGTTTTCAGCTCTGCCAAAATGGCGACGGCCGGCTCTGCCCACTTTGAGCTTCAAAAACCTCTTCAGGAACCTACGGGTGATGTCACGGACACTACGTCCATGTTTTTATACAGTCTAGGTTACCCCCAACAATGGTCTTCACAAGGAAAGTGATACTATGAAATTGTGATGTATCAAAACAATGTTGTTTTCTCGACATATGAACAGAAGCAAGAGTGTGGAGTTCACGTGCCACACAGCTTCTCGAGCCAGCATTGTGGTCGTGCAGTGTGGCGATCGATTACTGCAACGAACCAGGGTGTAATTCTGGTCGTTCCAGCAGGAATGAATGAGTTGGCGAGAACAATGAGCGTAAGCCAGTCTTGGGCGATTTTGCTTTTATTTATTGTCGGTTTCTACATTTTTTGTCCTACAAGGAAAAAAATCCTGATTTGGATTGTTGAGGGAAAACCGCATGGCGGCTTCTTGTCGTATTGCCCTGGCAGGATGGGCTCTCAGAATGTACCCAATCAAGTAGGCTCAAATGTATTTGTCTGAAATACATATGCCGTTTTCTTGGCGTTCTTTGGTTTATATTCTACGATCTATATACAGGCCCAACTGGTGGTTCTGTGCCTTCCCGTACTCTCTTCTCATCTTTATTTATGATGAATCAGAACGCTTAATGCTTAGAGGAACCGGAGGTAATCAGGAAAACGCAACCCCCTTTTGTGTTTCTAAACCAAATGACTGGATGTGGCTTAAATGAATAGTATACAAATGTATGTCTAAGTAGTGTATGAGTGCATCATTTTATATTTTTAACGTAAAAGTCAAAATAAGTTTTTTTTCTTTTTGGCAGGTTGGAGGGGAAAGAGAATGAAGACATAATACTTTTTTTTTTTTTTTTTTTTTTTTTTTTTCTTTTTTTTTTTTTTTTTTTTTTTTTTTTTTTTTTTTTTTTTTTTTTTTTTTTTTTTTTTTTTTTTTTTTTTTTTTTTTTTTTTTTTTTTTTTTTTTTTTTTTTTTTTTTTTTTTTTTTTTTTTTTTTTTGGACATCTGTAGGTTAGCACTACTTCTACGTGTTATCTTTGTGGAGTTAAAGTAGTTTTGCTATTCTGAATTTAACCTTTACATTTTAAAATATTTTTATATAGAATTATTTTAATACTAAAATCCTGCTGCCATGCTAAAGATAGACTTGAAAAAAGTTTTTAATTGTGTAACTTCAATAAACTGTCAACTTGACTAAAATGTGGTCTCATTCAATAACTTGATGTTGTTGCTAGTCTGTACTACATATCCTAGTGTAATTCATAGAAGTTAATTTATACCTGTATATAAAGTATTTCTAAATGTAAATTTTTTAAGAAACACAGAGAATGTACTTGACAGAAGCCGTGTAAAAAATAAGAGACAGAATAAGAATAGGTAGAATTTTTTTTTTTTCCATTTAACTTGCTCACTGGATGGTTCTTTCAATATGGATAAAAGCCTAGTAACCCAGAAGAATAGAATCATTTTGGCATGGATACACAGCAGTAGTCCTAAACTATTTCATTCAGAATTTAAGGAACAGAATGTTCCTCTATTTTCCTCTCTGTCCTTCATCATTTAGAGGCCATTGGAATGTTAAGCCACTATCTGCTTTTTGTTATCCTGCAGTGGTGTTTCCGTTGATTTGGCATAATACATTCACTAAAAGTGAAGCAAATCACTCATTTCCCCACGTAAGATACACAGTAATTCAACTACTTTTTTGACTGTCTCATAAATCTTGACTGTATTGTACTATGTACTGTATGATTTGTTTTGAGTATGAACAACAATGAATGGGCAGTGACACATTTCCCCTTTCAACTTCTAGATCAATACTTTTCAGCCCACTGTAGATTTTTTTTTACAGAAAATAATATGTTAGGTCTAATGGCAGAGAGGTCATCTGAGGGAAACTAGTATATGACTGATATGAGGCTATGCATAGTGTAGGAATATGCCTGTAAAAAATGATACTGATTTTTCTTTAAAAGAAATTGCAAATAATGTTAACTGAATATTATTACTAACTATATGATTCATATGTATTGCTGTTATGGTATTTGCCATCCCTTTTTGGAGCTTGACAGCTGTGGTCACTCTGAACTGTTGTTGAATGGAAAAGAGCTACATGAACATTCTTTAAACATTCTTCTTTTGTGTTCCTTTAACAAGCTCAGTTAAAGCCTAAAAGGCCTCAAGAGCTTTTTTTTCATTGTGCAGGTCAATACCTTTTTTAACCCAAGCCACTGAGTTTAAGCCCTAGCGTTTGTCTTAATCAGAATGTCGTATATTGTTTTCCACTAAATGTGACCTGGCGGTAACAGCATCACTCCGATAGCCTAGAGAGAATAGAGCTGTTGTTGGATTGAAAATGGAACTTGATTCGGGGGTCCATCGCTCCGTGACAAGAATAAAGTGCAGCTCTAAACAAAAAGCTCAGTGGTGAAATTGTAATTTATTTTCTCCGCTCTGAGACAACCACATAATCATGGGGCAGGAAAGCACAGTTGTCTCATGAAGTTCATGTAATCAATGTAATAGCTGACATATTGATAATACTATTATAATAATGCTGTTTATGCTTTGAAGGATTGACACTGGAGAGATAAATTCGAATGTTGTGCTTCTGTAGCAAGGGTTCTTGGCAGTATGTTTGGTTATTTCATTATTTATATGGCTTTTTGTGTTATACATGTGAAAATATGGTCTGCTGAATAGTTTGCAGTGTAGGATGAGGCAATGATCTAAGCTACATGTACAGACCTTTAACACGTTTTGTGGTCAGGTTCAGGTCAGGATATATTTGGAACTTGAGCAGTTCAGTTATTATGCGTATTGATCATATTTTCTGTCTCCTGCTGGGTTGTGCAAGAGAAAGACTAACTATGCTGGATACCGAGAGAATAGTTCCTAATTAAACCTGAGGGAAAATGCTAGTCTGACAGGGATTCGAAGAGACCTGACCCTGTCCTATCATGGCAAGATTTCACAGGAACCATGGTAACTGATGCTTTTTGTCTTCGAAGTCCATCTGCATTTGGTCTGACAGCTACATTGCTAACTGACAGTTTACATGGTATGAGCTTTTACCTAATCATTTTCTGCTAACCAATAATGACTGCATGTTTTGAGTAAAATAGTTGGGTCAAGATGTAGGCAGAGGGTTTGTTAGCTTTCAGCCCCTGCTGGTATAATAAAGCATTTGTATTAAAGGGGTCATATGATGCGATTTCAAGTTGTCCTTTCTCTTTGGAGTGTTATAAGCTGTTCGTGCATAGATAAGATCCCTAAAGTTGCAAAGACTAAAGTCTTAAACCCAGGGGTATGAAGTAACGAATTACAAATACTCACGTTACAGTAATTAAGATGTTTTTATCAGTAATTGTACTTTTTTGAGTAGTTTAAAAATTGTGTACTTTTACTTGAGTACATTTTAAGTGATGTATCGGTACTTTTACTCTGCTATTTTCCTCCGTTTGTGGTCGTTACATGCTTATTTTCATTTTATATTTATCCATCAACGTGATTGGATAGAGAGTAATAGGTTTCGTGACTTTCGTCAAATCAAATGCATAGAAAACTTTAACCGCCAACTGTTTATCATGGCTGCTGGAAGTGCAGGAAGTGACTTTTGATGAGTTTGAGCGCATGATGCGCGCTGTGAAAAAGTGTGTTGGGAACACAAATTGAGGACCAAATCTGCAACTTATTGATGACCCGTGGCGTTAATAATATACTGCATCTGTGCCAGCGCATGATGTAATAAAACTGAAGCTCGTTAATAAACTTTTTTAAAATCCATTTTATACAATCCGCCTTCAATTAGCAAGTGCACTCGCGCATAAACAATTTTCAAGTTAAACACTTTTGGCCGTTAAGGTGTGGATGTTGCAGATCACCGAGGACCGCCGCGGCTCGCAAAGAGACATGTGTTGTGTGTGTGTGTGTGTGGTGGTGGTGGTGTGTGTGTGTGGTGTGTGTGTGTGTGTGTGTGTGTGGTGTGTGTGTGGGTGTGTGTTTTCCTTTGAAAAAGTTTCCCCAGAAATACCTCGCTATTTAATGCATTTTTCCTTACAAATTGTATTATCAGCATAACAATTCGTAAATGTGTAAAAGGTATGGCATGAATATGCCATCCTTCTAGAACAATGTGCATTTATGTTAAAATTGTAACATAAATGATCAAGTTTAGTTATTTTTATTTCTTTATTGCAAAACACTAAAACTGGCACCGTTTTGGAGAGAAATGGGCTCTCATTTTAACCCATATCATGGTGTGTGATGCTGAACTATGAGTTTCTAATGGTGTTTGTATTTGCACTGTTCTAAACATTAATATTTTATGTGCAACAACAGCATGCTGTCTCAGTGGCCTTACACATGATTTTAAATATTTTTTCAAACTTTATGATTTAAATGTAGATGATTGTTTTGAGAATAACCTTAATCTTTTTTTCAACTGAATACTGTTTCCGTGCTGTTTTGATGTATTTTAAAGAGTTGTCAGTCAAAATTAAAACTGCTGGATGATAGATATTCTTCATTCTTTATGACAAACAAGATAATGTGAATTACAGAATGTACAACATTTTTCAAATGTATCAAATGCGGTGTACAGCGTTTATTATGAGGGGGTAGAATCCACAGCTCAGTACTCACTATTCAATACTCATGAGTACTTTTAAAAAAGGCTACTCTTTTACTCTTACTCAAGTAGTTTTTTGGACAAGTACTTTTACTCTACTCACACAACATTTTTTTGGATGGTAATGGTACTTTTACTTGAGTATATTTTTTCAGTACTCTTTCCACCACAGCTTAAACCCAAAGAGATATTCTCTATAAATGTTCAGACTCATCCACGCCCTCCTAAAACACCTCGTTTAAACACACCTCAACATGTCTACGTCACTGTGTGGGAAGATTTACATAACACCGCCCAAACGTTCACGCAAATAAAGAAGGCGTAACTTTTATTCTCGCTGTAGTATTGTCGCTGCCGCCGCTGCCATGTCGTGGAGACGCTGTGTTTCGTTGTGAAAGCAAAACTACTTTGTTTGGCCTTCCAAAAGATGACACAACTAGAGTGGTTAATCAGTGGTTAAGTTTTTTTTACAACACTGTTCCAGAACAGTTCAACGAAATATTTGTGTGTGTGCAACGTATTTTACGGAGGACTATTTCATGAACCATGGAGAATAGCCTACAATGCCGGCTGTTCTGACTCACAGCCTGTAAGTATGTTTTCATATTTAAAGAATTTGCCACTGACGATTCAAACGCGAGTTTTGAGCAGTGTAGAGTAGCGCTTGTTGTTTGTCATTTCTCCGAACACAAATTCAGACATGGTTTTATGTTTAAGCGGTGCGATGCAACGCAACGCGTAAAAAAAGACAGTAGAAGTCATTATAATCAGTAAATATGTCCCAACTGGACGCAACAAATGCCTCATTTATAATGGGTTTTAAAGGGGGGTAACGAGTTCACTCGTTTCTCGATGCATCGATTACAAACCATGATGATGCAATGCATTGATCTTGAAACATGGATTTTGAATCATGAATCGTCAATTTCGGACAGTAATCGTTTTAAAACGCTAAGAATTAATGAATCGCGATTTCTATAGCGATTGCAGTGACTGACAGGATTTCGCACACTGACACATTTTTTGAGCAGCTGATAGGTGATCTTCCTTTTAGTACATCGTGGCAGTAATGCCAGTAAGGAAAGTCGTTGTACTTTTCTGTAGTTTTTCAATACCGACGACATTACCTGAGCAGTCGAAGGGTGCGCATTTATTGCATGAACGGAGAAAAAATGTAAGTGCCTAAAGCATACGCACAGTTCCATTGAATGAGAAATGTGTTTTAACAATGTTGTTAGAATGTACGAAGGAAACCGTTAAAATAACCACAACTTTAACAACAAACTTGTAATAAGAGCACAAGGTTTATCTGATAATCAGATGCATAAAAAGTAGCATTTGTTGCTATAGCAAACAGACATCAGGCACGTTTTCTTTCAGAATCATCATTCGCTGATGGAGAGGAAAAGTTAAATACTATTGCATTTTATTTTATGAAAATGAGATAAAGAAGTTTTTGCACTGTAAGAGAAGTGATCTCGCGCTCATAGATGTGCCAGGCTATATCTGCAGCTAAGCTGAATAAAAAGCAGAATGAACTGAAACGTTAAGACAATAAACACAATAAATAAATAACATTTATGAATGATGCAGTGCTAGTTGACATATCATTTGTTACAGTACAGAAACTATAAAGTATATGTTCTACCTAATTCTTTGCAGAAAATTGAAATATTTTTTGTAGTATATAAAACAATCATAAAAATTGCCATTAGGAAAAAAATATAAATTACAAATGATTGATTATTGTCCAGAAGTGTATTTGATTTCTTATAGCAAATTCAAAGTACGAGATAAGAAAATAATTCCTTGTAAAAAAAAAACAATAAAACAATAGTAATACATACATAAAATTATTGTATTTGACTTTTCTGTCACTTCTGAAATGATGGCTACACCCCTGGTGTGACAAAAGTTTAGCTTATACATAATACTTTTAAAACTCTTTTTTTAAATCTTGTTTTACATAAATTTCTACATATGCCATGTCATGCCATAGCATCATTAAACTAGCATCTAACAATGGACAAAAGTGTTTGTTTGTTCTTAACCTAGAGTTCTCATACAACATAAAGGCTGCTGTGTAATGCCCCTGATAAGCATTTTAAATAATCTTGTGAAGCAATAAGATGCAAATCGAATGAGAATCAAATTAAATCGTCTGAATAGCAAAATTGTTCTTGAATCGAATTGAAAACCTATGAATCGTGAATCGAATCGATTCGCGTACTACACAAAGATTTCAAAGACCTAGTTTAGTTTTGTTTCGTCACGCCGGGACACACATCACAATATGGTAAGGGGCGTAAAATTTCTGTCACACGCTTGAGGCATTCGGCCAATCACAACGCACTGGATAGCTGGCCAATCACAGCACACCTCGCTTTTCAGACAGATGAGCTTTGTAAAAATCAACATGTTTTAGAAAAGCGGGGCATAGAGGGGAAACAATAATGTACAGTAGGTGGAAAATAATGTGTGTTTTTTACTTTAAACCGCATAAACACGTTTCATTACACAAAATACACAAAATACTGTTCTTTTTTTTAGCAGCGTCGTATGACCCCTTTTAAACAAGATATCCAATTTTAAATAATGTTAAATATTTTTATGTATTTTAAAATGTAATTTATTCTTGGGATGGCAAATTAGATTTTTTTTAGAAGCCATTACTTCAGTCTTCTGTGTCACATGATCCTTCAGCAATGATTCCAATATACTAATTTGGTGCTAGAGACATTTCTAATTATTATGAAAACAGTTGTGCTGCTTATATTTTTTTGTGTAAACCGTGATACATTTTTATCAGGATTCTTTGATGAATAGAAAGTTCAAAAGAACAGAATTCAAAATATATTATAAAATTTAAGGATACATTTAAAGCATCCTTGCAAGTATTTTCTTAAAAAAAAATAATAATAATACTGGCCTCAAACTTTTGAGCCATAGTGTAGATTAGAACTCTTTTAGGTCACTTTATTTACTGTAAATAGAGCAATTATTAATACTCAAAGTACATAATGGAAATTGAAACAGGAATTATGGAATTATGGCTTATTCAGTGTTTGCTTTAGTTTTACAGGAGGGGTCTAAGAATAATGAAACGGTGCCTCTTTTTCAATGATGGGTTCATTGTGTCAATGGAATTGTTTTTGTACTTTTTGTTCAACAGGTCAACCTGTACTATTACAGACTGTCCTATTATTTTAATATAGTTTGACAGGGTACATTAAGCTTTCACTAGGTTACGTAAAGGATAAAAGATGGAACGTGGTTTCCATTCTTTCTTTGCTTTTACCTGTTGCTTTGAGAAATATATCCTGCTGTTAAAGCGATAGTTCACACAAAATAATTTTGAAGTGTTTGGTCCATAAATGAAAGTCAATGGGATCCAAAAATAAAATATTTAATATTGGGTTATTTACCATGACAATTTAAAATGATATTAAATCATAGTGACATCTTCAAAATTTGGGTGAGGTGGACATATTTGGCTACTGGTAGTCTGTGAAAAAATCCCTACCAATGTTTCTTTACACTCTATTGCCCTCTGCTGGCAATGGTATATTATTTATTTCCTGTTCATAAAATAAAAATTAGATCACGTCCAGATGACATGCAGACACTCTGTTTTCATTCATACATTCACCGTCCAGTCTAACATACACTTGCTTTTTTTATAGCTTTCAATTTCACAGATATTTGAATGATTAGCTGTTCACAAGTAGACATTTGATTGTGTCCGCAGACGCTGTGAATAATTGACAAGCTCCTTGAATAAACTCTCAGGGACAGAAGGAGGTATCCGACTCCTTCAGATCCCAATTACTTTGAATTTCACACCCCCGGCTGAGCTGAAGACCCGACACATCTGCAATGCAGTTATCTTCTGAAATGATACTTCCAGAGAAGTCATTTTCTGTTTGTTAGAGAACAGACGCGAAGGAATTGCTGGTGGATGTCACACTGTAAACAGACACTTATCACCTAAACACACAGTCATTAACCTGTCAGGCATTAACATGTGCTTGTTAGCAGAGCGAATTATTATAAACTCAGAGAACAGCTGAGGCACAGAGATATTACAGTATACATTACAGCTTAAAATCATGACTAATAGAGCTGCTTATAGTAAATACAACCCAAATGCTTAATCTAACTGCTAAAAATGCGAGAGTTCCCAAAGCTCACTGCTTTATTCAAATGAAGGTGATATATATACAGTATATATATTCAGAACAGGGAAGTGTTTCAAATATGACTAGCCTATATAATAACATGCCCAAGCTGCACATGTCCATGCCCATCAAAACATGTGTAAATGAAGGAGTTTTTGTATATAAAATACACATTTTCTGGCTGTGACACTTTGATATTATATATATTTTATATTTACATATATGACCCAATGCACACAATTGCTCAATTGTAATGCACACGATAACTAACTAGTTAAATATTATATCATTTGTATTACAGTTGAGTATAAGGAAGAGTTCCTAACAGTCTGAACAGAATGAACATTGCTTGCACATTTCTGTTCATTTATTCGATTTCTTTTATCTGTGGAAGTAGCTCAAGGGAAATTCACAATTTAACAAAAAGACTGAGAAATAGTTAGTTCTGTAGTGAACCAAACTAAGAGATCATTTTGAAGGCTCAGGAAACCTTTGCAGGTGTTTTGAGTTGATTAGCTGATTGGCATGTCACCATATTCTAATTTGTTGAGATAGTGAATTGGTGGGTTTTTGTTAAATATGAGCCAAAATCATCACAATTAAAAGAACCAAAGACTTAAACTACTACAGTCTGTGTGCATTGAATTTATTTAATACACAAGTTTCACAATTTGAGTTGAATTACTGAAATAAATGAACTTTTCCACGACATTCTAATTTATTGAGATGCACCTGTACTTAGTCTATATTTGATAAACATTATTTGATAATCTTTTATCAGAGGAGACTACTTTCTTTCTGCTAGAATAAAGTCTCTGCTTTTCTGAAGAAAAAAAAGAGAAAAAGACAAGGGTCGTTGAATTTAGTGATATAATCTGTAAAGCTCACCGATTTTTCAACACTTTCATTATGCATTTACATTTAAGAGTATAACACAATAAAAATTCCAGCAAGAACAGATTTATTGTTATTGTATATTATTCATATCCCTTGGACTGGGGAAGTGGACAAATGCAGCGTGAAGCCATTACTGTAGTGATTGCCTACCAGGAGCCGGATAAAATTATCCATAGTTTAATCAAGTTATGTCTCTTCATTCCTGTAGTGTCCATTATGCATATGGAAAACTCGGCAGATGTGAAGAATGTTATTACGACCACCTGAGGCTACTAACCATTACTGCTTTATTGTAATTTTCATTTTATGATATTGCCTAGGCTTTCCTGACATTGAAAAATTAAACGGAAATTGAATGAAATAAAATGTATACAGCCCTATAGTTAAAAAAAAAAGTTTCTAATTTGTTGCACCCTCTACTGGTGAAAGTTAGTGACAGCACTGACAATTTGATTGCTTTATAAAACCCATATATCATACCGACATATGGGTGAGGTAGGCAACAACTCTCATCTTCCTGGAACATAATTTAAAATAATTGAAAAGTTCACACCAACATATTCAAGAACGTGGGATATGGAAATACAAGTGTGATGCTGCTGATAATATTTTCTGCAATCCATCAATATCAGACATTAGTTAGTAGATGAAATTATTTCTGAGATGAAGGAGAGCTAGTTTGTTAGGGTTGAGTGTAATGAGAGAAGAAGCAGAGAGTTCAGCAGTAAAATGTAGAGGACACATTATGTGTAATAGGATGCATTTGGATGAGCAAAATGAGCCAAAGGCAGTTCAGCACCCTCACAACAAGCTTTGATTGATCTCCTTTACGCTGCCATTAGACAGTGTGACTGAACCATAGTGAATGCATGCAATAAAACATGGCAAGTGTGAACCCACCAAAAATCCTTTCCACTGTATAGAGAGGAGAGCCAGTAAGCCAGTCTCAAAAAGTGTACTTTAGCATGTAAGGTGTAATCCATTAGCACATATTCAGAAAGCAAAAAGCTGTATCATGGATCTCGAAGAACACAAAAAGAAAGCTGTCAGGTGAACAAGAATATTCTCTTTAGCTCTGACTCCTTCAATGGGGACAGAGAAAAGAATTGTGTCAAAATCAGAACCCCCTTGATTACATGAAGCAGGCTTTCAGAAAAAGTGTCATGCAAAATAAAAAGGGTAGACCGTGATTATGGCCTTGCTGTGAATTAGAGGTCTTTCATGGATTTGCGTAATGCCTTTGATTATGTTTAAGTGGTGGAATGGGAATAGAGCTCATCTGGAAAGCTGAAGGCCATGTGGGATGAATGTGAATGAAAGGGAGAACTGAACAGCACGCTAGAGGAAAAGCACACATAAAAGCAGACGAACATGTGCCATTGTGGATTTCGGTAATTGCTGAGAGACAATGAGGAGGCCTATTCTTTAGAAACACACTGCTTTTCAAAGCATGAAATCGATGAAACGCATGACGTGTATTGGTGATTAGCGAGGCAGGCCTGCAAGTGACTTTAATATTCGGACACTGATCGTTTGAACAGAGGTCAAAGCTCTAATGGCAGACCGTTTACTCAGATTTATTGAAAATATTGTAATGCATGCTTGATTCTGGACTACGTTTCGCAGTGGCAACCTGTATATATAAATTCAATGTATTTCAGAGACCTTCAGTAAACTTAATGGAATAGTTCAAAAATGAGTTTGATGAGTTTGGTTCTTCATCAGAACAGATTTGTAGAAATAGTATTACACCACCTGCTCACCAGTGAATCGTCTGCAGTGAATGGGTGCCATCAGAATGAGAGTCCAAACAGCTGATAAAAACATCACAATAATCCACACAACTTCAGTCCATTAATTAATGTCTTGTGAAGTGAAAAGTATGTTTGTAATAAACAAATCCATCATTAAGGTGTATTAATTAACTTTAAACCATTGCTTTTTATCCAAAATATGAATCTATGATAACGTTTTCTCCAAAATATCTCCAAATCTGTTTTGATAAAGAAACAAAAGTCATCTACATCTTGGATGGCCAGAGAGTAAGTACATTTTCAAGTTTCAGCTCTGAGCAAAACACTGCACAAGAAATTTGGTTGCAAGTTATAAAATAATATGGACAATTTCCATTTGCAAACATTAATAATGTCAGTCGTGAGTGAAGGTCTAGCATGATTTGTTTGCAGATGCCACTTGAATTCACATATTTTGTCACATATTTTGTGCAAAAAATGCCTTAATATGTTTTTAAATGCATAAAATATCTGTTAGAAAATGGACATCATTCTTTGTTAGAAATAGCATTCTGTCATATAAGAACAAGACTTAATATATTTTATGATATTTCTATTAACATAATATAAAAGTATTATAAATAACTTTTCTTTTAAACATCTATCTTGTTTTAATGGTATATTGTTTTATATAGGGAACTAGGGTGATTACTGGTTACTAATAGTGTATTTGCAGTGGAAGAAAAACCGTGAAACATTTTCCAATAATTTCAGCACTAGAAATAAGCCATAGTCTTGCAGTGCATAGTATACCAGAGAAATGGCATTTTATAATGTCAAATAGACGATTTTGTATTATCTCTCCAGTCAGGTAAGTAGCTAGTCTTACAAGCTTCATTGTTCATCTGCCAAGGTTGAAAGATTATGTGTGTATGCCTGAGTGTGTTTTCTCTTAAAACTCCATTGAGTCATAACAAGTGGATAGAAGTTTTTGTTCTCTTCGTGTATAGTGTCTGTTCTTTTTCTCTGCTCTGACACATCGTGCACAGTAATCACTCATCATGCAATCCAGTAATTCATGCTTTTATGACAGATGAAACCCAACTCATCAGCAGTCAAGCATGGTCTGCGGACCACGCTCATGCTGATCAGAGAGCTCATCATTATTTTCTGCATGGGACATGTTAGGGAGTAATCCGTCAATTTAATGAGTACCTCATTTAAATGGGCACGCCCTATTAATCGCACAATATCCATAACTCTGTTGTTGTCTTGCTTGCTTGATGTTTGCTTGAATGAGGTGCACGTCGGATGTCCTGATCAATGCTCACTGCTAGCCATATGTTTACATGGATTGCAGCACTACTGACACAATTATGATTATTAAGACCAGTTAATGCACTGAAGATGGCGGAGATACACTTAAAAGTGATGCCACTGCTGCTAATTGCTAGGTGATTTTAATCAAACTACAGACACTTTAAATGACTAATCAAACCACTTTACAGGCCCATTCCTACAAGTGACGAGGCTTGTGTGTTTTGCTCATGCAAGCGTTTCTTTATGACAAGGATGCTTAAATGGGCACAGCTTAATTAGAAAAGGACCAATGGTGAGTAGAGGAGAAAGGAGTGCGTTGATCTGCTCCTGCTAGAGATGTGCTAGGTCAGCATTTCCCCAGCCAGCAAGGGACAAAATGCAAAAGGACTTTAATATGTGGAAAATAGACATTTTAGCCTCCCTTAAGACATTAGCAAACCCCTGAACACCCTTCAGTGGGATGTTTATTCACATGAAATGTTCCGGCTCAGAAACAAAGAAATAAAAAATAATTCACGACAAAAAGCAAAAGTACCATAAAAGTATTCATTTCGATACAGTATATACAGGTGCATCTCAGTAAATTAGAATGTCGTGGAAAAGTTTATTTATTTCAGTAATTCAACTCAAATTGTGATACTCGTGTATTAAATCAATTCAGTGCTAACAGACTGAAGTAGTTTAAGTCTTTGGTTCTTTTAATTGTGATGATTTTGGCTCACATTTAACAAAAACCCACCAATTCACTATCTCAACAAATTAGAATACTTCATAAGACCAATAAAAAAAACATTTTTAGTGAATTGTTGGCCTTCTGGAAAGTATGTTAATTACTGTACATGTACTCAATACTTGGAAAGGGCTCCTTTTGCTTTAATTACTGACTCAATTCGGCATGGCATGGAGGTGAACAGTTTGTGGCACTGCTCAGGTGGTGTGGAAGCCCAGGTTTCTTTGACAGCGACCTTCAGCTCATCTGCATTTTTTGGTCTATTGTTTCTCATTTCCCATAGATTCTCTATAGGGTTCAGGTCAGGTGAGTTTGCTGGCCAGTCAAGCACACCAACACCATGGGCATTTAACCAGCTTTTGGTGCTTTTGGCAGTGTGTGCAGGTGTCAAATCCTGCTGGAAAATGAAATCGGCGTCTTCAAAAAGCTGGTCAGCAGAAAGAAGCATGCATGACTTGCTCCAAAATTTCTGGTAAATGGGGGCAGTGACGTTGGTTTTCAAAAAACAAAATAGACCAACACCAGCAGATGACATTTGCACAAATCATCACAGACTGTGGAAACTTAAAACTGGACTTCAAACAACTTGGGCTATGACCTTCTCCACCCATCCTCCAGACTCTAAGACCTTGGTTTCAAAATGAAATACAAAACTTCCTCTCATCTGAAAAGAAGACTTTGGACAACTGGGCAACAGTCCAGTTATTCTTCTACTTAGCCCAGGTAAGACACCTCTGACATTGTCTGTGGTTCAGGAATGGCTTAAGAGGAATACGACAACTGTAGCCAAAATTCCTTGACACGTCTGTGTGTGGTGCTCTTGATGCCTTGACCCCAGCCTCAGTCAATTCCTTGTGAAGTTCACTCAAATTATTGAATCAGTTTTGCTTGACAATCCTCATAAGGCTATTTCTCTCGGTTGGTTGTGCATCTTTTTCCACACTTTTTCCTTCCACTCAACATTCTATGAATATGCTTGGATACAGCACAACCAGCTTCTTTAGCAATTAACTATTGTGACTTGCCCTCCTTGTGGAGGGTGTCAATGACTGTCTTCTGGACAACTGTCAAGTCAGCAGTCTTCCCCATGATTGTGTAGCTAGTGAACCAAACTGATTGAGACAATTTTTTGAAGGCTCAGGAAACCTTTGCCAGTGTTTTGAGTTGATTAGCTGATTGACATGTCATCACCATATTCTAATTTGTTGAGATTGGGGTTTTGTTAAATGTGAGCCAAATCATCACAATTAAAAGAACCAAAAGACTTAAACTACTTCAGTCTGCGTGCATTGAATTTATTTAATACACGAGTTTCACAGTTTGAGTTGAAGTACTGAAATAAATGAACTTTTCCACAAAATTCTAATTTATTGAGATGCACCTATATCCCTGTATAGAACTGTATATATATAAATGTGTATGCAATATGTAATCTATATATATATATATATATATATATATATATAATATCTATATATATATAATATAGCGTTGTTTGATCAGAATTCAAATTGGATATATTAATTCTTAGAGGACTGATCAGAAGTCAGTAGATATTGTGTATTTTATTCTATGGACACGACACTAAACTGTATACCACAAACTGTTCAAAGTTATGGGTCATAAAGTTTTTTTATGTCCACCAAATTATACAATTTAAATAAACTTTACTATTTATAGCTTTAAAATGTCATTTTAATTCTGTGTGATGACAAAGCGGATTTCAGCAGCCATTAAAATTTATTATTTATTAAATTCTTTAAAAAATCTTTCTGACTCTAAACATGAATGTACAGTATGAACGGTAGTAAAATATTGTATAATATAACAAAACACTGTATAATAATAATACTATCTAATAAAATACTGTATATGCATAAATCAGAATCTTAGGGCATCTACTGTAAAAAACTAAGCAACAGTTCATGTTTTACAGTGTATATTCCCCTGCTTTGAGCTATGTGCCTGCTCGGACTCTATCCTTTGTTTTTCCTCTGTTTTTTTGTTTGTTTGTTTGTTTTTTGCCTGCATTGCTCGCGGCTGTTAGTTAATGGAGGAGTAGAACTGCATTCAGAGGCTGGTTGAATAGTAAATGATTTGAAAAGGTGTCATATGCAGAGTGCAGTCTGGCCACCTGGTGGCAGACACAGCATTCTCAAATGCAGCATCGTTACCCATTAAAGGTGTTTTTTTTCTCTTGTCTTTTTAAGGCTGACAAAATTTCATGTCAAAAGCATTACAAACCCTTTTCTACTCAAACTGATGGTAATTGGGATATATTTAGGTACTTTAATGCACATTTTATATTCCTTTTCTTCAAAGAGAAATTATTTTTTGTAATGCTCATGTTGTCCTATATAACTCTGTCTTCAGTTACCATTAAACATGCTATGAGTAAAGCTACGCTAATGAAATTGTAATGAAATGTGCACAAGAGAGTGTGTGCCATATAGTGCAGCAGTGGCAACATGTCTGAATATTACATGTGTTTATATTTAGCCTAGTTTCTCCTGCTAAGAATGACTATTCTCTTTGGCACTCTACTTTTGGAGAGAACGTTTATGTCAGAAGTTGGGCTGCTTTCATTTCCTTGTTCCTTTGAGCATTCACGAAAACTCTTTGAATTGAATGCCAGGTGTGTGAATTGAACGCTCTTGCAGTGAATCCATAGGATTTTCCTGAACTCAAGCGTGAAAGAGTGAGCGTGGTGCTCTGGAGAACAAAGAGACACAACATGGATGAACGCTGAGCCAAATGTACCTAACACCTATTTATTCTTTTCTCATGAATCCCATGAAAATACCTATCGACTTGAATTATAGGTGTTTTTCTTGTGCTTCACACCCTGTTCTCACCACCCACAGTGCATATTGAGCACAAAAAGGACAAACTTGCAAGCTCTAATTTGATTGGCAGGCTGAAATTTGGTGCCCAAGTCTTATGTCATGGTGGAGACAACATTTTTGCTTGAAATGGTACCCCAAATTGTTTTATATATTATCCCTGTATCCCTGTAATGTCTACATTTAACTATTTAAAGATACTTTATTAAGTAATAAAATATAATGTATTATGAATAATAATTAATTAAATAAAAGGGTATGCCAACCATAAGATAAGATTATCGAACCTATCTATCTATCTATCTATCTATCTATCTATCTATCTATCTATCTATCTAAATTTTCTATTTCTAATCTGAGCTATATATCCTATTATCATCTATCGTCTGTCGCTCATCTGTCTATCTGTCTATCTATCAAAGACAGATTTTCAGCACCACTTATCAGCTGATCCTTCAGAAATCATATTACTTATGACTGGATTGACCACATTTAACAAAATTGTAAATTAATCTAAATTAATGTGTTTGATATGTTGGCTTGCTATTTTTTTTACTCATCAGAACAGCTACATTTCAATGGCCTTCATTGGAGAAAGCTAACACATAATGGTACAATATAATATTATGAAATAGTAGTAAAAAATAGTTCCTGCATTTATCAGAAAGGGGCTAACAGCTGAAGCTAAACATCTGAACTACTGCCCTGTTAATTGACCAAAAAAAAAATTAACTTTGTTTGGTCAGATTATATGTAAGTCAGTTGGCTTCTTTGGTTGTTCTTGGCCAGAATAAGCTGCAAATGGGGACTAGAAAGCTTGTGAAATGCAGTCAAAATCCTGAAACAAAGAAAAATGACGATGAAACCAGAATGCCCCTGTTCTAATCCACAAGCCAATCAGACTGTCAAGACTGTAGGTGTGTGTGGTGTAGGTGTGTTTAATCTGATTCAAGTTCATTTTGGCATTCACAAAGAATAAGATTCCCGTAAAGTACCGAGAGCACTGTAAACTTTGACAACAAAAAGACGAAATTAATTTCCTTCAAGGCCATGCTTTTCTCCCCCACAATGTCAGTCACTAGGTGCTAAGAATGCATAAATTATTCATGACACTGCGGTATCCTTACACATGTTGTAGGGACAAATGGAGTGTTAAAAAACAGCCTTAAGCCCAGTTAGAGAGTTTCCGTGCTTGTGGAGAACAGCCCTGTGTTCTGAGCAGCCGTCCATCAAGCTCCTGACGGACAGCGTGGGTTATTGATTTTACAGGAAATGCTCGACAGGGATTCTAGGACTGGCATGGAGGAGATCGAAAAAGGGTCCTATTCCTCCACACCTACATGCAGCATCATGCTTCACTTTCCTGTCAGGTGGAGATATACTTGAGTGCGGTGGAGGATGCCAAAATAGAGCCAAAGGTTTTTCACATAATTTCACGTGGTTTGAAAGCTCATTCCGAGTCGGAGCATGCCAGCGCAAGCCAAATCATTCTTGATAGGATATACATGTTACAGTAGGCTGTATAAAATTACCTCATGATATCACTTGCATTCAATGCATTTAACCCCTCATATTTCCTGTCACTGAATAAAAAAAAAAGACATCTATATAGCAGCGTATTATTGCCAGGGTCACACAGTGTATGACGTCAGAGTCTCTGTTTCTCATTTTCTGTTGTTTGTTCTTGTTGTTTTAAAGATGAATGTGTTAAATGCACTTTGTATTCCCCACGGCCTCATCTCCAGATTTTGCTCTTTAAAATCATTTGGTGTTTAATCATTCTATTGTCCTGATTATGGCCTTTATGGCCTTAATGCAGCCATTTGCACTCACTGAGCAGGGCAAAGCACCCCAGGAGAGAATAACTGTAGTATCAATTGTGGGCAGCGCTGTTGCAAAATTTTAACTCAGAAGTTTAGTATACATGCGCTCAGCATACCATTTACTCTTTTAATTTGCACCTTTTAGTTTAGATAAACTTTAATATGACTTTATTCTTCTTGTAATGAGCAAGCATCTTGCTGGTTGCTTTGTTTATATTTCTGTTAGTTGCAGTCAAATGTCATTTGGATTTGTCAAGGAATCGGTTTTCTTGTATGTAAAAATGAACATTTTAGAGGAATATAAAAGGGAAATGTTTGTAGAATATATCATGTGATTAGTATCGGCAACTTTTAATGCTAGAATGATTTTTAAAATGCTTTCATTTAGCAGATGCTTTCATCTAGTGCTGCATGATTAATCAAAATAAAACTGAATTTACGATATGGCTTAGAGTGATTATCAAATCTGCAATTTTAAGGTATATGCATATGCTGTTTGTTTCAAAGTGAATAATAGCACATTTTAGCACAGAAAATGTGAAACTTTTTTAAATTGCATTTTAAAACATAATTTTTATCAGAAAAATCACAATTATATTTCCCCCCAAATCATGCACCTCTGCTTTCATTCAGTGTTACTGACAAATTAGGACAATAAAGGTGCATTAACATCAACAGTGTTAACTGCAATAATAACTATAACTGTAAAGCTAATCGTTCTAATTTTATAGAAATGGGAATTCCACACCACAACTATTAAGACAGAAGAACAGTATCAAAGATGGCTCAAACATTTAAAGTGACAGACGACAAAAATGTAATATTAAAGGGCTAGTTCACCCAAAAATGAAAATTAGACTGTGTTTTACTCACCCTCGAGGCATCTTAGGTGTATATGACTTTCTTCTTTCAGACGAATCCAGTCGGAGTTATATTAAAAATTGTCCTGGCTATTCCAAGCTCTATCACTGCAGTCAGCGGGTGTTGCAGTTGAAGAGTCTTCCCCGTATGACAGATGGCGGAAGTGATAGAAAAGTGTTTATTACGTTTGAAATATGGATATTTTTCTTACAAAAACACATGGATTCACTACAGGAGGCCTTTATTCACCCCCCAGATCCATGTGAAGCATGTTTTATTATGGATACGCGTTAGTTCAAAGTTTATGAATTTTTTTATGAACTTTAAAACTAATGTCATTGTTGTTAAAGTTATCTTAGCAGTTATTGTTCTTGGTGTGAATGGACCTTTAGATTACAAAAGTGATTCATCCTAAAGAGACAGTATTAAAAATGCTGAAAAGTGGATAAACATTAGAAACAGCAAAGCAATAGTTAAAGAACAATTTATCATTCTTTGAGATAATAATTTAAGATTTTTGTTTTTTTTAAATAGTTGTGTGTTTTGAAAATGCATTAACCTGAAAATGCAATAACTTTCTTTCTTGCACATTTGCTGGAACTTTCCCTTAATTTCAGTGCAGTTTTAGCCATTTCAGATAATCAAAACAAGCAATCCAACTATTGATAAGCACATCACTTAAATGCCCACTCTCCACTTTTTTTTATCTCTGTCTTTTTAATGGTGTTGTGTCTGAACTCATCAAAGTCAAGTGCAATAGCAATGCAGTCCCCACTCTGGGGCACGGAACAGCAATAGAATGTCAATGCCATTTGTGTCATTAAAACAAAGAAGAGGATGTTCTTAAACTTGGATTAGTATGTGGGCAGAAATGCAAAACCACTGTGCAGATAACAGGCTGCTTTACACGGCTTAGGAGAGTTGCATTTACCTGAGGGAAGATTAGAGGGCAGAAGGACAAGGTTTGGACCACCTCCTGAAAGCCGCACTAAGCCAGCTGAGGAGATGCCTTCATCGTTATGTAAACACACACTGGGAGTCGGGATTAAGAGTGGTTTAAGTCACGCTACTCTAATTCCAAGGTTAAATGAGAATCTGGTGTGACCCCATGTATTGCTTTACAAATAGCAGTGGCTTGTATATTGAAGGTAGTGAATGTCTCTTGAGTGGCCCTGTAGAGATTAAAGGCCAAACATTTTTACTGCCTGTCCTTGACCTGTGCAGTGCAGTTTTATTAGCCAGCCTGATTTTGTTAGTATTCATATTATTCAGTTTGTTTATTTTTTAATTAAAAAAATTAATCCAATATGGACGCATTAATGGCATCTAAAATGTGCATTTCTGTGTACACTACCATTCAAAAGTCTGTGGTCAGCATATGAGGAAAATTGAGCTGTTAAGATGTCTTGGGATATTGCTAGGTGATACTACAAGTCATATTTCATGTGTCATGCTCACACATCACTTCCATTTACTAACCTTTTAATCGATTCGGGATATTTGTTAGATATTCTCACTCATTTCCAACCCAAGTTATTCATCCTCTGATAAACCTTTTACACAACATGATACAAGATGTTCACACATGGTAAACAAGCTTCTCAAAGACATGCCATGAAATAGCCAGTGACATATAGACTCACTTTTCGTGGTTTACACCAAGCACTCAAAAGACTTCATTCATCCCTTAAAGCAAAAGATCAAAACATCAGTACTGTGACATTTGAAGCTGCGAATGCGATTGGACTCTGAGGAAAGCCCTGCAAGACGGCCAAACCTTTGACAAGAGCAGTTAATCTGTGGGGGAGAGTGAAACAGGTCCATCTTATTCAGGGAGATCATGTATTTTCTCTCGAAGTCATGATGTGTGGTTATACTTTCTCTAGCTATGCATTAACCCGCTGCCAGAGAATAACCAGTGTGCGTCGGCCCACGCCAGCGCAGACGCGTCAGGCACATTCATCCTGGCTTTCCACATCCTGTTTCTCAAATGCACCATAACCTAAACCATCTAAATGGAAATTACTTTTAACACCGCTCCAATCAGAATGCAGGACAGGAGAAATCATACGAGGTGGGAATTTAGTCAATGTTCTGTGGCAATTGTGAGTGAACTCCTGTTACTCTCCCTTAAACTTTCTCCTCCATCTCCGTAATAGTTGACAACCGGTGTCATTAATAATGGCCGGCTTTGTCTGAAAGCTGGTTCGGCGGCATGGGTGCACTGGGGTCTGCAAGGTTGGTGCTACTGGAGTGTGTTTGAATGTTTGATGATAGAGACTGGAGGCTAAGAGTCAATCATTGTCTGAGCACAGATGGTGTTGTGCCCCTTTCCTGACTTCCATTGAGAGGAAAAAGCTACGCTACCAGTTGTAGAAGTGATATATGGTGCTGTGGTGTTTTCTTAGCATTTTCTCCAGTTGGTAGATAATGTAACTACACTGTCTAGCTGCAGATTTTTAGCTTTCTGCTTTGACATACATTAAAAAGTAGTCAAGAATTCTGTATAAATAATTAAAATAATTGTCTACTAAATGTCTATAATTGAATAGTTCATTTAAATTAAGGAAACAGCATTTATGTTTAGTTAGGAACAATTACGTAGAATTTTGAATCGTTTATGGGCCTTTGGCGAATATATAGAATTGGCGGTTTTGCTATATATGTCAAAATAAGCATTTTGCTATAACTTCTTCTAGGCAGTCTGAAGTCACCAGTGTGACCTCGATCTGAGAATGATTGTATTTTCTATAGCTTTACTGAATGCCAATAAAACTGCTCAATGGCAGAACTAAACCCAGCCTCATGATCCGTGACAAACATATAGCATCTGTCCCCTCAGTATGGCCCAATAGTCTTACAGAGCTATTTGTAAGAACTATGGGCAAATCAAAGCTCCACTGGATTTGAGTCTATGATCACAATGAAAGTGATTAAATATATGGAAAGCTTGCATGTGCAAAATGTTTTACAGCCTACACTGTCTCTTCTCCTACAAGGTAGAAAATGTAGGTGTTCTATCTTGCAAGTAATCCTTGAGAATATACAAAACACTGCTATATAATCACCATTTAAAGTGCTTTTTTATTTGGAATTGCATACAATAACAGTGTTTTGTAAACTCAATGCATTGGCAATAGACTGTGTTTGCAGACATGCAATATGAAAGTATATACTTCAGTAAAGTGTTAATTCTACCATTCATTATCCTGGCTCGGAAAGAATGTATATTCCGAGGGCATGGTTGAGTAATGCAGTCTATGGAGATATAGTCATTCCATTTTAATTGAATTGACACCACACAAAGCTTTTTCCACTGGTATAATGGTTTGAAACCAATTGGACACATCTTGTGACGTTTGATATTGTAATCCATTTGAAATGTCAAGAATCCTCAAATGTTCTCAACAGAGCATTTGGACACACAGTGTTCCATTTTTTTGTCCAGAAGATCTTCATAATGAGCAAAAAGGACATTTTCTGTAATTGGGAAGTTTCAATAAATATAAGGCAGGGAAGCCATCTAGATGTGGTCTCTCTGGTCTTTCTATGCCTTTCTGAATTTGATTTTACTGGACAGTTTGGAAATTACTGTGGGTTTTCAGTGCTGCATTTGATTAAGATTGGAGCCAATCACAGGAGCTCTGTCTGGCATCTACTCAGCACTGAGTAGCCTGTGCAGCATGCAATTTTTCTGTTTCACATTTTCATAAATTCAGTCAACCTGCTGTTTACAAAGAAGTGTAAACAAATGTTGGCAGTGGACACATGCATAATTAAAAGGGCAGTCTCTAGTGAGTGCTATAGAGATGACGTTTCCTAGGATCTAGGATGTAAATGCACATTATGACTTTAAGCACTTCCACAGGCATGTACAGATGGCTCTACTTGCACACACTCCAACTTTTTTGATGCCTTGCGTTGGTAGATAGGGATGCATATGCCACTGTTGCACTGTAGTATTTTTGCAGTCCTCTTTTCTCCAGTTCTTCTTTTCGAGGCCAAAAAAATCATGTTATTCTTTATATGTAAATGGTAGCCACCATATGGTGACAACAAATATAAAAATAAAACAACTTTTTTATAGGCAGTGAACATCATTTAAGCGTATTTGTTAAAACAGTGTTATAATGTACTAGATTTAGTCTGTATATTAGTGGTCTGAGTTTTTATAGTGATTCTTTCTGCGCATTACATCATAAAGGGATCAATTGATTGAATAAATCATTAACTCAATCGATTTGTTCAAAACACTGATACATTCAGGAACTTTAAGGGATAGGTTACCCTCAAAATTAAAATTCTATTATCATTTAGTCTACCCCATGCCATTCCAATTCCATAAGACTTTTGTTCATCTTTGAAACACAAATTAAGATATTTTTAACAAAATTGGAAAGGGTGCCCCTCCATTTCAGTGAAGGGATGAAAATCTTTAACAAGTGAATGGGTGCTTCTCAAACAGAAGGCTGCATCCTAGTGAGGACACATTCTTCCTGGATTAGTTCTTCTGAGGCTTAAAGGCTAGAGGAGAGTCGTACTCAGCATTAAACACTAGAATGAGACAGTCTAGCAGGGTTGCCAAGTTTTGCCATGGAGGGGCCAATTGCGCTTGCAGAGTTTAGCTCAACCCCGATTCAAAAATTCACTACTGGGAGATTTTTCTAATGATCCTGAAAACATTGATTAGCAAACTCAGGTGTGTTTGATTAGGGTTAGACCTAAACTCTTCAGGAAAGTGGATCTCGTGGGCCAGATGAGGGATCCCTGGTCTAGTGAGTGTGCTACTTCATAAATGTTTCCGTCCCCTGTTCACAGGCATTAAAATGATTTTAATTTCAAGGATTACTTGTTTTTAAATGGAAAATCTTTTATAAGTGATTTCGTATTTCAAAGGTTTTACAGTAGGGCACAGGGTTTAGGCATTATTTGATTTTAAATTTTACATCTAAACAAAAGAAAACAAAATGCCTATTATCAAAAATGCATTATTGCTCGCTGCTCATTCTTTTTCAACCTTTTTTTATTATTGGAATGAGTGCAAAGGGTTGTAGGCGACTGAAGGACGTGAAGGGTACACCTGATGCATCCTTCAAAACAGGCCGAAGGAAGGACACAAAATGAAAGACGGCTTCAAGGGATCCCTTTTTTCAAATTGAGATTGCCGTCACACAGCTTGTGATTACATGCGCTGGAGATATGCAGCCTTTGCTAGGACGCACCTCTGTTTTGAAGGCACCAGTTGAGTTTTTTGAGTGAGTCATTGAATCATTCATTCAACCAATTAATTCAAAACATTGATTCATTCAAGAGAAACTCCATATATGATAAATGATGTATGGTTTCATTCAAAAAATAAATAATTTGACATTTCATTCAGGGATTATCATGATTATTAGAAGCACATGTCAAGAATCATAAATCATCACAATCCTACAGCACTGATCTTTTAGAAATTATAATTTCTGAGAATTTGGTTGGGTTGAGATTTGAAATGCTACACTACCTATAATCTTTTTATGCAGAAGTTGAAAGCATGACATCCCATTAAATCATGCACTGCTACACATTTTTGACATGGAGTGGTGATATTAAAAATGCATGTTCTGTTTTTCATTTTAATAACAGATTATATTAAGAGACCATTACACAATCAGTTGCTTTGAATGTGACCCTGTATCGGGGTCCATCCCCAAGTGTTTACAAAACAGCTGACTAGTCAAAGATAACCAGTGTTCTTCTCATCACAAGCATTAATGATGGAGCAGGTCCTGAAGGCACGGAGAGCAAGAAACCAAGGCAGTCGTGACAAGAAGGGGAAAGGTTTTTCCCCCTGCAGACCACTCTCACCTGCAGCTCATCACAATTATACAAGGTCTGACAGGGTCTGGGAAAGAACTTTTTATTTTTAGCCCTCCAGCACTCATTTTTCCTCACTTTCCTCCATTCCAATAAGGTTGAGGGGGAAAAAAATCTTCAACCGTTTGACCTGTATCTTTGCTAAGGTGAGAAAACTGGTCAAGACGGGGGTCACTGATTATCCCAAAGGCCTGTGGGTTGTATTGTGCTGCGTTTTAAAGAGAACAGTTGACTTTGGTATCACTTGGTGGCGTGTCAGAATGTTCATTTGAAACCGATACACTCAGAGAGCACATGTTTTACTTGCAGAGGTTAGTTTTACATGCATAAAATACATTTTAGGTTGTATTTTGTCCGTTGGGGTAATATTTAATCAACTGCCAACATTCCAAAAATAATTTTCAAACATATTGTGAAAGTAATAAAACTTGTTAAGTTTTTTTTTTAAACATTTAAAACACCCAAAAAGATGACAACATGCCCAACCTGACATTTATAAAAAAAAAAAAACCTTAGCTCCAGTCTCTTCTACATTGATAATGTACTGTCATGTTTCATGTTTATGTAATAATTTTTTATGACCAAGACATTTCAAATTCTAACATCTCATGCCGGCATTCACAGGTCTAATAGTAACTGTGAAGCAAGACTTGTGTTCTGTGGTAAAGGAGCCAAGAAGAAGCGAGAATGAAAGCAGCTGAGAGAAAGTACAAAGACTTCTGAAGTACATACTACTAACTGTACCCGTAAGATAGAAGAGATTTTCTTTTTTTTTTCACCTACCACACAAAGTTAAGAGTGCTCAACACAGAAAGCATGACTAGAACTCCCATTTCCATCCGCCCTGGAATGAAATGAGAGATGTTAAAAATGTCATGAATATGTAGATCACAGAAAACTCCCTCTCCCACAGCTGTGAGGTTTCACATGTCCTAGTTTCAGAGCTGAAGAGGATCCAAAAAATACAGGACATTCCAATCCTTTGCAAATGGAAGCCTGTTTGCCATCTGAAGAGGCCACAAAAAAACCTGTATTGTCATAATCTACTCAAACAGGCACAATGCCTGCACTACGATTTGTCTTTCAGGAATAACATCTCTACATTTCTAGCACTTCTACTCCTACTGTTACCTCTTCTAACTCTCCCACGTCTCTTTCTATCTCACTTGCTCTCCCTTTCTCTGTAAAATGCAATCTGCAATCAGAACTACATGGTTCACCTCAGGATAGCACCTCTGCCAATCTCATTTATACGCTGCTTGATTGAAATGAATATTTAAGTGGCTGCATATAAATGAATAAAGCTTCAGCTCTCTCCTCCGGAATGTGACCTCTTGCATGAGGAGCTTCCTGGACTCTCTCAAACAGTCTATTAAATATGTAAAATAATGTAAATGTGGGTCTCTAGATGCCAAATATTTGTTTAAACAATAACGCAGGGTTCCTTAAACATAATATCCTGAAAGGAACATACTCAAAAGGAGTTAATGTATTCTGAATTATTGAACGAATCTGACCGACTAAACCTTTGCTGTTGCTCAACATTTCAGGCATAGAAAGTACAGCTGTATTGATTGCGAGCAAGATAGCCGTGTAAGTGAGCACACTGAGGAAAAATGTTTAATGAAAATTATGAACAAAAGAACATCCTGCCTATATTCATGCTGCTCTAGCATAGCAGCACAAAAAGAGATACATAACCAATTGCCTCTTTCATATTATTCAGATATTGTGGTGCTTTGACATGCTGGTGTTTTAATTTGAACTCATCATAGTGGCAAATGTGGTGTTGAATGTTTATTCATCGAAATGAACTGAAAGCATTGAAATATTAGCGTCACTACATTTCTCAGTAGTGTGATTGTAGTATTGCTATTAAATCGCATAGCTTTTTAGCAAAGCTGTTTTGTTATTATGTTGCTTGGTAGAGTTGATAAACACTGCAACATTACAATTTCCCTGACAGTATATCAGAATCAAGTTATGTGTTTGCTATTTTCTATTGGCTGTTTAGAATCAGAACTACCAATGTCTGATTTGTAGCTTTTCAATAGTAAAGACATTTAACTACATTTCTCAATAGTGAGGTGGTAGCATGAGTAGTTTCTCGCCTTCCAAATCACATTACATATTTTCTTGTATATACGTAACAAATGGTCATTTTGTTTTTTTTTTTTTTTTTTTTTTTCATTTCGGCATTCAAATTTACAATTAACTGTCTAAAATGCAAAACTAATTTTATATTTCTAAAAAGTGTGAAGTAAATTAAATGTTGAAAGCTTATTTTGCCATAGCTACCTTTTTTAAACCAGTGGTAACTCCAAGGACCCTTGTTATCCACAACAGTATTTGAAGGCCTCATAACTTTTTAATTTATTTGTGATTTGCTGGATAAGGATTAAGGTTAAATAATTTTTTACTCACAATTTCTATTTGATAAAATATTTGAGAGTTTTGCATAGCCAGTAAATTATATCATATTAATGTATAATATAAAAGTCAATAAAATCTTTCATGCCTACATCACACTTTTATCATTCTTCAAATAAGCTTTATTTATATAGCGATTTATACAATAGACAGATTGTGTCAAAGCAGCTTTATAGAATTAAACCGAAAAATAGTGTGTCGATAATGCAAGAGGATGATATTAAACATTCAATTTTCCAGTTAATGCTTGTTTTGTCTTTATTTAACTAATTGTAAAGGATTTCTAAGGCCCCTTAGAAGTTTTCTGTGGCCCCGGCTTCCTGTTGAGAACCGCTGCTCTAAAGAGAAGGTTAAATTAGTAATTTGTAGATTAGTTGTTAGCTGAACTAGCTACATATTTTATCTAGCCTAACACTGCTGGATTGTCTTTTTCTCATTAGCATGTTTTATCCTGAACCCACAAAAGAAAAAAAGAAAGAAAGAAGCCAAAACCAACATTGAAACATATTACTTTCTTTACAAAACTTTTTTGTTCAAGGCAGTGGGAATTAGCCAAAATTCAGGACGTTGGAGGAGGATTTGCATCAGGAGTTTTCATTCTGTTTAATTAAAGCAGTCAATTCCACCAAAAGCTTAATTGTTTTTTTTTTTGTTAGTTTTCCCGTAAATCCGTCCTTTTTTTTTGGAGATGGTTTTGTGCTGAACATGATCATGCTGTGCTTGATGAGATGTAACAGTATTTGATACAGGGCTGATCTTGGCTGGTTTCTGCTCTACCAGTGATTTTGGGTACATTTATCAGCACGACATAAAAACTCCATTCCGAAGTTTATTACTCATTTAGGTTGAATGAGGGGACTGAGGACTTTGCTTGTGAGATGCTTAGTGCGCATTAAGAGATTAACAGAACAGAAGGGAGAATTTGTGTGGAGGAAGCTTGGTGCTTTGCTTATACAATGGAATTAAGTTGGATTTTAGTGCAGGATTTTCTTCCATATCCTTCGTCATTAAAGGTGCACCCACAGTCCTGCGGGATTTGATCTGGCATTTACATTTGGTGAACGAACAAAAGCATTTTGTGTGTTTGAAGTGTAATGACTCCGGTTTCGCACAATGCATTTTTTACTCTGTGAGTATGAAAGGTCTCTGTGGAGTTGCACAGGCTATGTGAAGCTTAGGATTTAGGATCTAGGCGCTCTGTCTTCACTTAAAAAAAGGGTTTGCCTTCTCTAATACTTGACTTAAATCGAGAGACCTTGAAAGACATATATTTGAATGAGAAACAGGCTTAATTTGCATTAGCCGGTGACATAGATTCCCGTCTCCGGCATGATTGCTTCAACAACTTTTGCCCGGGACAGAATAACTGTCGGCATTTTATAGCATCATGTCATCACGTCCAACACCAATTACTGGTCTGCAGAAGGAAATGCAAATCTCATCATTTGCAACTGACAAGTGGGCATCTTATTAAAATCAAAGCATTCCAAAAAGCCATTTCCTGCAACTCAATAGCACTGATTATCTGAAAGAGTTTCCCCTTCATAATGGGCCTCAAGAATCATGGAGAGAAGTGAAAAGGAAGCGTATCTAAAGAGTTTCTCATTGATGCCAGTCGTCCAACATGCCTTGTAGACATAGATCTCACTCCGTCGGCCAAAGTTTGGCAAATTACTCAACAGCCCTTAATGCTATTAGGGAACCTCTTTTAAATAAATGAAAAGTCATTTAGCTCCTGAATTTACATGGTTGGAAAAGAGTTAGCATTTGTTCAGTGTTTCAGATAAATTAAATGATGCAACCTTGATGAGTGCTAGTTTTTTATTTTACTGGTTTACCAATGAGACAACAGTGTCAGCGAAGACTGAAAAGAAAAGAAAATCAAGATAAATATTACATGATATCAGAATACTTACTTTTTTAATCAAGCAAAATATTGCAAAAGTCTGATGTGTATTATAAATTACCTAATACAAAAACATGCAAAAAAAAAAAGCGAAAACTTGTTTTGTTGTTTCAAATAGTTTAGCTCTTCATTCAATTATTTGCCTTCTTCTCTTTATAGACATTTTACAAACGTATTGTCTGTCAGATGTATTTCTCCTCTGTCGGTGACCTAATGGATCAGCGATTATGCCAAGCTGCATGAGTTTCTTCCCCATCATTAGGTGTGCTCCATGCTCTTTTAGCTCAAGGTCATCCATATTGAAGCAATCAGGAAACTGACACATTGTTTTCATAGGTGACTGAGTTCTCAATGAAGACTGTAATGTGAATTTGGGACTTGTTAGCATGAGAGAGGCAGAGCAACGGCGTCACACACACTACAACAACACGTGTCACTAAACAAGCACACTAGGTGATAAGTGTTACATGTAACTCACTACACAAAAAGTACAATATTTGCCTTATTTCATTTTAGCTTTTTCTTCACAGACATTAGCTTGATTGTAGGTGTGTTGTCAAAATGAGACAAGCCTCACTGAGTGATAGGGGGAGTTCTCTGGGCTCGGGCTATATTCCGGGCTTGGAGCCCTCCCCCAGGACAGCACGCCAAAATATGCTTACTATTTGCTATCAGATTAGATGTAAGAGTGAACTCGTGAAATGCCTGGTGACACAAAAACATCTTTCAAACCTTGTTAAAAAGAGTTCACACAGCGTGAGTTTTTTAAATGACCTCACTATGATGTAAATCAAGATGAGCTGTTCATATTCATGTCATTGTTATTTCCCTTCCATTTATATTTGACATTTTTCACTCTCTAATTTTCTTTCACAGATTATATTTTAATGAGAATAAAGTTCAGCAGTCTGCCGCCGCTCATTACGTTTCCAGCAAGCACGCAAAACCACATTTAACTTTTTAAACTTTTGTCAAATGTTATAATGATGTTATTTTTAAGCAATAATAATATGAAACAAATTGGGTAATTTTCAAAAGCAGTGAAACCTGCTCATGTGGATTCTAAGGTCACAGCTGCCATGTGAATGTCATCAAATATTTGACAGTGTCTCTCAAATCACACAGTCCTGTTATGTTGTCAGGAAATTTGGTAGGTTCGACAGCTCCTGTCCTCAGAGATTGACTTTTTTGTCATTTCAGCTCATTAGAGAATATTTCAAATATTTCAAAGTATGTTTCTAACTTTGTACTCTAGGTGTCTTAAGAGCAAATTGTGAATTCTCAATGCATATACCTGCTCATCGGCTCTTTAAATTACAACAACTGTTGAAATGCCATTTGTGCTCAAATGTTTTCTCTTAGCATTTCTCTTTGCTTTGAAAATGGCCTCTTGGCAGCTATCTTAATAGTCATGCTGGAAGAGACACCTCTAAATAATAAGCATTCCATTAAAGATGGTGTCGAGAGCAAATGTCACTGATCTCGTCTATGCGTGATACTTCTACGACATGAAGTGACATGACATGTCCCTCTGTAATTATGCAAGATATCACACGCGCACTGTGGGCTAATTAGGAGCTTACTTAGAAAGAGTAGACACTGCCAGTCTGAGCTGGGAATATTGTAGCAATTAATTCAGTGTTATTTGCCTTCATAATTTGGAGATAACAGCTCTTGCTCTTTTAATTTTCAATGTCACCTTCGCAGGTACTGAATCTTAAAGTGGAGATTCAAAGAAATGCAAGGAGAAAGGCGGTGATGCAGGAAATCACATCTCATTCGCATCAGGTTTGAATACGCAACATTTGCTAATATACCAACGTGTCCCTCCGGCCACAAAATTTTATTCTGCAGCACAAATACATCAACCCTGAGACCATTTGAGGTAATTTATAATTGGTGGAATGTTCTAGCTGAGTCCCACGCTCTAGTTGAAAACATGAGGCACTGGTGGAGGCCCATGGGAGAATTGTCACATTGGATTTGTTGTTGCGGAGCTGATAATGACCTGCCCAATCCAATTAAAGAATAGACTTTTACTACGATGGTTTTAATATGACTAAATTCTGAGTCTCCGCCTCATGACTCACTTTCCTACTCTGGAGTCCTCTGTCTCTAATGTCTCTTTGAATTATCACTGGAGCACTTTGAAGTTTTCATATGTCATTTACGAAAGTGGAAACTTGCCTGTCCCAATCAGCCTTGGCCATTGGAATTCAGTATCCGTTTGACAGGTGCACCAGCCGCTGACTTCATAGGGCCTTGTTTTACTTCCTAATTTCGCCGCCATTGACACGACTCATTTTCTGCCTCGGTGCAGACACAGACTTTGACAAATGAGGCCATAGGGATGAGTTACTGCCCAGCCACTGTCGTGTTCCCAAAGCCCTGTACTCGGCAGGATGTCCAGCAGATTCTCTGCTTCGCATCGTAATCTCATTACCTCACCGCCTGTACTAGCACACCAAGGCAGCGGTGCCAGTGGATATATTGCAAAGTGAGCGAATGACATCAGTCAGAGTAGCTGATTCCAGTGAAAAGCATTACTTTGTGTTTTTCTGCCGCTCTATGGAGAACCCCGACCAGTCTAAATGATAGTTTGAGATTTGTCAGGGATTCTGTTTGTTGAAAAAACTTTTACCATTTGAATCATTCACTGAATGAACTCATTAAATTTGCCAAAGGGTTACTGAATCAACATCAGTAATATTAGTGATATATTTTAAAGGCACAATATGTAAGTTTTCGCGGTTAGAGGGCGCGTATTAAAAAAAAACAAGAAACAAAGGCGTAGTTTGATGTCGCCGTGACTGAGTGTGGAATCATGGGAGTTGTCGTCTTCATCCCCACAGCCGATGCAATCCGACGGGACTTGGGCAGAAATCATGTTCATGGATGAGCTAATGTATTAAAGATGTATTAATGTTGTAGTATGAAGCAGGGTGAGGCTGAAAGCCATCGAAGCGAAACGAGGCCGCTGAAACAATTGCTAATGAGAGACGAGAATGACACACGGCTCGATAGAAAAGGGCAGGGAAGCTGTTATTTATTTTGTCACAGCGATGGCTTCCATCCTTCCCGGGAGTGCCAGATGGGGGTAACGCATCGCTGTTTTTATCATACTAGTAACATTGTGACACAGGGACGGCACAGGACATTTTTGAGGGGCAGGAGCTTCAAGTGGGAAAAAGGGCACTTTTCATATTGATTTATTAAATTTTTTTTCTAAACAAATGTTAAATATATTAGGGGTGTGCGATACTGACAAAAAACATTATTCTCAATATTTCTGGGATTGTATCCGATAACAATAAAGTTGACGAATGTTTTGCTGAGTGTGTATTGTGCGATTATTATACGGGATTACAATGGACAGCTGACTCCTTTTAAAAGTTTTTCAGATTCTGCAATAGTGCATATATCTTTTGTCTTTTGGGATAATTGCTGTTGTAAAATCGGGCACAGGTAGCTTAGTCTTTTGTTTCATCGTCACTTCCCTTCCACAGAAAGACAAACACAGCTGGAGAAGGGAGGAGGGCTTACTACTGCGGCTCTCTGTTTGTCTGTGCTTGCGCACGACGAGACGCAGGAGGGAGAAAGGCATCGGAAAACCGAAGTGCTCAACATTTTTCCAAACAGAAATGGGATGTAGTTAGATTTTTTATTTGTTTGTCAGGGAAAGCTGTGCACAAACAGAAACACACACACACACAAACATATTATGCCCTATTATTAATTTATAAAACATAAAAAAATCTCCCCAGAACTAAACGGGCCTTTCTCTCAAGGAAGAAAAAGGGCAGGTGCTCAAGCATCCTTTAATGTCTATTGTGCACGTGCGCATTTGAAAGTTAGTTATAATGCTACTCTGTGCGGTCGTCACCTGTATAATAAAACACACAACATATTAAATAGTTTTTGGTATTTCCATGTTTTCTACAAAACAACACCGGAAATCGAGGGGTTATTACGTCATTGGCAGGCGACACAATGACACTATGGACACACACCGTGTCACTAGTTAAAATTGCTAAAAAATTTAAAATGAAAAGTTAGTTAAAATTTAAACATTCTTCAAAACATTTGGGATAATTACACAAGTCAGCCAAATATACAGTATAACACTGTTCTAGTGGTTTTTGGATATTTTAATAAAAAAATCTTACATATTGTGCCTTTAATTTATACAACAATTAGTTGGGGTCCTTGAATGTTATTGTCTGAGTGGTTGGTAGGTTTTTTTGTTGTTTGTTTAATAATATATTTATTTTTTTGTGAAAACAGTGATCCATTCTCCCAAAATCATTGGTGCTATCGAAGTTGTGCTGCAGCAGTTAGCAAGTTGTTTGTGGTCATATGGGAGATGGAGGTTTGAATTCAACCTGCGTCGTGTCCCAGTCCTATTGCTTATTACTTCCTGTCTACTATCTCTATAATAAAAATGGTCTGTCTGATAGTTACTTAAGTGTGGAAAAACATAACTTCATACATTTCTTTACCTCAATAGGCGAGCATTCTTTGCATGTACAAATCAGCGCTATTATTCAGATGTACAATGCACATTTGATGAATATGAATGAGCGGTGAAGTAGTGCTTCAGTAATACAATTTGACTGGATAAGATTCTGTTTTCCAGGCATTTTCTAAAACAGATATAGGTATTCTTTGTGCCGTTTTATTATCATCATCATCACTGACCCTCTCAGAGCACTTTTTCCAGACTTTGACTGCAACTTCTGTAAATCCTTACTTTTTTCATCTTCAACAAAAAGAAAAGCAGAGACAGCTTGGTTTCCATGTATGATATTTTTGATTTATGAATATGCAAATTAGCTTTAAATACCATCTTGCCCATGACAGTCTCACAATGAACAATGGTTATGCAAGTGTGGCATTCATAAACAAAAGACTTCAACTGCACATTGTTGAGTGTGTAAATGAACAAAACTCACTTTGAACAATGACAACAAATGGAAGACCAAAAAACTGCAAGCTTTTGAAAGCATTTTTCACCACTATTTGTCTTTAATGCAACATTATTTTGTATTGTGCCATGTTGTACAACTCATTTACAGAGAGATTCTCTGAAGTTCATAGAAAAGTCTTTATAGTACTTAAAATGCATTTATTTCTTAATCCATTACATCAAATTGACTCTAAATTATAACCAAATAAACAATGTTACCTTTAAAAAAAAAATCCATAACTTTGTATAAAGAGTTTATGCACTTAATTTAGGTGATTTTTTTTTATATAAACAGAGTATTGAGTAAAGGTGTGGAGCCACTTTACCTGCAGGAGATGGAAGATATTGATTAGTTCAAGCCAGTTTCCAAGATAAATAATGACATATTCCAATGGACATTCTCTGCTACAAATGTTTGTGCTTCAGTTTTTAAACGAGGCTCAGGAAAAGAAAGAAAAAGAGATGTGAGCATATTATCTGCAATGGTTATGTAATGGTTCTTCATTTATCCAATACCTAGTCAGGTTGCTTGATACAAATCGAACTGACAGTTTGTAGATCCCTAATATGTTGTTTAAAAGTTTATTCTGGCCCCAAAAGCATATTTTGTTTTTAACTTTTTTCTTTTTTTTTAGAGTTGAGCTAGTTAGAAAGTTTTAACACACACAAAACAACCCCACAAAATCAACTGCGCTTGTCATATTCCCTATCGGCTTCTCACAAAGAGTACTCTCGTGTTTATGTTGTCAACCCCTGTGGTGGTGGGGGGGGGGGGGGGATGCGGTTCCTATTAATAACTACAAAATATAAGATGTGCTTTTGTGAACAAATGTAGGCAGGCTTCTATTCGGGCATTGAGTCTTTTCTTTCCTCTCCCATGATTTCCTCCACCTTGTGAGGGAGCACAAAGAGCTACTGCTTCCAGGGGGCTCTTTTTTAAAGTGTTTGTTTGTTTGTTGGGGGGGGGGGCGCTGGTCTATGAGAGTGATGGTGTGCACTCAGGGAGACGGGGTCGCAAGCGATTTCTCAACCGCTTGGTGAATGCACTTAATCAGGCTCACTGGGCGCCCCTTGAGGGTCGGAAGCTATGCCTGTGTTTTGTCTGAGTATTCTCAGCCTGGGAGGTTAGCTGCGCGGGAGACTTTTTCATACAAGATAAAGACCCAATTTTTTATTAGCATTGGTATATATATTGTTGGGGAACGCTTTGAAAGCCTAGCCCAGTCACACGGGCCGAGTCATTAACCATTCATACAACCATGTTTTGTTTAGATAGAATAGGGAAGTGCGAAATAAAGTGAGGAGTGGGAAGCAGTTTTTTTGGTTTTACAATTGAACAACGTTTTAACGAAGTTTTTGTGGCACACCTGCAAGACAGGACCGTATTGTTACATCTCTTTGAGTACCCACATTAATCTTACTATCTATTCCTCGCATTATAGCGTGATTGAAATGTACTTATCTAAGGATATAATTAAATTATCTATTCTTATCTATTTAAAAAAGGAATTAATAAAATGCACAGCACAACATTATTTATTTATTATTATTTGTAACTAGTTAATATTTATTTTTAACAATAATAAATCTAAACATATTTATAAGAATAAAAAGATATAAATTACAATAATAGAATGTGGATAAAAGCCAAATATGTTTAAATTGCAGCTGAAATTTTATGAGAACTTTTCTCTTCACTTAAATGTCATTTATTAGTGAATGAGACCCACTTAGATTCATGAGTAGCACTGTGTGAGAGCCCAAGTATAATTAATGCAAATTTAAAAGTAACTCAGTTATGGTTGTTTCGTGATTAAATGTTACATTTAAAGTAGTATGTTCAAAATTTGACACGTTATATGATCTGACATGAGCACATCCGGGATTAAAAACTTAACTCGTCCCAATGGGATCATGGCAGTCATCAAACGTCAATCACATGACGGCTGAATGCATTGGGGATGTGACCAGAGCCAGACAGTATTTTAATGGCTATTGTTGGGCTGATCAGAATGAAAATGAAACTTAGACTGACTTCCAATAATTCTGAAAGCCTGCTTCCATTGTTCCTGTTCTTTCTTCCTGTCAGGGGAAATTGATGGAGTGCACTGCGGTCTAGAAACGGGAGGAAGAACTGCAGATAAGGGAATAATGCCATAGCACTGAAGTGAGGAAGATCCACTCTCTGGGGAACACATCTCAACAGACTCAGACACATGGGAGAAATTGCAGCTTGGTCTTCGCCCACAAAATTACATTTGAACAAAACGGGTCGCTTCTTGGGCCGACAATACAGCTGCATGGGTGGTTAGGAACAACTCAATTTGCGTTTTTTTTTTGTTTTCCGGTCACATTGCTGCAAATAAAATCCATATTTGCGATTTATTATCACAGAAGGCGAGAGATCCAACAGTTATCATCACACTAGCGAGAACCTGACGGTATCCAATATAGTTCATTTACGTTTTATTTTTCAATGTCTCTGAAATGCTAATGCACTATGAACACAATTTACCGGATGTTTGCCATGTGCGGGGGGGGCCCCCCCCCCCCCCGGGGGGGGGTACGCAGTGAATTCCGAGAAGTTGTTGCTGCTAATTAGCATGGCCTAACTTACATTGAAGCAGGAAGTGAACTCCACTTCTATTTTTAGGTATTTTGCAGGTATGCATCATCATCAGCATGACTGCGTCCTGCATTTCTGTAATTTGCCTCTAATTAGATGAGGAAATCAGAAGGAAAGTAGGTTGAAATTCATTTTTAACAAGATAGCATGTTGGTTCAGGCAGTTTAATAGGTTGCACAGAGATTGCAGTGCGGCGCTCCCTGAGGCATACCCAAGTGTTTCTTGCCCACAGCGTACAGGTGGTACAGGCAAACAGAAATAGGGAACTTTTTCAAATTATGGTGAGCTGTGGAGAGGCAGGTCATGTCGATGGAACACCAGGCTTGTCTCATTACGCCTACTCAATCCCTCATTAGAAAAGCCCAGTCGCTCTGAGTGGGGCAAGACAGAGACCAAATGCATCTCGGCATTCTTTCATTACCTGCCAAGGCCGTCAGGACCATATAAACACTGACGGCTCATAATGAGATAGTGATGGAGAGAAATGACCAAACAGTGGAGTGATTGCCATGACAGGCAGGCTAATATGGAGGATGAGACCCACGGATGGCAGGCGGTGCTCTGACAAACATGGTGAGAAATTCTGATTGAAGGCAAGTGGTTGAAATTCTTTTTCCTTCTCGTCTTTCTCAACAAAACTGTCAGGGCTGCCTCTGTCTTTCTAAGCATGGCTCCCATATCCAGTTGACTGCTCCAACCTACATATTTACACATAGAGCTTGAGAGGTTATGGATCTGGTCTGCTGGTAAAGGTTTGGAAATGCTCATGTAATTTCATTTGCTATTAATGCAAACAAAAGTGGGATTGCAGGAGGTTTGGTTCAACAGCTGTCTGGACACCTCCTCCATTGCTCAGCCGTCAGGTAAAAATTTTATAAGAATGGTCAGAAAGTTTTAAGTACCAGCAAAAGGACCCTCAAGCCTGTAAAACGTTATCCAGCAAATTGCTTTGAGCGGTGTCTGACTATAATCTAGTTATTTCTGGCTGTGTTGAAAAAAGAGGTCACGTCACATGCTGCGTAGTGGTGTAGGGCTACTTTACTAGACAGGTAGTTCTGATTCCTGTTTTATAAAATAACTGAAATTTAATCAGAGGCTCTACCCGTGAGCTAATCATCAAGGTAACACAAGCGACTGTACCTGAAATCTCTACAGGTGGATTGCGCTCATGGCTGATGATTGAATCTCTGTCCGTGGTGCTGAAGATCCCTGTGCAGTCCCCCTGATTGATTCTGCAGTGCTCCACAGGTGCAGAACCACAGTCTGGGCCTCATTAACTGATAGTGGCTGATATGGAAATATCAGCGGGGAAAAAGTGAATCAGAAAGAGAGCTTAGACGGGGACTGTCACACAGGGGCTGGCAGGGTGCTGACAGGATCTCAACAGTCCACAGTTTGTAGTAAGAATGCAGAAGTGAAACTTTCATCGGAAGTTTTTCTCTGTTTTTTTTTGTTTTTTTTTTTTTTGGAATCGAAATGGCAAAACTACCACAATATTAAAAAAATTATGTTTCTATTGGTGATTGATATTTTAATAACAGTGGGAGGTTAATATAAGATAAGATGAGAAAAATAATTATTTTGATTATTTGTAAATTATTATTATTTTAAATTATTACATTTCCTCATGATTTAATTTTCATTGAACCATTTTGGAAAACCTGGAATAGTGGATAAAAAAGTTGTATTGTTGTTGAATACAGTTTTTTTAAACAAAAAGTTAAAGAACTATATCTGACATTTTTTTTCTTTTTATTGTTAAACTTTAATAACTAGGATATTAATAGACCAAAAATTAATAGATAAAACGGCTTTACAACTTGTTAAAAAAGGGGAATGGTATTAATCTGAGAGTTTATAAACTAAGCTGAAGACTGGAGTAATTAACACATATGGAAGGATGCAAAATAGACAATTTTTTTTTTATAAGCTCTTTATTTACTTAATTTGGAAACAAACCTTTATATGGGAGAACAGCAATTAAGAAGGACAGTGTTTCAGTATAATAATGAGGTTCTAATGGCATTGTGTAATGATGTAAAGATCGCTTTATGATGCTGGTTTGTGATGAAAAAATAATTTACTTTATGGGTACTTCCATGTAATCACTTCAAATCACCCCCCTAGGAAGAAAACATCTCCAGTGATAGGGGTTGATCCCACTTTTTGGTGGCAGAAGTTGAAAACAAAAGCTGTCACTTTGCCACCCACAAAACATTACGGAGTTGGCTGAGAGTTTGAAGGGTGAGTCATTAAATCAATCCATTTCTGTGAAAGGAGCTATTTAACTATTAGTGCTGGACTTTAATTGAGAGAATAATAACCCTCTTGTGATGACCAATTACACTTGATGAAGTTTTCAAACTTTTTAATGGAAAAGGAAGAACTCAAGACCAAACATTCAGGAAACAAATAACAGGGATATAACATTTTAAATGTTTGGTACATTTCGATGTTGTTAGTATGTTAAGTTTATCACAGTCAAATACATTCGAGGATTTGAATGGTATTGGCTTTTGATATTGACATTTGAGGTGATGTTCTCTCACATAATCAACTTCTTTTAGCATGTAAAAAAATGCATTTGGTCTCTTTCATTTAACTGTCTTAAACATTTCCATATTATTACACAGGGTAGGTATGCTACTATTTTGGATGTAAGTTCATTTAGTAAAAGATTCACCAGAAAAATGCACTGCTGTGATCTGCACATACCTCAAAACAATGGATAATTTAATGGCTTTACATTTATTGAATACAACAGAATTAGACTCTCAGTCTGTGTAGTAGTTCCCCTTTAACTTTCAAGGTTCATCTCATTTGTACCATGCTGTCTCCTCATATTAACTTCCTAACCTCTGGCAGGTAGTGGTTATATCAACATGTTTATGATTGAATCAGACACAATGTTGCGCTGCCGTAATGGAATGTAAAGTGTTGCATTACGAAATGTTTATTTTGGTTCTGCTGACTAAAAAATAATGTTTACGTTGCCTCTGGAGAAAGCCATGCATTTCCTGACTCTATAGGTTCCCTTGAGTAATTCATCATTTAATCATAGCATGCACGATCCTGGGCTTCTAAAGGCCATTGTTTTGGGTATATAGATGAGAGTGTAATTCGGTGTTCAGAGAATTTCACTCTGTGGACAAGATGTATTCAGAATAACTAGTATGAACGTGTATTGTTCAAAATGATCACAGTGTTTCTCAGAGAGTTCCATTTTGTGCATGTCACTGTTTGCTTAGCTGGTGTCTAGATGGGAAAAAAAATACTACTTTTTTTCCCCCTTTCATAACAAATATGAAAAAAGAGAATTCAACATAAAACAATGGCATGAGGCAGAAAACATGCGAGCTGTGAACTGAATCAAAGATAGTGCCTATCATGGATGTGAAGAAATAATTTCAAAATCCCAGTTTCAAAACACTGGGATTTATGTTGTACCGTATTTCACCCAGCACCAAGCTCATGAGTTTGAGCTCATTAAAACTCATTAAAGTTTAAAAGATCATAGTTTGCTATATCTGACTGTTACATTTCCGAAATGCTTTGTTCACATGTTAGAGTGGAAAAGTGGATGAAATTCCAATTATAGAGCCTTATTGCATATGAGAGAGATGATTTTGTATTCCTGACAATGACCTGACCTCATCCCACTCATTTCAGGTCATGTGCTCTGTATTTCTTCTGTCCTCTTATTCTTGCTTATCATTTTAACATGTTTAAAGTCTTATACTGTTTCTTTTTCTTTTTGAAAATATAATTATTGTTATTAATAATAACCAGAGAACTGATTATGTGCATTAATGTTTGAAAAGGTAATTTAGCCACTGTCCTCTTTAATTTCGTAAAGAAATTAAGATCTAATCGCAAATATGAGAAGCTGACAGTGTAGTGTAATGTCACAGTGCTGTAATAATGTTATCCAAACTAGATGATTGTATTAGCATAATTGAAAATATACCAATCTGCGTAGACGTCAGTGGGGGATGCCAAATAGTTGACAGGCAGACATGATTGTAATAGATTCCAATGACTTTGTTAGATTTGTTTTTAATCAAGGGAGAAGTGCACAGAGATCAGTAAGAGGACCCTAGATTTCATCAGGAGTGACTGTAATGACTCCATGTGAGCTTGAATTAATGATCAGGTATGTGCTCCTAAGGCACAGTGAGTCACACTGAGTTTTATAAAAGCACCTCATTCATTTCTGACCTTTGAAAGCTTAAGACCAACCTCACATTTGCATTTTAAGCAAGATCATTATAAGTCGCTCCAGGATAAAAAGTTGAGTTGGCCTTTTTTTCCCGAGACCTTAGCATTTTTTTTTTCTGCATGCATGCAGTTTGGAAATAAGAAAAATCTGTCAGGCCAGAGGCACAACAGAAGTTGAATGAAGTTAAATATACAAATCGGTTGACGCCACTGAGAATCCCATTTCTTATGTTACACTGTCGAGAAAACATTCATAGATCAAGTATTCTGAAGTTCTAGCTTTTAGGTCACTCTATGCACCTTTCCTTCTAAACTTAAGTTAAACGTAATAACAAGTTAGTTGGACTGATGCAATTCTTTCTTTTTTTTTTTAAATAGGCCTTAAAAAAAAAAGCTTTGTGGTTCAGTCCCAGTTGCCCTTTCCCCAGCATGCACTAGGTCATGGATAATTTATGTGGTTGCACTGTTTTAATGTTTACACTCTTGTTGTTTTTGTCATGTTTTAGTATCTTTTTGACTTGTGTCTTGTTAAAAAGAGCACTTGATTGAGTGTAACCCTTGTTGTTTCATGGATCGTTTAAGTATTTGTAGTATTGTGTGTGTGTGTTCCATTTCTCACTATTTTCTTAAATTTTTTTTATTTTTCTCTTTTTTTTTTTTGTCAAGTTGAAGTGTTCAAATATGCATATTTATGTAAAGTGTCAATAAGCTTAAATTAACGTGTAGTACACCAAACGACAACTTTGTTACCATTTACTCATCCTCATGTCATTCCAAAACACTTTCTTCTGCAGTACACAAAATAAGATATTTTGAAGAACTGCTCTTTCACATAAAGTGAAAGTCAGTGGGGTCAACACTGAACCCAGCTGACTTTTATTTTATGGATAAAAAAAAAGTCTTTAAAATATCTTCAATTGTGTTGATGACAAAATTGGTAACACTTTAGGACAAATTCTCACTATGAACTAGTTGCATATTAGAGTGCCTATTATTAACATATTGTCAGTTTATTAGTACTTATAAATTACCTATTCTGCATGACCATATTTCTGTACATTCCTAATTATACCCAATACCAAAAAACTTAAGTTTTCCGTTGAAATATGGATATTTATTTTATTACAAAAAAGCGATGGATTCGCTACAGGAAGCTTTTATTCACCCCCCGGAGCCATGTGAGGGACGTTTTATTATGGATGCGCGCACTTTATTTCACATCTTCTGGACTGTTGACAACCGAACACCCGCTTACCCCCATTGTAAGGCTTGGAGGGGCCAGGACAATTTTTTATAAAACTCTGATTGGATTCGTGTCTGAAAGAAGAAAGTCACATACACCTAGGATGCTTTGAGGGTGAGTAAAACACAGGCTGATTTTCTTTTTTGAGTGAACTAACCCTTTAACAACTACCTTAATTATTATTAATAAGCAGCAAATTTGGAGTTTTGGCAATTGAATTGTCGTAGTTAATGGTTTGTTAATAGCGAGAATTAGACTTTAAAATAAAGTGTGACCACAAAATGTATTATCACTTTAATTAAGACACACACTGTGCTCGTGTACATTTCTTCTAAACTACATGATATTAAATGCATAATATTTCATATTTAGGCAGAATCATTCAAATATGTAAATGATGGGGAAATACATTATCTGCATACAAAGCTTAGTTGCTTAATCTAAATGGAAAATTGTTATAATGATGCCAGATTTTATGTAACTGCATCTTGCCATTTTGAATTCAGTCAAAATATTTTCTTATATAGTAATTTAATAAATAAATTCAACAGGAAAACAAAAAGGCATCCAAACTGCTGCCTTCTGTTTTTTTATGCTCAACAAGCATCCATTTTTTTGTACTGTAGGTATTGTACAACATTGCTTCATGAGTTTTCTGAGAACCCTTGCTTTGTGTTCCAGCTCTGCCTTTGACAGCAGGGATGTCTGAAACTGTCTCTGCTAGCCATCCATTCTGAAGAAGGCTCTAATGGAACAAGATTGCACATAATGATCTCTCTTCATCTGAATCCTCCAGCCACTGTGGTGGCATGACTGGGATTTTACACAGGCAAGGCAGCACTCTGCACAAGTCAAGTGTTTTTTTCTGTTATACATGAGAAGGTATCTGTTGGCCCTATTAAAGGCCAACAGATAGACATTATGGACAGATTCCCAAATCCCAAAGGAGGTCATTATGCGTGTCTCAGCACAACCTTTGGAGAAGGAGCCCTAAGGACAGCGCAAGAGACCATGCAGCCATAGCCAGAGCGAGAGAGATTCAACACAGCAGTGACAAAATGGCAGAGATGGACTAAATCAGTCAGAAGACTTTGAGAAAAAAAAGAGAGATGCTGTCAGCAAGTTGGTCCTCTGTCAAATTTTGCTATATCATAGTTTAGTCTAACAATCAGCCCTGTAGCTGCATATTAAAAGAAAACTCTTTCTCCATGACAGCCCGGGATGAGAGTTAGTTCACTTCCTGCCATAGTTTGTCACTCCTCATCTGAGAAGACAGATCAAATTTTGAATGTCCAAATGTCTTCCTTAGCACACTTTTAGAGATTTTGATTTGAGGCAAAATATGATGTCCAGTTCTGCAACTTAACTTTAAGTGAACTTCCTGTTTCAGTGAAGGATGATACTGTCAAAACAGTTTATTAAATGTGCATTTCATTATTGAGCAAAAGTTTGCTCTTGTTCCTGTTTTTTTTTTTTCAACCACAGAGGGCGATAGAGAAGCCAAAGATCTGTAATGCAGCTTCAATTGTATTGAGACAAAGAAAGAAGTGCAGGTTTTCCTACCTAGTAAGTTACAAAATGTTCCACTATCAGTGAACACTATCTTGTAATGTGAAATTTACAAGCTTCTGACTTTGCACAAAGCATGCATAACAAAGTCTCAAAGCTGGTCTTTGTCAAATATACATAAAAGCAAGGCCAAAGGGTTTTTACAAGTGCACTTCTTTGCTCATTAGTTGGAGCAGTGACAAAACTATAATATAGCATTAAACAATAGCACTAAACATACACTAAAGGCTTAGTGCAGGGGTGCCCAAACTCGGTCCTGGAGGGCCGGTGTCCTGAAGAGTTTAGCTCCAACCCCAATTAAAACACAACTAACCAGATAATCAAGCTCTTACTAAGTCATACTAGAAAAATTCCAGCAGGTGGGTGTGAGGCAAGTTGGAGCTAAACTCTGCAGGACACCGGCCCTCCAGGACCAAGTTTGGGCACCCCTGGCTTAGTGTATGTGTTTTAGTCAAGACAGAATAGGGCTGTGGAAAGGAGAGTCTGATATTTGACAGAGATATTGGTGAGCTATGAAGAATGGTTTAGTTCGGTAGTGTTTTCATCGCATGCTGTTTTCCCCCACCTCAGAGAGACATTTCCTACTTTGATATATGAAAGCTTTTCCTGGTTCTCATATCTCAAATTCCCTGCCACACAAAGGTCTACTATAAGAGTAATGGTCTGATGTTGTACAGTATTTGCTACTGTGTTCTTTCATTTTATCTCGTCCATCTGCAATAATTAGAGTTTTCCATCATTGTTACATCTTACATTTATTTTTTACTTAGCACATTATTTTAACACTATTTTTTTGTTATTTATTGTTTACTGTTATTATTTTATGTAAACAGCCCACTTTAATACTTTATACTGGAATTGAGTTTGTTACCATATATCAATGATATTTGTTTACCCCAAAATTTAAATTCTGTCATCATTTATTTATCCTCATGTTGTTCCCGCAGGACTCTCTTTAAGTGGCTCCCAAAAGATGTTAAGCTGGTTTAGGAATGACATGATGAGGGTGAGTAAATAATAGCAAAATGTTCAAAGGAGCAAGAGTGTTGCTATTCAATCAACTGCAAGTGTGATATTGCTTTATTAAAATACAACAGTAAAGCAATTTAGAAGCAATTTACATTTTAGAAGCAATATTGCTTTGTCTACTCATAGATTGAAGCAGCATACACTTTAGAATTTCTGATGTAGTAGGTCACTCTGTTCTATAAATAACGGGAATTCATACATACTACTCTTATCACATACTGCTTTTTCTCCTAGACTTTATGCATCAGAGAAACAAGTGTGGAGCCATCTTTGAGCATCTTTTTTTAAGCTCTATAGCATTACTGTTGAAGAGTAATTTGCTGGTGAAGTGAATTTACTTATTATTATATTACTTATAGAGCACATGTGATGAAAACGGGTGGAGCTGCATAAGGTCATAAGGGAAGTATGCATATTTGGATATAACCACTCTGCCTCCAAGCAACACAGTAACAAGATTTCTCTCCTGAATGAGTAATTTGATAAACAAATCTGATTAAAATTATTTACTAATTAATACAACACCTTGTTTCATTACTTGAGTGAATCCGTGTTTTTTAATGAATTAATCAATAAATGAATGCTGTAGTGACTCACTCATAAAGACTTGTCACTTGTCGCTACCTACCGGTGATGTAACCTGCAGAAAGAGTCACTGAAAAATACCACTGTGCCCCAGTAAAAAATTACTGACAAATCCTTGTCTCACGGTGGAGATTACCATATACAGACCTGAGAATCATTTCCCTTGTAACATTTCAGCAATCATTTCATGTGGATTTTCTTTTAACTATTTACAATCTAAATTAGCAATGGCAGATTTGCAGATCAGTCACTCTTTTGATCTAATTGGCCAGATGGGTTTGCATAAAGGTCTGTGATTAATTTTGATTCATTGGACAGGTCAGTTGTATGCAGTGGCTTCTCACACAGAAATAGTAACAGGATATGAGACAGAAAACAAAAAGAGCTTGAATGAGATATTAACATACAATCCATTGTAGGAAACAAAATTGCAAATGTCTTTTATCATTTGTCAGTAATGAAGCAGCTCCACTCTGTACTGCAAAGCCAGTATATACTGTAAATCCGTCCATATCTAAAAAAGAGTATCAAATATTGGGATATTTTTTGATGGGGGCCTGTGCTCCAGTATGGATGAAAGGGTGTAGTTGTTGTCTCTATTGTATGCACAGTCATGAAAGCCTGTTCCTCCTCAATTCTCTCTTTCGCTGGTTTTTCCCTCTCTTTTAATAATGACTTTTAATGATCTGGAGTTGGTGGACACAGAACTTGATGAACAAGCCCCCGAGTTTGGGCTCATCAATTTGAAGTTAAACTCATGACATGAGCATAATAAAGCATGTAGGCAGATGAATGCTGAAAGTCCTCTATCTCTTATTTTTAACAGCACAAAATCAGAGTCTTAATGTTTTAAGCCTGAATACGCAGTTGTCAAACAAGTCCCAGCCCTATAATTACTACCATCACCAACTCAATTATGTATTTAAATGTGAAAAGATCTGCCCACAGAATCAAGTTTGTTAGTGATTCATTAGTCATGCTGTGTGATGCATAAGTAATTTGCCAAACTGCCGAGCAATGCTGGATGTTGAAGAGTAGTTTGCCTTTAAATGAGTAAATGTCACAGAGACATGATGAGGGATCAATGTATGCCATCCATGATTTCCATCAGACAGATTCAATATGAAGAGATATAGTGTTATATGTGCTTTCAAGGATCTACGTATTTTAAGACTGTCTGTTTGGAATGAGAGCTTCACATTGAGTCCACGATTATGTTGCAGATTTTAACTACTTATTCTTTAGGTTTATTCATCATAATCATTCGTTCTTTTTAACAGTAAATATGAGACTACAGATGCCTAAGTGTGCTGGATATGTAATTTAGGATTATGTATTCCCAAAAAATACTTTATCATTTGGATAAATTGCTAAGTACATTTATTTAGACATTCGGGTTGAAAGCCTTAAAACTGCAGATTATTTAAAAAAAAACAAATAAACAGTGTGAAGGGATATCTCTACCCAAACTTAAAAATTACTATCTGGCTGCAAACATAACACACATTATATGTAAGATGAATGATATCTCTATAAAGACAGATACATACTTTTAACAACATATAAGATATTACTTCTACATTTTTGGCAAACATTTAGTTGATTCTGTATTATGAGTCTTACAGATCAATGTTTGAAAAATGTGTGTATCATAAAACATCTTCAGAGTTTTAATATTTAATATTATTTTGTACATTGTAAATTGTTAAAATAAATATTATTTTACTGCAAAGTATGAGTATCTGCATTCATCAAACATAGTATAGTTAGATAATTATATAAATATTGGAAGATTAATTTAAAAAGTAACACATTGTGAAATTAATTTTATTAGTTAATTAATTTTAAAAAGCCTGTCACATCTCTGTAGTCATAGTAACAGAATGCATATTATATAAATCATATCTGAATTATTGTTCAATATTAGACTCCAATAAATAAAGCGGTTGCAAGATAAATGACAGCAGATTTATCATTGAACGAGACCTGAACATATAGTTCACCTTCAGGAACTTGAGCTGCGTCGAGATCGCTTTGGGAACGCCCCTGCGTGACCGCGTTCTGAAGCACGTGTAAAATCAGTCCAATGGAGCAGCGAGACGTCACGAGCGGAGTGACGTGAGCGCCAGGAAGTATAAAAGTGCATCTGGCAGAGCGCAAGTTAGCTTTTGCTCTTCAGTAGCGCTCTGTGTATGTGTCAGTCTATTTACTGTTGTCTGTCAGTCTACAAGCATTCAAAAGAATATATCAAAGTCTAAACTAATATCTATGGCGAGCAAACGGCATTACAGACGTTGTGTGCCTCCCTGCCCACACTATCTGGCAGCGGGGGATACACACGATCTGTGTGTTGTTTGTTTAGGAGCGGAGCATGCACGGTCAGCTTTCGAGGAGCTGATTGTCATCACTGCGAGTTACTCTCGCTGCGTATGCTCCGCTCTCGCCTGGCTGTGTTTGATGAGAGCGGCCAGGCTCGCGATCCCACTGGCAGCGGTACCGCTGTTGCCGAGGCACAGCGCAGAATGTTGTCGTGGGGATCGCGGGTTTGGAATTTAGTGAGGATCCGCGACGGTCGTTCCTTTCTGGTCATCACAGTCCCTCGCGTATGAGGTGTGATTCAGGCAGTACCCAAAATAAAATATCGTTTGGCCAGCTGAGAAACAGGACGCTCGTCCTAAAAGTAATTATGAGGTGTGAATCGTGCAGTAGCCAAAATAAAATATCGTTTGGCCAGCCGAGAAACAGGACGCTCGTCCTAAAAGTAATTAGACGAGCGTTTTCTGAAATCCAGATCACAGCCTTCACAACGGGGCCTTCCGTTTTTCCCCGATCTCCATGCTAAACAGGAGGTCTCAAGGCTTTTTTTTTTTCGTTTGGGGAGACAGAAACCGTACTCATCCCGTATTCCAGCCCCACAGTCTCGAATTATTCAAAAGAACATCGTGGGGCTGGATGATAAGGGATATGGGGCGATGCCAGAGGTGGAGCAACTCAGCATCGTCCCTGAAGGCCCGACGCTTCCCACCAGGCCGTTAGGTTACATCGAGTTGGTTGGGAAAGCTTATAACGGCGGAAGTGTAGGCTGGCGATGTTTGCACACAGGCGGGTGTAACAAGCATTTAAAGGCTGACATGCTCAAGGGGGTGGACGCTGAGCAGGAGCAGGCCCAAGCCGCCAAGCGCCTCATATCACCAGTATCAAGAACAGCGCCGCGTACGGGATCTTCTGACCAAAAACGGACCGTTATTTTGTCTAAGAGGGCCTCGGCTAAATGGTCCTACCATTGTAAGGTCCCTGAGGGCAGCCCACCTGGGAAGGAAAGGATAACACACCTCAGTATATTGTGCCCGATCCTCCTCAGTGCCCTCACGGAGGCTCATTGATACCCCTGCCACCCTCGGTGCTTCAGGGCTCAGTGAGCTCCGACGAGCGAAATCCCAGCTGCCTCCCGGCAACTGTACGGCACGGGAGAGCTCGCCCCCTCAAGTCAGGGTGCTACAGCAGTCAGGTTGGTTGTTCCTTCAGTGCCCTCATGGAGGTTTATTGATACCCCTGCCAACTCGGTGCTTCAGGGTTCAGTGAGCTCAGACGAGCGAAAATCCCAGCTGCCGCCAGGCAACGGTTCGGCACGGGAGAGCTCGCCCCCTCAAATGAGGGTACTACAGCAGTCGGGTCAGTTGTTCCTGCCGAGCATCCGCTTCAGGGCCAACGACTGCTCTTAATAATACCACCAGGCCAGACCCGAGAGGCTGGTTCCTAGTAGATTTTATGGTAGGTGGAGGAAACTTCTACAACATCTAAAAAGGGGTCCTGCAGATTGTAGAGTAAGGGTTTACAGAATCCAGTCGGTTTCTCGTTCGCCCGTTTCAACGGGGTCACCCATACTAGGGGACCCGAGCAGGCTCTGGTAAGGACAAGAAGTGATAGTCTCTGGAGGAAGGGGGCATAGATAGAAGGTTCAGCATCTTCGAGAGAGAGTCGGGGTTCTACAGCCGGTACTTCATTGTTCTGAAGAAGGATGGGGGGGTTGCGTTCGATCTTAGATCTCCATCTTCTGAACCGCGCTATCAAACGGCTTCGGTTCAAGATGCTAACTATCAAGCAGATAGTATCTCAAATCAAGTCCGAGGACTGGTTTGTCAAGATAGATCTAAAGGACGCATACTTCCATGTTTCCATCATTCCCTCAACACTGGAAGTTCCTGAGGTTTGCTTTTGGGGGCAAAGTGTACCAATATCGGGTTCTTCTCTTCGGCATTGCACTCTCACCCGCACTTTCACGAAGTGTGTGGATACTGCTCTGGCTCCACTGCGACTCCAGGGCATCCGCATACTCAACTACATTGACGATTGGTTAATACTAGCTCAACTGGAGCAGATGGCGGCTCGGCATCGAGATAACGTCCTCGCCCATATGAGAGAGCTGGAGTTAAGACTAAACACCAATAAAGGTGTGCTTTCTCCACTACAGAGAACCACCTATTTAGGCGTGGTGTGGGACTCAACCTCGATGCAGGCACGTCTGTCTACTTCTCGAATCGAGTCAATCCTCACGACAGTCACGAAGTAAGAGAAGGCAGTCACTCACTGTCGAGCAGCGTACCAACGTGATACCTTTGGCCTGCTGTTCATGAGACCCTTACAGTGGTTGCTCAGAACCAAGGGATTGTCCCCGAGGGGGAATCCCCTTTGCATGATCAAGGTCACGCGGCGATGCTTACGTGCCTTAGACATGTGGAAGAAACGTTGGTTCCTGGTTCAAGGCCCGATGTTAGGGGCTACTTGTCGTCGCGTAACATTAACGACGGATGCCTCTCTCACGGGCTGGGGGTCGGTCATGAGTGGCCGCTCTGCCCAGTGTCTGTGGGAATGCCATCATCTCTTTTGGCACATCAACAGCCTGGAAATGCTGGCCGTGTTTCAAGCTCTGACACACTTCCTTCCAGACCTAAAGGGGCATCATGTGCTTGTCCGCACAGACAACACATGGCAACGTCATGCCATGGTGCAGACGTGGCCGAGGCTTCGTCTGTATGCTTTTCCCGGGAGTTCTGGAGAGGGTACGCCGGGATGGGGTCCGTCTGTTGCTAGTAGCCCCGTTCTGGCCGGCCCGAGTATGGTTCTCGGACTTGGTGTCCCTCCTCGACGGCTCTCCGCTGGAGATTCCGATTAGGAGGGACCTCCTCTCTCAGGTGGGGGCGCCATTCTTCACCCCCGCCCGGAGTTTTGGAAGCTGTGGGCATGACCCCTGAGGAGGCACAGCTCCTAGCATCCAGTCTCTCAACTGAGGTTGTTGATACCACCCTCCAATCCAGAGCTCCCTCCACAAGGAAACTATACTCCCTGAAGTGGAAGCTTTTCACTTCATGGTGCAGACAGCAACTGCAAGACCCAGTCAACTGCCCAATTGGTACAGTTCTGGAGTTTCTGCAGGAGCGATTCTCTGCAGGGTTATCTCCCTCCACTCTGAAGGTATACGTGGCGGCCTTAGCTGCTTACCACGCCTCTCTTGGTGGTCAGTCTGTGGGAAAACACCCCCTATAACTCGAATTCTCGTGCAACCTGAGGCTGAGGAGGTACAGCGGCACTAAGGTGACTCATGGGACCTGCGTGGGTTAGGAGGGCTTAGTACAGCCACTTTGAAACCCATAGAAGAAGTTTCGTTTTTTTTTTTTTTGTTTTTTTTTTTTTTTTTTTTTTTTTTTTTTTTTTTTTTTTTTTTTTTTTTTTTTTTTTTTGTTTTTTTTTTTTTTTTTTTTTTTTTTTTTTTTTGTGTTTTGTGTTTTTTTTTTTTTTTTTTTTTTTTTTTTTTTTTTTTTTTTTTTTTTTTTTTTTTTTTTTTTTTTTTTTTTTTTTTCCTTTGTTTGTTTGTTTTTTTTTTTTTTTTTTTTTTTTTTTTTTTTTTTGTTTTTTGTTTTTTTTTTTTTTTTTTTTTTTTTTTTTTTTTTTTCCTTTTTCTTTTTTTTTTTTTTGTTTTTTTTTTTTTGTTTTTTTTTGTTTTTTTTGGTTCAAGTTGCTCACACTCAAGACCATCTTTCTCCTCGCTATTTCCTCAATAAAAAGGATCGGGGATCTTCAGGCACTCTCTGTTTCGTGCCTGGAGTTCGCTCCAGGCATGGTTAGGCATTCCTTTACCCGAGGGCCGGGTATGTCCCTAAGGTGCCCACTTCTTCAACAGGGCCCATAGTACTTAAGGCATTCAGTCCTCCTCCGTACCAGGAAGTAGGCAAGAAAGGCTTAATCTGCTCTGTCCAATTAGAGCACTGGACACTTACGCACACAGAGCTGCCCCGTGGCGTAAGGCAGATCAGCTACTGGTTTGTTTTGGACCGCCAAAGAAAGGATCTCTGGCGACCAAGCAGACCATGAGTAGGTGGGTGGTCGATGCCATCTCACTCGCTTTTATACTTCCTGGCGCTCACGTCACCCCGCTCGTGACGTCTCGCTGCTCCATTGGACTGATTTTACAAGTGCTTCAGAACGCGGTCACGCAGGGACGTTCCCCAAAGCGATCTCGACGCAGCGTCTCGTTCCCTCGGGGGACCATGTTTACATACGTAACCTAGAGACGTTTTACCTGAAGAACAAATGAAAAATATATTTTAAAAAATGGCTCAAATCATTACCACCACAGGGAAAAAACAATAGATGAAATGCATAAGCATATAAAGAATAAGTTGTATTGAATAATTTTTTTTGCCAGTATCTAGCTCTAACTTTCATTTTTATCAAACATGTCATCAAATTATTTTCACAACCTCATTCGATCTGTGCATAACATGGGATGAAGAACCACATCTGGCCACCCCTAGATTCTTAATTGACTACTATTTTAATTAATTGGCTGCTCATCAGTGACTGATTGGCAGAGATTCCCTTGAATTTAATAGAGGTTAAAAAGGTGTTTGAGGAAAAAAGTTCTTAACAGTTTAGAACATCATAATATGGAGACTGACATATTCTGCTGGTATTTCGACAAGCTTGTGAGGGGAGGATTAAATCATCTTAGCCACATTTTGATAACTTGTCACGCTGCTCATGGCACCTTGGAGAATGTGTCGGTTTTGAAAAGCTTTGGGCAGGTCTGCTGTCTGAATTCAGTCTTCGTTTGTAGAAAAAAACTCTATTGAGCGACGTCATGTTAGTGTCAGGAAAGGTTGATACTTACTTAAGGTCACTTTACAGAGCCAAGATGAAGGTTGAAGCAAAAGTGGGTGCTGTTTCGACGAAATGGCACATTCATCAGTTGAACACACTCTGGGGGATTTAAAGCTGCTCCATACATGTCTAAATATGTGCGACTGGAATGTAATCAATGAGACTAATATCTGCTCAATGAATTATGCAGCAACTCCCTTAACACGAGAGTAAACAGTTTAATAGTAAGAGTGTGGAGTGGGAAAAGATTTCTTGTGACCAACAGGAGAGAACGAGAAAGAGTTAAAATGGATCAGTGGTTTTATGTGCCCTAAATAGATATTCGTACTTCAGCTTTTCAAAGGCAATCCTCCTGAGGTGCAGGACTTAGTGAGCCAGGCTTCACCGATAGATCGGAGAGTGTTAGCCTTTCAGAAAATACTCCTTCAAAACCTCTCAAGTATGTGATGGAACTAATCTACTCCTCTCCATGGGGTTTAAACGGTAAACATCAGTGGCCTGACATGAATAATTATTTTCAATGCTGTTTTGACTCTTTTTTAGTTTTAGACTAATTGGTCTGGCAAATTAACAATAGTTAAATCAATTTGAACCAGTTAAACCAACTGGATCTCACAGGAAAACAAAAAAATGTTGATGTGGCATTTTTATATGAATTTGTATGATGTGAATTACACAAAAGCTTCTTTTTTTTTCTCTGTCTCTCTTTTTTTAAGCATGAAAGTGCACCCCTAAACATAACCATCACTGTGGCATAAGTAACCAAAACTTAGAAATAGTTACGAACTGCCATGACACCATGGGCCTGTTTACACCTGGTCACATTTTTTTCTGATCGGATAGCTATCCGATCGTGAAAAGACCAGGTGTAAATGCCCTCCGAAACGCATTCGAGACGGATATAAATCCGATCGCTCAAACCACTTCAGGAGGTGGTCTGGGCCGCATTCCAGACGAAACTGGACAATGCATCTGGTTGTTGAAACCACATATGTAAATTTTACTCCTCCCAAAATGTTAAAATAATAAACGTGTGAGAGCGTGTTATAGGCTATATGACATTAGTCAGACTGCGCTAATGCAACACGAATCGCTGTGGACGAGTAGCTGAGCATCTCTTCAGCAAGCCGACTTGCAAACTGCTGCGAATGAAACTGAATGTAAGACGCAGACGGTCAACACACAATCATCTTCATTAAAAGTAGTAACACGAACTTATCTTTCCAGTGCTGATGCTGCGCGCTCTCCTATTGCGGTCTTTGATCTTGAAATGAGCTGATAATTGATAAAATGCAGCGCTTATCTTTTGATTTAGTTGACGGGTGTGCGGGAAGATGTTTTCGGTGGGGTGCTGTGTGTGTCGGTTGGGTGAAGGGGGGAGTGGTTCACTTACGTCGGCTGATGGGCTGGTGTTGTTTAGATGCCGATTTTGGAAAGTTTTTGCTAGGATGGGCATTTAAAAAAATCTGATATTCGCTTTTGCGCCATTATTCTCCTTGTTTAAAGTTAATCTGGTTAGCATTTCGTACAGTTATATCTGCTCCCGAGCTAGCGTCAACGGAGTTATGGGATCAGGCTAAATCATCCATATAGAAAACATCGCAAAAGTAAAATTAATCAGTATAAAGATAACATGGGTTTATATAGCCCACTGCCAATTTACATTTCAGAAGATCATACAAATAAATTATTTAATGCTTAAAGAACTGAATAAATTTAAATGAAAAAAACTTGGCGTTGCATTTGCAACCCAGGTGAAAAACAGGGGGTGCGGCAAGACCCCTCAGACACCCATACATCAGCGGTCCTGGTGATGTGAATTCTGTTGAATTTACATACAGTGTGGGAATTGAAGATCGGATTTATATCCGTTTTGCGACGACACATTTATGTGGCCAAGTGTAAATGGAAACATTTTAACAAATCAGATAGATATCCGATCAGCGAAAACGCATGAAATTACCAGGTGTAAACAGGCCCCATGTGTTGGTTAACTTGACAAGACCAGTCCAGTTCAACATTCCCTCTCTTAGAAGTTATATATCTAAATATATTTAGTTTTTGTCTTTGGAATAGTTCCCCAAAAAAATGTTAATCAAGAGAGAAGTATGCACAGATCGAGCACAATTTACAAGCAAAACCAAATATTTTGGTGGATTTTGATGTGAAAGGACAACTTTTTCACTGGAGGAAGTGTTATTATGCACTGTCAGAAAAAAAAAGTGCAAAAACTGTACTTTTAGGTATAGTAATGGGAAACCGAGGTTTTCTGAACCGTTTGAGGCTTTCATCAAATTGTGCCGAAAAACGGTTCATTACTCGAAACTTTTTAACACAGTGCACATAAGCGACATCTGGTGGTCAGACACGGTTTCTCCAGCCTATCTAACGAAACATCGCGGAGCAGACGATGGTTTGAAAAAGTTTTTAATCTGTGCCAACTCGTGTCATGCGTAGTCCAGTCAGTGGATTCACATATTGATCAATAATATAAAATATACAAGTGTGTGATAATAATTAATAATTGACGTGAGTAGTAGCAAAAATATTTTGGGTGAGCTGTTCGGGGACTCTGAGACCCCAGCTAGAACATGATAAAATGCAATAAAGGTGTGACGAGCATTCAGTTTCTGTCTGGTGTTGAGGTTATTCTAAACTATTCTACTGAATCCCAAATAAGTGTACACACACACACACACAACCAAGTCAATGTAAAGTCAAACACAAGAGTCATGCGAAGCACCGATTTTTTTAAAACCAGCTGTCCCGACCTTCCGATACTGCATGACGTTCGAAGCGCCAAACGTCATCAATCACGTGGTATTGTCATTTCGATACAAGCATCGTCGGCACAGTGTGTGATACAATAGTGCTTTGAAAACTGCATCGGAGCCTCGGTATCAATCGTCCCATCATACCTTTAGGGGTATAACAGCTTGTTTCTGGAGCCATACACTCAAAGGGACACCTTTGTACCTTCTTTACCCCTAAAGGGTGCATACTAGTATTTTTGAATAGTAATATTTGCCCTTAAAATAGTAATATGTAATGCTCTTACTAATATGAACCCTTTAGGGGTAAATAAGGTACAAATGTGTCCCTTTGAGGGTACGGCCTTACTGACAAGCGCTTATAGCCATAAAGGTGAAATTGGTGTAGATTATGGATTAAAATATTGTCTGGAAGTGATGGTTTAAAGTCAAAACACCTTAATGATGGAATTGTTCTTACAAACATGCAGATTTTCACTTCATGAGATGTACTTGTGGATTCATGTGATTTTTCTTATTAGCTTTTTGGACTCTCATTCTGACGGCACCCATTCACTGCACATGATCCATTAGTGAGCAAGTGGCATAATGCAAAAATTGGATTGCCTAATAGTAAATTTTAAGCAGATTTTCATTTTTGGGTGCACTATTCCTTTAAATTCTGAATAATATCTTGATCTTTGGTAAGCACAGCATTAAACCAGAGCAAGAGTGCAAAACATGGGAAAACAGAAGATGCATGGGATTCTAAAAATAAGACAAGACAATTAAATGAGATTGACATACACAAACGCACATTTTGCACAAATGAATGACTGAAGCACTTAACTTGAGGAATATAGATGAAATTCATTAGCACAAATCATTTTTCTTCAAAAGGTTTTCTGAGAAATTGTTTGTGGTGGCCATGATGCTGTTGAGGGAATAATGAACACAATGATAAATGCGTTGACTCGCCATCATGGTGGTGACTTGGGAAGCGAAGGCTGACCCACTTTAGACACATGTGAAGTTGATGTATGTAAGGTGTTAAGAATGCAAAGTGCGAAAAAACAAGAAGAAAGGCTTGATTAAAACCTTGCGGGACTCGACAGGCACATTTAATCGCTCTACTTGAGTCTAAGTGGATGATTAACATGTGTAACATCAAAGCTTGCTCTTCTCCCCAGTTTTGAGGCCAACATTTCCTAGTTTTAGCTCCAATTTTGAGTTGCTTAAGTTGTAATGTTTTAACACTTATGTAGAATTGCAAGAATGCTATACTTATAGCATTTTTGCCTTTATTTAGACAGGATCTGTAAGGACACTGCACACTACAGGCCTGTCAGTACAATATATTAGACATTCAAAAGATTACATTTGGTCTAAGGTGTGACATCAATCAAATAATCAAACAAAAAGTATTGTTTTTACATACATTAACTTGATTTGACAACTGCGATGAGAATCTGCTTCTAACGTATTATCTGTTACATGCTAATGCATTACGTCTTTTGTTGTTGGAATGTTGAAGGTACGTTTTTGTTAAACCATAAAGGCCTGAATTTGCATTTATTTTAGGCAAGAAAAGAACTCTCAAGATAAAAAGTATTTTTTAATATTGTTTGAAAGTGGATTATCAAGTTGCTGCAATCTGCAGACCAATAGTAGTGAGATATCAAAGGACAGCTTTGTGCAAACATGACCCTTCCAATCTTTCTGTTGGTTATTTCTTCATATTTGAGCTGCACGTTTTAACAGCACAGAGGGAAGAGTCACAGGGGTGAGAAAATCACTTGGAAAACCATGTTTGCTGTCCATCTTTCTTCACGGTTTACAGCTACAGTCTCCTGCCTTTCAAAACACACCATTAATGGTAGCAGTAAATCAAATGCTTACCTGCAAACATGGCCTAAAGTGATGAGCAGCGCGATGCTGCCATGCTTGCAGGTTTGGTAAATAGAATTAGAAAGTCCAAAGACTAAAATAATGCAATAATGCATTTTGTTTAAAAAACTGCTTGCTCAGTCGTGCAGATTCTGGGAGCATTTCCACAAAGAAGAGTCAGCTTTATGTCATAAGATATATATCTTGCATTATATGATTAAATATATCTAAAATGATAAGAGCGTACTACATATTAGTGCTTATTAGGAGAATGCAGTCTTTACAAATACTAAAATTTCCCATTTTTGGCATATATTTTTAGCCACATTGACCAGGCATATTGTTTTTAGTCTAGTCCAGATTTTAGTCCAGAAGTCCAGATTTTAATTTGATTTTCTATGATGTTTAACTGCTCTCTGATTACTCTTGTTACATCTGAACTGATCAAATAATGTAAGGAAACAACCTTGTGCAAAAGGCTGAGTCTCACACACATACACAAGCACCTCCACACAATCAATGAAATGTCTCTGCATGTCTTTGATCTCATCATGCATATAGAATATCCAGAGTTACATTGGGATGGAGACAGGATTAGTGTCATAGTAGTTTGATCCTGTGGTAGACATAAATTTCTACCACAATGATACAGAATCCCAGTCTCAGGTGACCTGCCACTGACTTGATTGTAATTTCAATGCATGATAGATGAGCTAGAGCTCTAATACTGAATACTAGAATACTGCTATCTGTTTTATTCCTGCTCTAGACTGATGCTATCTACTAGTAGTACATTGTCTTGCAGTTTGCAGTCAGGTTTCAAATGTAGGTATGGATATGCTTCCATACACACAGGAAGAAAACTGTGGCCACGTCTTTACACAAAGATCTGTTTGTTAGTGTTTGAACTGGGTAAACTGAATGATGTGATGTTTTAAGCAAAACTATTGCAGCTCGGGGGTTTCAGCTACTTGAATCAATATTTCATCTGTCCATGTGAAATTGGCTTTGGATCTCAAAGCACACATATTTCAGAATATGAATTGTTTCCTCACATTTCCATGTGCTTTCTGCTTGCACTCTGAGTTTATTCAGAGTATGCTATGACAATGAGAGCTCTCTAACTCCCTTGATATTGTCTTGAATTGTTGGCATTCTCCAGCCCTTGCTCTCCTATTTTAAACAAACCACAGTGAATGGATTTATTTTACATCCTCATTTTTACTTCAAGATAACTTTTGTTCTGATTTCATGAACAGATAATATGTATTAGAGTTAAATGTCGTTAAAATATTCATTTAACTGATTCATTCAAAATAAGGAAATCATTCAGGAAATAAAGTCTGAATCGTCCACTGAACTGATTTGTATATACATGCTGATTCATTCAAGAATAAAACAAGTGATGACTTGATGCCTTATGAGTGAGTCATTAAATTGTTCACTTAACGATGTGTTAAACAGGATACCACCCAGAAGGCACACAACAGTGACCCTCTTATGAATGAGTCCTTAAACCAGTCACTCAATAGATTTGTTCAAAACACATTATTCTTGATAAATATGTGTCTAAAATCTCATCTTAACATTCATTAGAATATAGTGCATGAGTCGCAGCTATTATTATGATAATTTCATAGCGATTTTTGTTGTTTTTGGAAGCTGGCAGCACTGATCTCCCATCTCCTATTGATTGGGTTTCACGTTGTTAGTCCTTATCCTTACTTTATATAGACAAAATAGCTAATCATAGTGTTGTGATCCACGTCAGGTCTGGGTTTAAATAAACAAGCTAGCCTGATATATACTAATCGAGGATTTTTTACAGAATTATAGAGCACCTGTTTCCTTTCAGGCTCCATTTCATGTAAATAAAAACCGGGGCGCTGTGTATTATAAATTCCACACTTTTTTTCCTTCCTCTGTTTCGCCACACAGAGGTTGATGAAATCCTTTGGGTGGGAGAAGCAATTATTCAGGAGGATTCTGTGAAGTTGCATGCTTATAGAGGTGCTAATTACCTCTGGGAGTTCAGCAGAAGCTTTAGGTTTTCTCTAGTGTCTTTATTAGCTTATTAATTATGAAACAATGCATAGGTGGTTCACCTGGAAGCAGGAAACTTTTTCCTCCGCATTAAAAACCCACAACCCAACTCTAAATCACACTCCCCAGTGGGTTGCTTTTTATTAGAGGTAAAGAAAAAAGCGTTTAAATTACAGAGTGCATAACATACTGGGATTGAATTTTAAACAACATAGTTCAGTTCAAGTGTGAGGAAAAAGGTACCAAAATTATTTAAATAAATAAATACCTCCTTGCAATTTGGAGGACATGCATAGAGACATCAGTTCTTTGTCATAAACACGTCCCAGAATAAATAAATGCAGTCTGCTCATAAAGGGATGCTTTTTGTCATTTTCAAGAGACGAGAAGCCTGGAAAGCATCAGTAAGATGAAAAGTCTCTGGAGACTAGCTCACCTGGGGAAGGATGCGGATCTTAATCATGAGGGACCCAGTTCCCTCAGTGCTTCCAGGCGCTCCAGCATTCCAGAGAATGTATTTGCATATTTGTAAATCTTTAAAAATGACATCGTACCACTGCTATGGGTCAAAAGCAACCTCATTTAAATCTTTTGAATATGAAACCAGTAATATATCTTTGTACTTGCTTCCAAAATTGTTCTCTTTTTATGTGCTGTAAGTAACTCACACCAATAGTGCTTCCATCCTGCACGGCTGATTTTAATCTTTTGTAATTGGGGAGGTACGGATGACTCACTTTGTGGTATTGATCTGCACAGTAATTTCCTTAAAAGATAATGTGCAAATTAAGTTGCCTATGCACAAGCGTACTTCAGAAGTCACAGCAAGTGTAAAGAGCCTTTAAGCCATTAAAACCTTTGCAATGCTTCATCATGTCAATCACAGCGATAACTATAGGAAGATATGTTCAGTATCATCTGTTCATTACCAATTAGCATCCACAAGTTCAAAGTGTGTATCGGCCTACCTGTGTAATCTATATTGATGCCTTATTTCAAGAGCAATGAAATCAAAATTGACCCTATTTACTTAAGAAGGTGCCCTAAAATTAAGCCAAGAACATTGTTTTTTACTTGGTTGGTTGCAACTGCTGGTTCACATGGACTTTATTCATTTAAAGTGGAATCGAGAACACACATTTAGTCGAAATCTGAACATTTCCTTCTCCTTTGGATTTGCGACATGTTCCTTATCTAATGACGTCAGTTTGACGGCTAGGTTTGAACATCCTTACCCACTTCCTTTTAACTGTCAGGTGAGTAAGAGATGGCGAGAAGGTGCCCTCAAATTAAGCCAAGTATATTTAGTTTCCCTTAGAAATATGTCACAATACTGAAGTTGGTTGCAACTGCTGGATCACATGGAATCAAGTGGAATCAAAAAAGCTCACTGATTTGCACATCTCTATAGATCTCCACCCATAAAGACATATTCTTATGTTAATGAACAATACATGTGCTGTCTCTCATTTCGAAGGCTGCATGTTCCGGAGGTCACATTTGACGGCCAAAAACATCATTGTGGTGGTCTCATTTTAGAAAAGCAACTGTTATTTTACTGTAACTGAACTGAAATTACTGTAATTTATGCCTCTAGGAATAGCAGTCAATTATATAATGGTTACTTTTTTTAAATAATAATGGTAGACATCTTCAATGATGGATGCAGCCGAAAATGTGACGTCTGGAGGGCAAAGTCTTTGAAATGAGACACAGCTGTATGGCTACTAAAGAGACGCAAAGGCAACATTTAAAAACCTTATTACTGTCTGTCTGTCTGTCTGTCTATCTGTCACGAGTCCTGTCCATGGACTTCCGTTCAATCAACACCAGAGGTCACCCTTTCATTACATTGACTCTCGCACAACACAAACTGTTGCATATCACCCCTGACTACATATCCCATCATTCATTGCACTGATTGCACACAGCACTGATTGCACTCAGCTGTTTCACTGCTTGCACTCAGCACTGATTGCATAGCTGTTTCATATCACTCACTCACTATATAACACTCACTCAAACTACCATTCTCTGCTGAGTATTGTTTAGCCTGTACCCTGTTCCGAGTCTCTGCATGGCCTGGCCTGGCCTGGCCTGGCCTGTTTTCTCGGTTTCTGATCCTTGCCTGTTTCCCTGGATTTATGCCTCTGTCTGCCTGTGATTCTGTCTGGCCACCGCAAGTCGTGGACCTACGCTAGCCCTAGGACTATTCTTGTGTTTTGCCCACAACATACCTGTTTGCCATTGTTCGACCCTGCCTGTCTTGACCACGTCTCTGAAATAAAAGCTTGCAGATGGATCCACACGTCTCCCGTATCGTCAGCCCTGTTACACTATCTATCTATCGAGTTGAATTCACCAATTTCTGCAGCTAGCTGTTTCCAGTTGTACTCAGCTGTACAGTTTGGGGAAAATCTAATTTGTAATATGTCAGTCAGTGGGCAGAGAACATCCTGGACACTGAGAAGAAGGAGTGGTAGGTAGCGGCAGATACCATAACGAAGACCCCGTTCATGGGTACGGATGCTGTGAGGAAACGCCGAAGGCACAGAGGGAGGAGAATATCCCATGGTTGAGTGGTCAAATCTGCTAATGCTGTTTTTCTCTAAAGGTTGAACGTAAATCTTACAGTAAGGCGAGATAATGGACTTCTGTGTGAGTTTATAGGAAGAACAATTGCACTCAGCGCTAATGCCCACTGGTGTGAGCATTCACAAATAGAAACATTAATTATTTAGGATCATATGGCAATCGAGACAGTGCTCTTCATTCTGTGGTTTAAGCTAAAGGATAAATTCCACCTGACACAGTTCAGCCTCACTCAATCAATCATACAGGCAAATGCAAGAGGTGGCATTCTTTGACCACAAAGTGTCAGCTTTGATAAATCTTGATTATGAATTGTAAACTGTGGCTTTCTGTTGACAGTGCGGTTTAGGAATGGCCTGCTGAGGCCTAATGAGAATGACTGATATGACACATACACTGTGAAATCATTGTCCTAACAAAAGTTTAATTGGACATTTTTTGTATATGTGTAATCTCAAAATTTAGCAAATAAATTCATTGACATTAATTAGATACTCAGTCTGACAGCAGTTGACAAATGCTTATGTGGTTCTCACTGGAAAGCAAGGCAGAGATCAATTTTTTTTTACTCATTTACTAGGGAATATGAAGTATTTACAATACAAACACATCATAGACATGTGTTGGAACAATATTCCAACCGATGTTGTTCTAACCATCCTAACTGGGACAATAGATACAATATATTTATATTTAACAGTGGCTTTATGAAATATGCCATACTTCTGTTACTGTTTGTGCTGTATGCAGTATGTATACTGTGTACAGCAAGTTTTCTGTTACATGGAATACACTAGAGTATATTTTAAGATATACTAAGCATACTTCAGTAGAGGACATATGGGATACTGCATGCCGTATTGCAGTGCACTTGATCTGACATACCATTTCCACTGGGGATCTTTCTCTTGCCTCATTATTTGATCAGACTGCCAGAAGTTACATTTACATTTACATTTAGTCATTTAGCAGACGCTTTTATCCAAAGCGACTTACAATTGGGGGATACATAAAGCGGTTCTTCTTAAAGAGGCAAACAGACACAGAAGTGCTCATAATACCAAGTTTCAGGCATTATTCAAATAAGTACAAGCTAGAAAGAGAAGGAATAAATAAAGAGATATAATTTATTTTTTTGTTGTTGATGAAGTCAAGTAACTTCGAAAGAGATGAGTTTTCAGCTGTCGCTTTAAAATTGTCAGGAATTCAGCATTCCGTATAGGGGTGGGAAGATCATTCCACCAGCTGGGAATGGTGAACGAGAATGTTCTGGATTTTGAGTGATTTTGAGCCTCTCTGTGATGTTACCATGAAGCGTCGCTCACTAGCGGATCTCAGACTTTTGAAGGGGATGTAAATTCGTAGTAGTGAGTGGAAGTAGGCGGGTGCTGAGCCTGTGGCTGTTCTATATGCTAAGTTAAAAACAACACCAAGACAAAATGGCATTTTGTAATGTCAATGTACTAAAAAGAATGACCTTATAATGAGAACTTTTTCTGCATTTGCCATATGACAATGTGTTTAGTTAAAGATGAAATGTATGAGTTTTCTGTCTTATAAGTATTTTATAAAATAAATGATACTGCTTTGATTACTTTTTTGTTTAATATGTAGTTATGGCCAGTTATTGGATTGCATTTATGTCACCTTTAAAAACACTCTGAAACAAGAAGTTAAATAGACTTTCTGAACATGCCATTTGCAATAACTGTTTTAAATTAATTTATTATTGAAATGATTGCAATTATTATTAAATTGTTAATTGTTTTAATAGAATAGTTTTAATTTTAACAGATTTTAACTGCCATTCCACTTGAAAAAAACCATTGTTGCATCATTTTTTTCTTATTCCCAGCATGCATGTGGCATATAAATGATACAGATAGTGTTATATAATTATTATTTTATTGTTTACTGGCTTTATGTATGCTGCTGTTGCGGTTGCTGTTTTATCACCACTGTTAGTTATTTGTTGTGTGGTGATGGTGTTCAGAGCTCATCTATTTCCTTAATTATGTTTGTTGAGGTTTGTGTATTAAGCTCTGAAGTTTGTCTGCCATCAATATGAAACTATTGAAATGATGGTTGTGTCTGCCATACTTTCTTATCTCCAGATACTGCATGATCTTTGCTTTGCAGAGCTGTGCTAACTTAATCAATTGAACCCATGTATACAATTTTAATTTATGATAAAGTTGTGTTTATAGTTACATTTATTGACTGAAGATTTATTGAACAAGCAAGTACAAATAGGATGGTTTATGTTTCTGAATTAATGTAGCTTTAAATATTGAGTTGACTGTCTTTATAATTCAAGACATGTTAACTTGTATTCACAAACTAATATAATTGTGTCCCACAACTCATTACAACAAATTGGTTAGATTTCCTGCATTTGCTGTATAATTTCAGTTGGACAGACTTTAATTGAATTTACTCAAAAAGGGCTTGCAGTATTGCCTTATTTCTTAAAGCGAGGTTCACATTGTGTAGAGGTTTTTACTGTGCAGGTGAAAAGTTAATGTTGAAAGCCCATCAGAAAGTATTGACCCACCTTCATTGACAGCCACAGCTGTCATAGACGCACACCAAAATCTTAAAGCCATTTGACTGTATTGATTCACATTGTCAATTCTATCAGAAGTTTAGGAGGGTTATTTCAGTCCTTGTCTCAAGATAAATGTTCATTTGCTATATACCGTATATAGCCTATATATTTTCAAAAGTGGAACACTGAATAATGTTTTTTTTTTCAGTGTTAGTAAAAGAAACAGACTCAAATTCTCTCCCATGAAAATGGTTTCGGTTTCTTCTCTGTGTCAGTACATCAAAATATTAAGGTGAGAAGGTGTTTTCATTGATCTGTTTTGCTCACACTAACTATACTCAGAGGTATAACATTCTCAACTGTGAGCTTCCAAAAAACACACACCATCAACAGTATTTGGAAGCATTGAGAGCTTTTGTGGGACCATTATTTCACCCACTGACTTTCCTCTTAGCTTTGTCCTCACATTTCTTCCTTCCCCTTTTTTCACACAGTCTCTATCGGCTTTTTCCCCCATGCAGACACTTGCTGGCTCGTACAAATATATTTGATATCACTGAGTTTCATCATAAATTACAAATTGATTCCAGCCTGGCAACAGGCCTCTTACACAATTAATACCACAGTTGCATATTAATAAAGCAGCTATCAAATCAATACACACTGAGACAAATTAACATTATCACCCTTGGATATAAGCAGCAGCAAGGCAGCCTGATCATTTTAGTTAAAAATATACTGTGCTATGGCCACAAAAAAATAAAATAAAATAAAACACACACACACACATTTTATTTTTTATTTGGAAATATATTTTTCAACTGTAAACAATTCTCTGCAATTCCATCAAATTATAAGAAATCTAATGAATTACATAAAATATGAGTTATATGAAAAGAAAGAACAAATTCTCTGAATCTCTTGAATGGGTGGTCTTCTTTTCATTCCTATTCTTGCTCGTCCCCATACCAGATGGCACAATGCCGACCTGAGGTGAAGGGAGTATTTAGCAACAGCAAATATAATAATTCCGGTCCTGCAAATGGAATGGAATGAATTTCCTTCCCTGTCAGGCAATATTGACCAAGCCAGCAGTAAAAGAGCCTTGAATAAAATTAGTTTCTAATCCTGACCGTCAGAACCTGTGAAAGGACAGAACGGGTAGAGAAGAATTCACAGGCTGGTCAAATGTCAAGTTTTTGAAAGGGCCATTGACTTGAATTGGCCATTCATATTCTTGTGTGGAGTCAAAGGTTAGGATAGAGGTTTATCATGTGTGCTCCGCACAGGCAGGATGACGTTGTTATGGAATGACACAGCCTCGTTGCCTGTGTGTGTGTATATCCAAGTAAGTGTTAGGCAATGGCTCTCTGCCAATGCAACTTAAAAGACTCACTTTGGCACAGCCCTGTCAGTCGAAGAAAAAAGGGTGTGTTTCGATTTGGGGGGTTAGTGGACCATGAAAGCACTGAGTAACCATTGAGCAGTTAGATTTCAGCATTGATATTCTCAGACAGCACACCCACAGGCCGCTCACTTACTGTCTGATGGATACTGCTCACATGACAAGCACAATACAGAAAAGGTTTTAATTTGATTTACTTCTACGCATTTTCCACAAATGCTAAAAAAAACATTTTTGGGTTATTTGGCAACCCAAATATTGGACAGAACACATGCTGGGTTATGTTGACCCAGCAGGTTGGGTTAAATGTTGTTATCCAACATGTTGTTTTATTTAAGTCAACTATTGTTTAAAAATACTATATTGCTGGCTTAAAATGGATTGGAAACAGTGGCGTAACAAGTCAACCCCTTGTCCTTATGCAAATACATTTGTATGGGGCACTCAAACATTCTGAAGGTTAAAGTAGGCTCCAACTCAGTTAACTTGAGTTATATTGTTTTCTTTTCTGAGGTGTTTTATTGATGGTATAAATGTTGGAAATAATATTTAACATTTTCAAATCCATTGATTATTTGTAGTGCGCCAGCCACCCAATAATTGCTGTAAGCTTTGTGCTTTGTTATTTTTAATATAAGTCTCAGCTTTCAAATTCATTTTGTTTTAAATGAAATCTCTTAAATGTGGCGTGAGATTGCTGTATTCGCCTCAGTTCAAGTGGCATGTGAATCAATCATCTTTTCCTCTTTAATACTAGTTATAGCACAAAATACACCTGAATGAACATCAGAAGGCAAGTTGAAAGAAACAGTACAATTTAATGAAACAAATATGTCATGTAATCAATCAGTCAGTGTTTTAACCACAGAAAAAAAGTCATTTAAACAGCTTGTGAATGGTCACTAAACAAAACATTAACCTCAGAGAAAAGCCGACAATATAACATTGCCAACATTGTTTTATTATTCTCATAAATCAGTTAACCGGGTTGGAGTGTTGTTATTGTTAACTAAAACAATTCATAAAATGTGTTAAATTAAAGCTGAAATAAAAACCTTACGGACAAAAGCACAAAAAAATTACATACATTCCAAATTAAAATGAAAACTGAAAATATAAAAATTATAGCTAATTCAAAATATTAATAAATACTATTTTGATATAGAGATCATACAAAAAAATATTGTGTATTTTAATGCTGGATTTATGGTTAAGGTTCCAGGTTGATACAGTGAGCACTTTTGAGGAAGAACCACTGGAATCACTGGATCTGTTTGCAAGGTTAGTGAAATACGTCTCTGCTGATTCCTTCTTTTTATTCACAGACTGACAATGCTGTGTAATTATTTAAATATTTTTTTTTCATACTGAGGCAATATACATTATATCAACTATTTCAGATCAACCTGCCTCTAAATGGCAGGAAAAAGCGAAACAAACTCTCAACGCTTGTAATACACGTCATTCAGAAAGACTTTTCCTGTTTAAGCAGGCAGTTCTTTTACATTTAAATTAGCCTGTATGCATTTAGCAGACGCTTTTATTCAAAGTGACTAACAAGGTATCCATTGAAAACTATGGTGTTGCTAGTGTCATGCTGTACTGTTTGAACTACCAGAATAGAATTCTTGAACAGAATAGGCTACATTGTGGGCCAGTTGTTAGTGACAAGCCTGTATATGTGTGGCTATTAAAGGAGTGACTTGTTGCATTTTCTTGTATTAGTAATGACTAAGTGCCACATGCTTGTATTGGCACCAGTATTAACAGGTTACAGCATTCACAGTGCTTGTGTATGCAGTGTGATATGGAACTGAGCCTATTTTTGCAGTGTTCAGCAGAAAATATGTTGAAAATGCACTATGAACCTATTTATCTTTTGCAATATAGGCTTTTATGAGGCAACATAAAATAGAGCAAACTACTAACATTGAAAAAATGTTTTGGCCTGATTCAAGTTTCGTAGTGGCAAACACACAGCTAACACATTTTATTCAGTAAACCTGACTAAATCTAGATATTTTGAATTATAACTACATTTGTAGATCTGGATTCTGTTTACTTACGGTTTCAATGCAAATGTAATTCCCCTTCTCATTTAAATTAGACTGCAAGGTGTCCCAATAGACATTTTATAGTTACAGGCTTTAGAAAAAGCTTGGATCGATAGTCCACACAAAAATACTGTTATTTTAGTATCTTATATACTATTACAGTTTTTGTTAATATTTTGAAGTAGTTTTTATTTTCATATTTTTCTCCCATTGATTTTCCATTGTATTTTTCACATTTGTACAATCAATATGAAAAGAAAATGTTTACTTCAAAAGTAAACATACTTCCAACATATTTCAAATATCGTATTTACTTTCCCAGACGAAAGTCATCCATCAAGTTTGAATCAACTTGAAGGTGAGTAAATTATGACAGAATTGTCATTTTTGGCTGAACTGTCCGTTTAACTTAAAACACTTTATTTTCAGTAACCAGCAGAAATGCTGCCTGCAGCGTGAACTTTGGCCTGCTGTCGCAGTTAAAGGCACAATATGTAATGTTTTTTCCCGCCGCTAAGGCTCGTATTGCAAATACACAAAGAACAAAGGCTGAGTGTGGAATCATGGGAGTTGTCGTCTTCATCCCCACAGCCGATGCAATCCGACGGGACTCGGGCAGAAATCATGTTCATGGATGAGCTAATGATTTATTAACGTAGTAGAATGAAGCAGGGTGAGGCTGAAAGCCATCGAAGCGAAACGAGGCCGCTGAACAAGAGCGACACACGGCTCGAAAGCAGCGGAACTTTTATTATGCCACAGTCGACCGCTTCCCCGCTCCTTCCGGTCGTGCGTATGTGGCGTAAAGCATTGCTGTTTTATCATACTAGATATTTTTGAAAGTTCTGTTATACTGCTACTCTGTGCGGTCGTCACCTGTATTAAAACGCACAACATATTAAAGCGTCTATATTTAATCTTTCGGAAATCGAGGCGTTATGACTTCATTGGCAGGAGACACAATAACACAATAGACACGGTCCGTGTCACTAGTTAAAATTGCTTATTTCTCTGGATTTAAACATTCTTCGAAACATTTGGGATAATGTAAGTACACAAGTCAGCAAAATATATAACAATGTTCTAGTGGTTTTTGGATATTTTAATTAAAGAATCTTACATATTGTGCCTTTATTGCTGATTCACTTACATACTGCTAAAGCATACAACGTGAAACAGGCCTAAGTTTCAGGATCTCGTAGTGTGGGTCTCTGGAGGGTTTAGACCGTGTTAAGTGATTCACTGGAAGAGAAGAGGGCCACTGGGAGAGAAAGTAAGATGATGAGATGGATGGTTGTAGAGAGGTTGAAGGAGGTAAAGGGACCTAACTCATTGCTGACCCCTGCAGGCTTGCTGTCCGGTGCCTCTTAATCTCAATCAGCGAGGAACGAGGGTTCATCAGTCATTAGCGAGGTATCTAACGGCATCCTCGTCCCATGACTCCGCGCTCATCTTCTGCTCCTTCCCTCCGAGGCTTCTTTCTCTCTCATATGCGCTTTTTCATCTGTCTCTCTCTTTCCTTGCCCGCCAGGATGATGACCAGCCGTGATTGTGCTTTGGAAACCTGTCTCAGCCTCCAGCTAAACTGCTCATCCATGACCAATCGATGGTAGTGGGGCCCACGGAGGAAGAATCAGAGTGTGTGTACGTGTGCCTGGTCACCCGTGAGTGCATAAGAGCAGATCAGAGAAAATACCTTTAGGTTAAATTTCAGTTCCATTGAGCATCATCTGTCCATCCCTTCAGCATCCCAGGTCCCCTCTGGAGCTCAGCCAACCTTTATTACTGAGCAAAAGAGGGAAACAGGCCTGTCACAGGCAAAGTGATAAAACATCATTACCACACTGCAGAGGAGGAATGAGGGCAGCCTGCTCTGACACAACTCCTTTCATAAAGAGCTTCACTCTGGTATATTGGACAGACAGTCAAAGAGCTCCAGCAAAGAACAAAATGACTAGTCAGGCCAAATCCTTTGCTGGTATTGACATACCCTCTTTCATTACACCCCACTGCGCTGTACTGCACCACAGGCAGGGCTCAGGCTCAGGCTGGTGTGACTTTACGGACGTTGCCATCGGATCTTTCGCATGACAGATGGAATATTTCATTTCACAAAGCAAGTGCTTTGCACCGTAACATGATGAATCTGAACGATCTAGGCATAAGTGAAAGTATCAACCATCATTTAAGACGTTTGAGCCATTTAGGACGTTTGACTGGCTGTCAAACAATATTGCAGTTTATAACAAAACAAAGTATATATATATATATATATTTATATATATATATATACGTGTATAAAACACTGGCACTGTCATTTACATTATTATTTGTATTAAGAGTATTATATTATTATATATTCTTATTATTATTTGTTATTTGTTAAGTATAATTACTTATTATTATATTTATCCTTGATTTCCGGAAATCTATCTATCTATCTAGCTACCATAACTAATAATGTTTTGTTTTGTCCCTTGTTGACTAAACCATTTGAAGAAGTTGATTGAAAAAGTGTTATTTTTCCTTTTGATCATCTTATCTGACTTGGATGCCCTCAAAATAATATCTATATATTAAAAAATATATATATATAGATATATAAATATATATTATCATATACTTATATATTAAGGGCTGTGTATACCAGCAAGTTCCACGATACATATGTATCACGATACAGAGGCCCATACGATACATATTCACTTACTGACTGTCCTGAATTTCACCTCACAAATTTATTAAACGTGTTTATTACACACTGCATACTAAGGGTCCTTTCTAACTTGGGAGCAGGCAGTTGACCTCTGCTTATGAAGGGCCTCCATAACTTTACCACAGTACAATATAGGTAATGGCTTATGTTTCATGTTTACATTGGGCACTCGCCACCAGGTATTTTGATTGTTTGCATCTTGTTTTTAAGCCCATAAATAATAATGTACTTGTTCTAATAAATTTATATTGTAATGTACTCATTCTAATATATTTAAAAAAATCATATTTTCATTGCTGGTAGGTTATCATTGCACACTCTCTACAATTAATTTTTTTTTTTTAGAAGAGTTCTAAACTAACGCGCTTTCTTCACTGTATCTAACGCACACACGCTCAACGCTGATTTATGGCTGATTTTCGCTTTGAGTGCGCGCGGCGTCGTTTCGCGTGGCGGTGTGCGCAACATTTTTTGTAACTTTCCGCGCAGCTCCGCTTCCGAAGATGCACGAGTTCAAAGCGACTCTAGCCGAACATGCACGTCTGTGCCAGCATTTGTGTGAAACAAGCAGTTTGGTGTTACGTTCAGTCACACACACAGATCACGCTGCGGCCGAACTCAGACATTCAGGAACAAACTTTTTAGCGCTGCCCCCGCAGCTTTATCAACTAAATAGCTTAATCGCTCAAGAAGCTACATTATCTTTCTCAACAAGGAACTGGTAACATCATCGTTTCTTAAAGGAATTAAAGCCATAGCTTCACTGTTAATAGAGAAACGCGGCAAAACTGTGGTAATTCATACATACACAGCCCCCCCCTCTCTCTCTCTCTTTCTCTCTGTCGTAAATGAACAGTTGACGAATCACACTTTTCTGAGAATAGACTTGAAGTGGAGATCGCTAAACTGCAAGCTAAGCGGTGTTTTCAGAAAGCGCCAGCTGTAGCGCTACGCGGATCGTCAACTCCTCTGTGACGAACAGTCTTCGATCTGATATTTTTGAACACAGCACTAATTATAATATATATATATATATATATAAGCTCCTGGACCTATGGTCTTGCAAAATTTCAGAAGAAAGCATTCAGACACAATAAGCGGAACCGAGTGCCGAAAGACTCGCCTGAAATCCACAAGAAAACATGCAACTGATTTATACTGCAATACTTCTGTCTGTGATACTAGAATGCAGCAAGTAATGTCTTACAGACACACTGCTGCCATGGTTTGCTTCAGCCTCATAGTTTAACTACAGTGTGCAGCTGAAAGGTAGTCTTTATTTCTTCGTCCATATTTGTCTCTCATCGTTTCAAGGCCATGAAGTAATGCACATTACTTCCCTCATTCAGTTCCGAGTAATAAATGTGAAGAATCGTGGGGAGTTTGTATGACTAAGATCCATCGTTTTCTGTAGATGGCAGTAGTAAGTCAAGCATTTTTCAGTACATTGTGCACTTCCCCGTGTCTGCCTGGAAAGAGTGTGTGACTGTATGTGAGGACAGACAGTAACCTCAGAGACAAATTCATGCATGTCTCTGTATTTGTGTGTGCACACAGCAAGGGAAATGTTTTAACTCAGACTGTAAACAAACAATTTGAATGTCATGGCTTGTTAGAGTGTTTAAACAATTAACTGTAGCATGAATTTAAAATCTCTCTTTTTTATGTAATTTTCCTAATTTGTTTTCATAAGAGCTTGAATTATATCTCCGAAGCCTCTGATACAGATGGTTAAAGAGACAATCACGTAGGCTATCGTGACAGGATGACAAGAAAGCTCTCCATCTACACTCTTAAAAAAATAAAGGTGCTTCACGATGCCACAGAAGAACCTTTTTGTCTAAAGGGTTCCATAAAGAACCTTTAACATCTGAAGAATCTTTCTGTTTCACAAAAGGTTCTTTGTGGCGAAAGAAGGTTCTTCAGATTATAAAAAGGTAAGAAAGAGATGGTTCTTTAAAGAACCTTTGACTGAATGGTTCTTTGTGGAACCAAAAATGGTTCTTCTATAGCATCGCTTGAAGAACCATTTGAAGCACCTTTATTTTTAAGAGTGTATGCTTTCTGAATTTTAAGTTCAACATTTTTATGTCTCTAGAGCCAGCTTGTAAATATGACAGATAGCCATCCTGGTGTGAAGAGGTGGCAAATGTCATATTTTAATTTCATAAAGGGCTGTTATTAAATTTGAGCTATTAAATCATCCTTAGTTTATCCCAAGTGTGAACACTCACACACATGTTGTAGGCAGAAGTTTGCATGGACATGCTGTGTGCTGACAATCCCAGGACAAACTGCTCTTACGGGCTTGCAGGTTAAATCAATTGTTTATTCATTTTTTCGACTGAAGCAATTGATTTAACAAACAGCTGTCATCGCCACCCGTGATTAACAATGCCTTCAAGACCTCAGGACGCATCATTTAAGCCATTCCACTTAGCGAGACTGTAAGAAATCCCACCAAAGCTCCCTATTCTGCTTTCCAGCTTCTTTCCATTTCATTATAACTCAAAACAAGTCTTAATTTAAGAAGCTCTAGCACTGTCTGTGTGCAGACTTTGAAACGCTCATGACAGATATCGCAAACATTGCCTTCACCTCACAGCGACTGGCTGCCGGCAGGATGTTTTTGCCATTCATTTGCATAAAGTTGAACAGTATCTTACATTATGACAGCATCACCACTTGAATGTTTAGCATATATGTATGCATATATTTAAAATGACAAATAACAATGAAAAATTAGCAAATTGTTAACAAAGCTGAATTTTCTTTACACACACTAGTCATACCATTCTGATATGCTGATTTGGTGCTCAAAAAACAATTCCCATTACTAATAAGTGTTGAAAACAGTTGTGCTGCTTAATACATTTTTTCAGGATTCTTTGATGAACTGAAAGTTTGAAAGAACATTTATTCGAAATGCATTATTTTAAACAAAGCAAAGGTTTTTACTCTCTTTTGGTCAATTTATTGCATCTTTTCTGAATTAAAAAAAAGGATCGCAAACTTTATATATACATACATACTTTTTTTGCTTAGTATTTAGTAGTGCTGTCAAACGATTAATCACATACAAAATAAAACTTTGTTTACATAATATGTGTGTGTACTATGTATATTTATTATGCATATATAAATACACAAACATACATGTATATAGTTTACAAATATTTACATTCTTGACATGCATCTATGTATATTCATATAATTGATAATTATTTATAACTATATTTAATATCAACATATTTCTTAAATATAGACATACGTTGGTTACGAAGTATTCAGACCCCCTTAAATTTTTTTGTTATATTGCAGCCATTTGCTAAAAGCATTTAAGTTCATTTTTTTTCCTCATCAATGTACACACAGCACCCCATATTGACAAGAAAAAAAAAAACACAGAATTTTTGAAATTTTTGCAGATTTATTAAAAAGAAAAACTGAAATATCACATGGTCCAAATTAGTCAGACCCTTTGCTGTGACACTCATATATTTAACTCAGTGCTGTCCATTTCTTCTGATCATCCTTGATGGTTCTACACCTTCATTTGAGTTCAGCTGTGTTTGATTATACTGATTGGGTTTTGATTAGGAAAGCCACACACCTGTCTTTTTAAGACCTTACAGCTCACAGTGCATGTCAGAGCAAATGAGAATAATGAGGTCAAAGGAACTGCCTGAAGATCTCAGAGACAGAATTGTGGCAAGGCTCAGATCTGGCTAAGGTTACAAAAAAATTCTGCTGCACTTAGGTTCCTAAGAGCACAGTGGCCTCCATATCCTTAAATGGAAGACGTTTGGGACGACCAGAACCCTTCCTAGAGCTGGTCGTCCGGCCAAACTGAGCTATCGGGAAGAGCCTTGTTGAGAGAGGTAAAGAAGAACCCAAAGTCATTGTGGCTGAGCTCCAGAGATGCATTCGGGAGATGGGAGAAAGTTGTAGAAGGTTAATCATCACTGCAGCCCTCCACCAGTTGGTGCTTTATGGCAGAGTGGCCCGACGGAGCCTCTCCTCAGTGCAAGACACAGGAAAGCCCGCATGGAGTTTTCTAAAAAAACACCTGAAGGACTCCAAGATCTGATGAGACCAAGATATAACTTTTTGGCCTTAACTCTAAGCGGTATGTGTGGAGAAAACCAGCCACTGCTCATCACCTGTCCAATACAGCCCCAACAGTGAAGCATGGTGGTGGCAGCATCATGCTGTGGGGGTGTTTTTCAGCTGCAGGGATAGGACGACTGGTTGCAATCGAGGGAAGATGAATGCGCCAATACAGGGATATCCTGGACGAAAACCTTCTCCAGAGTGCTCAGGACCTCAGACTGGGCCGAAAGGTTTACCTTCCAACAAGACAATGACCTAAGCACACAGCTAAAATAACGAAGGGAGTGGCTTCACAACAACTCTGTGACTGTTCTTGAATGGCCCAGCCAGAGCCCTGATAAACCCAATTGAGCATCTCTGGAGAGACTTAAAAATGGCTGTCAACCAACGTTTACCATCTAACCTGACATAACTGGAGAGGATCTGCAATGAGGAATGGCAGAGGATCACCAAATCCAGGTTTGAAAAACTTGTTGCATCTTTCCCAAAGACTCATGGCTGTATTAGATCAAAAGGTTGCTTCTACTAAATACTGAGCAAAGGGTCTGAATACTTAGGTCCATGTGATATTTCATTTTTTCTTTTTTTAATAAATCTGCAAAATGTCAACAATTCTGTGTTTTTCTGTAATATGGGTGCTGTGTGTACTTAATGAGGAAAAAAAATTAACTTAAATGATTTGAGCAAATGGCTGCAATATAACAAAAAGAGTGAAAAATTTAAGGGGGTCCCTGAATACTTTCCGTACCCACTGTATATACTGAATGTATGTGTATTTATATATACATAATAAATATACACAGCACAACCTTTATTTTGAATGCAATTAATTGTGATTAATCGTTTGACAGCACTAGTATTTAGTATTTTTGGCTTAGTATCTATATACGTTTGCATTCTTTTTCAAACTCTAGTTTTACAATACACAACTTCAGATCATAAAAAAACAAGGTGCAGTCTGTATTAGCGTGTATGTTGTATTATTGCACATTGCCCCCGCAAATGTGTGTGTGTGTACCAAAATTCACAGAGGGTCCTGATTAAACATGGGTGTGATGTCAGCGGGGCACTGAGGTGTCATGTTCACACATGTGCCAGTGGGCCTGTGGAACTTCAGCAGGACCAGGAGGTTCGCTGTGAGCATCACAGCTATTGACAGGGCCAAAACCCTCCACGACGTCGCTAGAATAATTATTAGTACAAGGGCTTCGCATTTTTGCATTCACCATTCTCTGTGTTCCTGTCTTGCTAATTAAGGTTAAAGGTGAGAAGATAGACTGAGAGAGTGCATGGAATGGTGATGCAAATCCCAGCATGACAGAATATTCATTGATGCTAAACAGTGGCGTCAGAACATCATGGCATGGAGAATGCAGATGACGTCATTTAATCTTGCAATCAAGAAATTTTTATTTTATCATGACACACAAGTCATTACACAACTAATAGTCCATTATACCCTTAAAGACATCAGAAAATCAAAATTAAAGTGTGTGTGTCAGCTTTAAGATTAACTGTGCTAGTGTACTCCTAATTGTTGACAAAATGACTAAATATGCACTACTGTTCAGTGGTTCAGAGTTGCTCACCAAGGCTACATTTATTTGATCAGAAATAGTCAAACAGTAATATAGTTAAATATTATTACAATTTAAAATAACAGTTTCCATTTTAATATATTTTAAAATGTAATTTATTCCTATGATGAAGCAAATATTTTTTAGAAGCCATTACTCCAGTCTTCAGTGATCATTCAGAAATCATTCTAATATACTGATTTGCTGCTCAAGAAAAAAATATTATTATTATCAATGTTAAAACACTTGTGTTGCTTAATGTTTATGGAAACCATGATACATTTTGTAGAATTATTTGACAAATACAGAGCAGATTTATTTCAAATTGAATCCTTTGTGTAACATTAGAAATGTCTTTCGTCACTTTTGATCAACCCTGTTAATAATGTTATTGGTTTCTTTGAAAAAAAACAACACAACACTTACTAACCCCAACTTTGAATTGTACAAATAAGCATATAAACAAAAAATAATATATACTCTTAAATGTTATTCCACAGAGCAGAAATAGATCCCTCAGTTCAATGCCAGATTTATGCTTCCATCATTATATGACTAGTTATTAGCTTACAGTTTAGTTCGTTGTAGTAGGCCATACCAATGAGTGGCATTTTTCGATTTGTGTGTCCAAAGTATGCACCTTTTTAAGCCAGAGCAACATTTTAATGAGTTTGAATCACTGCATGCAATTATTTAATTACTGACTTAAAGACTTTGATACTCTCTCCTGGCTTCTTAACATATAGCTGCTTGACACTGGGGGCCTTGGTTTAACTGGAGAAACTGCAATCCTTTTAGTACTGACCTTTAAGAAAGGGCTACCATTTTGAGAAGAAGCTGATTACTCCACACTGGACCTCATCACTTTATTATGGCTCCAAAAGAAAAGAAGAAAAGAAAAAAAAGAAAAAAAAAAAAAAAAAAGAAACCAATGCCACAACTGAAATGCTCCACATTAACACATCAACGTTGAGACTCCACTATAGAATAATTTTATATCCAGTTAATATGCTGCAAACTAACCAACATATAGACTCCATTATTAAATGTTTTTTGGTTGGCTTAAAGACTTGTTCACCAGTAAATTTGCTGAAGATTTACTCACCCTTAGGTTTGTTTGTTTGTTCATCGAAACCAAAAGTCATCCACACAACTCTAGTCAATCAGTTAATCTCTTGTGAAGTGAGAAGCTGCACAAAAGAGTCCTCTATCCATAATATTGCTTTCACCAAAAAAAGCCATCTCATTTGAATCAGGAGAGAATTCAACCGTTTACAAGGTAAAACATTCCATCAGAGTTACACAAACTATAAAACAATTATGCTGTGAAAGGACAATGAGAATGGACTTTTTCCTGGAGTAAGGGTTGTTTGACCAGAAAGCTAATTAAAACGTCTTAATGATGCATTTGTTTCTTATAAACACAGCTTTTTTGAATCAACAGGTGTAGCAGTCAATTTGGAATTATGATGAGATCAAAGAGGTATAACAGAACAAAAAATGGTTTTGTGGTTCAATCCCATTAGATTTTCTTGTCTTCCCAGCATGCACTGGGCCATAAATAAATAAACAAACGGTTGCATTGTTCAACAGTTTGCTTATTTTATCTACACTGTAGTTTTTTTGATGTAACATAAGTTGTGTTTTTGTGCTGTTTTTCTTCTACAAAAATCAGATTGTCTAAATGTATTTGAGTGTTTGAGCATTAAATGTATTGAGCATTTGTTGAAGTAAATTAATTTGAAAAAAAGCCTGTTGCCTTATTTTAAAAAACAAAATTTTCAACGGTGCAACAACACCTTCATTTTTACACATACAACATGTTTACTTGCTATCTCAGTTATTCGTCTTCACATGGTTGCATCAGAATATATAGAGGTTCGAAGCGGAGAAGGTACTGAATTCAATGCAAGGATATGAAAGCTTTTTGCCAAACACAGCTGTGACTATGCTCAAGAAAAAAATGAGTGCTGTTCATAAAGGAAGTTTCATCCTGAAAGCCTCCGTACTGCTTATGCTTTGGAGGGGGTCACTGCTGCGCAGGCACAAGTGCTTTCCCTGGAGCGAGCCAGTGGCTGTGAATGTGTGGGCAGTCTACGGCAGACCTTGCATTCTGTGTACTGAAAACACAATCTTCAATAGATGTCTGCAGCATCTTCACATGTAGCCATGACCACTGGAGCACAAACAGACAGACACACGAAACACTGATTTATCATTCAGAAAGTCACAGCATGTATGGGTGTCTTCAAAGTAAGCCATGTTTCCTAGCAATGCATATATTTTTCTCTGCTGTCTAAAGATAAAATAATTTCAATTCAATATTTCATGTGTATTTGTTGTTAAGTGAGATAACATACAGTCAGATGGCCATTTTTGTTTTAATTAAACACCGACAGGTTGATCAACACTAGTCTCTTTCTTCTTACATAACACAAATAAATAAATAAACTCAAATTATATTATTTCATATTAATTTATTTGGTAAATAGTAGTGTAATGTAAAGTCATTTGGTCATTATCACAATACAGTATTCTGATCACCCTGCCAGGTTTTATTTTGTTTCAGGATAGTACACGCAAAAAAAAAAAACAAGTACTCATTTACTCACCCTCATGTTTTCCAAACCTGTATGACTTACTTTATGCCTTTAACAAACATACACAAAAGATAATTTGAAGAATGTTGGTGACCAAACAGTTGGCGCTAGCCATGTACTTCCATGGTTTTTTTATTCCTTACTATGGAAGTCAGTGGCTACCACCAACTGTTTGATTACCATCATTCTTCAAAATATCTTCTTTTATGTTTCACACAAGACAGAAACTCATACAGGTTTGGAATAACGTGAGGGTGAGTCATTTTCACCAATTACCTGTATGTTATCCCTTAAATAAATACTTTGTGACTGTTATACCCTTATTACAAACTGCAAATATTCTCCTATCATATTATCTGACCTTGTTGTGAATATGTATTTTATGAATATATAGCCTAAATGTATGAAGGTAATGTATGATTTAAAATGTTCAATTGGCAGGTATACACAAGGGCAGCAACTAAATATTTCTTTTTTGTTTAGAGGGAATGTTTATCCTTAGAACTGACCATTTTGGCTCAGTTTTTGACTATATTTTATCTATATTGCAATCTACTATCAACATAGCACCGGGATCCAGTATGAAATCGAATTTGCCTTGGGCTGTTATTGCTTATTATAAGCCTACATGGAAAAGCTTGTGTAAATATGTCAGTAGTGTTAAAAGGGCAGCCCTTTAATATGCAGTTTCACTGACCTTAAACAATTTATGGGTTTCTCTGGTCAGTCCTGCCTTTTTGTGAACGGAATATAAATTCAATAACCAGGGTTATAATTTTTTTTTATCATTGTTCCGCATTTTATGTTTCTATATTCAGAATTTCATAGGCTAACATCCTATAAAATGCCGCTTTTGTAGTTTGATGACGGCATTTAGCACTCCTTATCAGCAGGGGGCGAGTTTCAGAAGATGACAACCGCAAATAAAACCTAAAACCAATAATCTGGCCTAAACAAACCAGGTTTAGTTTGAGAGGGTTTACACATTATTTTAGTGGGATGCTCAAACCTGACAGTAATGTAGAGCGGGTATTTTCACCAAGATGATGCTCGCGAAGGTAGCCTACGCTTATCGGACGACGAAACAAACATTGCTATTATTTGTCAGGTTATTTTGGATTTATATGGCAGAAAACTTTGTACTTTGATTAAAACATCTTTAAGATAGTGAACAGATTAACGTGCTAGGCTGCCAAAACACAAATGCGCTTTGCGCTAGATGACTCGACGACAAATTGCGCAGCGATAATTAAAAAAAAAAAAAAAGATCGCTGCGTTTTTAAAAGTTGACTCCCATTAAAGTTATCGAACAATTCGCGCATTGCGCACCACTATTATGTTCCTTGAGCTACCTCACCAAACCAGTACATTTGACACATTTGCAAAAACACATTATTATTATTTTCTTTTTTGCTTAATTAGCGCATTTCCCATGTTACAGACCCCTGCTTTCCTTGCGCTACGTCAGGTGCCTGGAAACCGATCAAAGTCAAGCTCACAGTGCGTTATTGTCCCCATCTATCCGCACACCCTCCGTCTCTCTCTCTCCGCTCACACTGTCGCCTGCAAGCTCATGTGTGTGCGCGCCTAGAAATCCATCTGAATGCGAGGAGTGAAGGAGGGTCGGTGCGCTCTGCAGACAAATTTCACTTGTCATTCCTGAATAACGGCGCTGTACCGGAGGGCTGGAATCGGACTTCAGTAAAAGAAGTGCGGTGGCCTTCGCCCTCACTCAGCAACGATGTCCGAATATATCCTCACCTTACTCATCATACTGGGATTCGGGGATATATTCTCAAATGTTCAGACACTGAGGGACGCTGATTCGGAGCAAGGTAAGGCAGACGCAGCAGCTCCACAATCAAACTTGCGCTCGCGGAGCATCCTATAATCTGTCAGCGCATCTCGCCGCGCGCCTGATCTCGCTGCACGTTTTTGATGCGACGCGAGCATTTTTCACGAAATGTTGCATTGAAGTGAATTGAGAAATAGTCAGGTTGAGGTTGGAATGTTTCACTCGCGTGTTGTAGTAGTCGATGGTGTAATTCAATTCCCTGTAGGTAGTGTCTACTGGTGGAGTGTACCAGTGGTGTGCTTGGATGGAACCAAAAGAGTATGAATAGGCTCAAGCCATCATAATCATATTGAGACGGAAATATATGGCATGTTGGAGGATGATATAGAACTATGATATATTGTGGGAATGAAACACGAATATAAGAATTTGTTCGATACAAATGACTTTTTAAATAGGCTACATATTTTAGTATTCTTTGCCAGTCTTAAAACATATGAATTGGCTTATTTACTAAGAAATGCAGGCTACATTTACCAGCGCATATATTTAAACTGTAAAATAACGATTGAATGGTTATTAGTATGAGACTTCTTATAATTTGTATCATATTTCTAGAATTCCTTGCATTAAGTCAGTTTGCTCTTATTTTTGTTATCACTTATCCTCATTGGCGTGAATTATGTTGCACTAGGAAGATTTAGGAAGAGTTTATTGCATTACTTTAGTGTCGTGTGTTACCCTAATTGGGTTTTTATGTTTGAATGGGTGTCAGTGCTCTGTCTATTTTATTATTTGTCAGTAGTTTCTGAAAAAGACCATTTTGAGTTGAACTCAAATGAAATCATCATGCGACCTTCTGTTGGACCATCTTTGTTATTTTCAGCAACAAAATGTATTTGCCATCCTGTAATGTTTGAAATATAGCCAGTGTATTGTTATATCGTAAAGGTCTGGCAACTTCTAACCACTAATTGTGAATGTTACAAGTTTCTCGGATATCACAGTGTCTTCCTTATATAATGTAAGCTTTTGGCTGAAGAGTGGCATTTGTGAGTGACACTTTCAGAAAAATCTAAATCAATAAGGGCAGATATTTAATGAATCTTGATGAAGGGATCAGTGAGTCTTGAACTAGTTGCAGGGGTTTTGTTCACTTGCTGCAAATCCCTGTTTACCGTCGGATTGAGATAAAGCAAAGATTGTCGGCTTGTAGCACAGACAAATCTGTCAAGATCGTTTTCCCCTTGTGCTCTCAATTGTAGACGTGAGATGAAAAAGAGATTCTGGTTTCAAGTATCATATCTGAATGCATACACAATATAAAGTACAACTAGGCAGTTATTGCAAGGTTGTCTTTTATAACCAAAAACAGTGTTTGTAAACAAAGAAGGTCTCTGCAGAGTTTTGCAGCTCTGTTGCCTTTCGCATAACAACTTGATTTATGATTTTAAAAAACAACAACAACAGGTAATAGTGTATCATAATTTGATCAGTTATTTAAAAAGCATATATTTTAACATCCATATTTTATGTAACTTGACCCTTAGTTGCATGACATTCTCTATAGTCGACAGTTCTTTAAAAGACATTTTAAACCATTCAGGGTGTTACATCTAAACCATCATAAATAATTTACCTTTGACCCTTAAACATAATTCAACATGACCGCCCACTTTATATGTCATGTTTTTTTTTATTTATGACAACATAAATTCAACATGGCTGCAATTGTTGAAGCACCTATAGTACCCCTTGAATATCTTCTTTTAATATAATTTATTGCATTGGACAAATGTTTAACTCCCTTGTGATTTTTACCATTGTTATTTAATGAATACTTCATGCATCAAAGGGTTAAGTCAAAAGAACTTCTTAGCACACTTACACTGGATCTTAGTGTTTCTTTATCCAGGTGTGTTCACAGAGAAAAAGTGCCATTTTCAAAAGCTGCATATTCATCATATCAGATGAATGTAAATGTCACAGTGCCCCGCAAAGAGATTATCTGAATAGTGTTACTCTGAGGCTTGTGTTCTCCTGCTGAGTGCTTGCATTCATATCTCCATCGTATGATACTGTGTTCTAATCCTCAGCACTGCACATTCACTTAGCACATATTATTTAAAAAAAAGGACAATCGCTGGGGAATCATCAGTGTGGTTATGTCATATATGCTCTCTTAGGATGCTTGATAAAACCTCTCTTTCCACAGTCTGTTTAGTGAACCTTTAATCATTGTTTGCCATCTAATCCAGTGTATCGCAGCAAAGAGTTTACAGCACCAGTGCAGGCAGATGGAAAAGCATAAATTCAAAAGTAGTTTACACAAACCACACTTCATTATATCAAACCCTTTTTATCTTACCGGTGACTCTCGCTTCAGATATTTATCGGCTATTATAAACAGTTCAAGGTTGCTGGAAATGTTTCCCCCTTTAAGAGAGCATGCCCCAAAAAGCAGGTTAAGCACTATCCTTTCGTAATGAAATCGGGAGGACGCCCCCAGAGCCTAATTAAATGAGATTATATCTAGGCATGCTGTGCTGGCTTATTGTCCAACTGTGATTTTTACCTGGTATTGGAGGAAAGTCAATAAAGGCACAAACAGTGATTGTTCAAATGACCTCAGTCATGCAAAGGCAATGCTGATTTGTTACACTACATAGTGGAAATGCTTTCGTGAAACTCAAGGAAAGGCCAGATATCATTGCTCTGTTACGAAACCTAGGGAGCTGCTTACGGAGGCAGTATTGTAGGGCATGATCGTAGCATTCCAGATGTGGAGGCTGATTTAAATGGTAAGCAACTCGATTACGATGGCTGCTTTGACTAGTTTTTGCTACGTTTTTAAAGCAGCATTTCTGTTTCAAATGCTAGGGTTAATTCAGTATAATTGGGACCTTTTTTTCATTAATCTCAATGGCAAAAAGTATCCTAATTTACCTGAATTCACACCTGACAAACAAATATTGAAATCAAGTGTGTTGCTGCCTTTATAGAATATTCAAAATCGATCACAGTTCAGTGATGGTTTGGATGCTTTCTTAAAGGGATAGTTCACCCAAAAATGAAAATTCTGTCATTAATTACTCACCCTCATGTCTTTTCAAACCTGTATGACTTTTGTTCATCTTCAGAACACAAATTAAGATATTTTTGATGAATTCCAAGAGCTTTCTGTCCCTCCCATAGACAGCAAGGATCCTAACACGATCAAGGTCCAGAAAAGTAGTAAGGACATCGTTAAAATAATCCATGTGACATCAGTTGTTCAACCGTAATTTTATGAAGCTACGAGAATACTTTCTGTGCACAAAGAAAAATAAAATAACGACTTTATTCAACAATTCGTCTCCTCCGCATCACCCTGGCGCCATTTTGGAGAGTATCACATATGTAAACAATGTTTGCAACGTATGTATGCAGATATGTTGTTTACACTTTGATCTGAACGTAAACAACTGGAGGGTAAGAAAGCTCTCTGTATTCATCAAAATATCTTAATTTGTGTTACGAAGATGAACGAAGGTCTTAAAGGTTTGGAATGACATGAGGGTGAGTAATTAATGACAGAATTTAAATTTTTGGGTGAACTATCCCTTTAAAGCTAATTCACACTGCATAGACACAGACACCAATCAACGGCAACAGACATGTTCGTCTGGTTTTGTCAGAACTGTGTGTTACCCTGTCTGCATCTGTTTCCATTGGTCAGTGTTTGTTGCGTTGTAGAGTGTCTGAGAAGTGACGTACTGTAATCTGGTGATTATTGACACTGGATGGCGTCTGTTGGTTAAGTGTGAATTAGGTTTTAGAACAGGGTTGTGGTTGCAAACCACTTCCATCCCACCTAAAAGACTGACCTTCTCAGGTTGGTCTGCATTTATTTTCATAGGTGGTGTCTGGAAAGTTTTACTTCAAAAAGTGTGTTTTTATATATAAATTTCTGCCATATGGAACTCATTTACAGGCTTTTTCTGGGTATAAATCCATGCCTCAGCTTCAGGTGTTTCCTCCTTCCCAACCAGGAAATTGGTCCAGTGGTCTCAGTAAAACGACCCCTGCTTGGTGGATGACCTTATAATTATCCATGTGATACTCTATAAAACGGGAAGCAATAATGCATGCTAATCCCGAGCCAAAGCACTTGCTGAAAAGGGGTTTAAAATGACAAGGGAGATGACAAAGCAAAGCACTTGGGTTCTGGTAAGAGCAGTAGCCTTGCTTTTGGAGGTGATTCATCTAGCACCTGTGTGGCAGGCTTCATTGTTTTTGTTGGCATTCTATTGCACGCCCCATTTGATCCGATTGAAGTTCAGTTGAAGTTGGCCACACATTTAGCTGAGTCATTAGGTGTTTTGACCTTTGACAGATCGAGTGGTTGGCTGAGCATTACTGTTGGAGCTAATCCTGCAACGCACAGGTAATTTGCTGGCCTATGACATCATGCGCATCTGTATTTTATGTTGACATGCTGAAACCAGCACTGTGCAAGCTAATGGAGACGGTCAAGATGTTTTATTGTACCACAGGGTTTTCCATCCGGTCTGCAGGGTCCAAAATTAACTTTTTGCCAGTTTAAATTGAGAATTGTCCAGCCTTAAATATATCTTACATTAAGCTGTTTTGCTTTTTTTATTAAAAAAGTAAATATTTTTGTCAGCCCTGTGATGGACTGGCCATCCATTGTGTTTCCCTGCATAGTCCACTCCAAACAGTTTGGAGGATGGATGGATTGATGAATACATAAATGGAATTATTTTTTCTCTGACAAAAATGAAATTATTCTTTTTCTCTTTGCATATTATGACAAATATTGCAAATAATTCTTTCAGTCAGAGAATCATACAGTATAATGTAGCCTACCAAGTGAACAGATATGTTCTTTATAAGACAATTTGTTCATCAGTGAGGATCTGACTAACTTTTATACAGTTTGATTTAAATGGATAGTTTACCCAAAAATAAAAATTGACATCATAAATGCTCCTCTGTCGTTCCAACACTGATAACTTCTTTTCTGTGGAACACTGAAGAACATTTTTTAAATAATGTTTGTAAGCAGTTGCCATTGACTTCCATTATGGCAAAAATAAAAAAAAATAAAGTAATTGATAAAACGTGAGGGTGAGAAAATTATTACAGAATTTTAATTTTTTGGTAAATTATCACTTTTTAATCACCATTTATTATGTTGCAGTTCTATATAAACAGACATCTATTGGCACTAACCTTTTATTACCATCTATAGGCTACTAATATTTTTAATTACCATCTGAAGCATATTTGGACTCGTATTGGCTCTCGAGTGTTCTTTTTGAGCCTGTAGGCGCGTTTCCATTACCCTTCAAATTGCGCAAATTGAAATTGCGAATTGAAAATACGCCTGATTTTCGCTAAAACGCACATATATCGCAAAAAAGTTTTTACGCTAGCTTGAGGTGGATTTTCAGGCAATGCGAAAAAGGATTAATTCGCAAAACTGCAATGGAAACGGCTTTTTCGCATTTACAGGTCACATGGCGTAAGTAAAAAGTCATATGATCATTCTTCAAACGTACTATAACCTCCAAGAAACACCTCATACGTGGCCACTCTCCAGTATAAGGGGCTTTCCCTACTATTAATACTTAGACAATTTACATTGCACACGTCTGCGGTGCAGTGTGGCTCTGATACGGTCACTGAAGCTGATTACGGCCACTCAATGCTTGTGTTAATGTTTTTATACAGTCTATGGTTTATTCCAGCCGTGCCACGCACGTTTCTGAAGCGGATCTCTTTGCTGCTTCTATAAAGATACATGCATAAGCCTCCTTTGAATAAATATAGCCAAAATCCGTCAAAATCCCACCAGAATCCGTTCCCATGAATTATGCGGAGGCAAAAGGTTAAGTTTTAGCCGCATAACATTGGTTAATGGAAACGCCGTCATTTCGAAATACTTTTTTATCGACATTTAGAAAATATCGCCAAAGTTTTGCGCAAATCTGTAATGGAAACGCGTCTTGTGTCTTAGTAATCAGAAACGAGTGAAGAAATCAATGAGTACTTGAAATGCATTCACGTCACAGTGACCACTGCTTGAGCAAAGTATTTTGGATGCTTTAAATAGCACAGTCAGGAGAGTGCATATGTTGTTATAGTTTGTGGATTTATGCACCCGTTTTAATTGGATCTGGATGTCTTTGCACCGTTTTTTTAGAAAACAGTCTGTCAGCTGTTAGATCTGGTAAAACACATGGAGGCCTGTTATCGTAGGCGAGTGCTTGGTGAATTAGTTTCGGGCTGGAGAGGAGACCCATATTCAGACCAGTGTACGTGTTTGTGCATTCTCACTGTTGAATTAATTATTCAGAGGTTTAAGATGAAGCTTTTTGTGAAATGTGCAGCATAAGTAATGTGATTAATGAAGCAGTGGATCTTTTTCTCTCACTTCTTTTTTTCACTCTGTATCCTTTTCTCTTTCCACATTTTGTCTTTAGTGGAGGAGTACCAGTCATTGCAAAACATTAAAGGTGACCTATCATGAAAATGACCTATCGTGCATCTACCAACCAAGGAAACGTGAAAAAGATTAACCCAGTAACTTTGTTTTGGTAAGCCTTTTTCTGCAAGCATCTGAAAAAACCAGCGTGTCTGATTTCGCTCCCCTAGTGACGTTGCAAAGGGATCTCATTATAATTGTAAGTCCACAGCCGCCGGTCTTTGTTTCGCATCGACAACGTTCTACCATTTTCTAATGCCATGGTGAAAGTTTGAGCAAAGCATGCTAACTTCTGCCGTTGGCTGCACAGACGAGCACAGAACACTGTTTACAGTCCCAGCCTCAGAGGAGACAACAGAGCAGTGGATTTATTGATTTATTTATTGTATATTGCTGCTGTCACACAGATCTAAAATAAACATGCAATTTATTTCCCAGCTGTTTACCTTCACAGACATAACCGACTGTTTTTGTAACTCGTGCGTTTTTTAACGTAAACTTGTGTGTGAATGAGAACTTAGTTTTTAGTACTCACATGCTGTGACAGCCACTTTCTGTCCGTGTGCTTTCAGAAAACCGTATATCAGAAGTTTAAACTAATATAGTTTGAAAAAAAAAAAAAAAAAAACGCATGATTTCAGCACGATAAACATGATAATCAGAACCAAAACAGATGTTTTTAGATGCTCTGAGCTGTAATGTCGCAGCTCTATTCTGGAAAAGGGGGCGGGGAGCAGCAGCTCATTTGCATTTAAAGAGACAGGCACGAAAAACAGCGTGTTTCTGCTTCCACTCAAAATAGGCATTTTCAAAATGATATAATAAATGATCTGTGGAGTATTTTGAGCTGAAACTTCACAGACACATTCTGGGGACACCAGAAACTTATATTACATATTGTAAAAAGGAGCATAATATGTCTCATTTAATAGAATACATGGAAATGATTCAATTCAAATATGGCAAATCAGAGACAATGAATTATGGGTACAAAGTAAATTATTAGTATTTTTATACTGAAGACTGAAAGATTAGCAAATAGTCTTAATAAACAAAACAATGTGCTTTGTGAAAAGCAGAGGAAGTTAGGAATTTATCTGTTGATAACATCAAATACATAGACGAGTGCCTTCAGTAAGAAACATAGTTTTCAAAACCAGATATTTTCTACTTTGCATATGAATAATTTTTCATTTTTATGTAAAAAAATAAATGACACAGCAACAGGTATTGAAACAGAAATAAAATAACTAATTTGCATGAATTGGGATTTATTGTGAAATATCTTCTCAGAGGTCTGGTCTGAGTACATTTGGCTTTAGGACTGCTGTGCGGTTTGTTTGTAATATTGTGAACCGTATAGAGGTAATGATGACACACAGAGAAGGAGATGAGCTGCTTATTTTATTTCTGTTGAGATAACAATGAGGATCATATTATATATAAACTACTCAGAGACTCTCAGAGGTCTTCAGTGTTCTGCACAAATGAAGGCTCGAGGGTTTAACTTGACCACCTTGTAATGCTGCATGAAAGTCATGAAATATAATAATCAGAAATATAATAATTTTGTGTGAATGGATGTAGCCTGAGGCTTTCAGTAGATTAAAAATGTATTTTAATTAACCAATTTTTTTGTACGATTAATCAAACATGATTAAATGTGCTGAAATTTACCTCTTAATATGTATATTCATATCAAAATACAGTACAGTTCAAAAGTTTAGGGTAAGTTTAAAAAAATAAATGAATTATTTTATTAAGCAAGGACACATTCAATTGATCTCAAGTAAAACAGTAAAGGCAGTTATAATGTTACAAAAGAGTTCTATTTCAAATAAATGCTGTTCTTTTGAACTTTCTGTTCATCAACGAATATTGAAAAAAAGACATGGTTTCCACAAAAATATTAAGCAACACAACAGTTTTCATTATTGGTCATTTAAAAAAAAATGGTTCTTCAGAATATTAGTATGATTTGTGAGGGATCATGTGACCTTGAAGTCTGGAGTAATGGCTGATGAAAATTCAGCTTCACCATCACAGGAATAAATTACATTTTAAAATATATTAAATTAGAAAACAGTTAGTTTAAATTGTAATAATGTTTCACAATATTGTTTTATATATTTTTATAATATTTATATAGGTTTATGTTTTTTACTGTATTTTTGATCAAATAAATTGGTGAGCTTACAAAATGTATTTCGAGAGTATTACAAAATCTTACTTTTGAACAGTTGTGTATATATCAAGATATAGTTTTATATTAAAATTATGGAATGCATACATTTTCTCAAAACTAAAAATAATGTAAAAATATGATATTTTGAGCGAAGAAAAAACTGCTTAAAGTTAAGCCAACACCAAAACCAAATGTTCTGTTGTTAGTTGCTTTTGATAAAAGCATCTGCTAAATGCATGAATGGTAATGTGAGAAGAGACCTGAGACTGTGTGAATACTAAAGAACTGGGTACTTTTTAACTCTGTTCACTTTTTGATCCACTTAGAGGGATTTGGCTTTCATTTTATTAAAGAGGACTCAGCATCCTTAGAAATGGCATAAATGTTTAGAAGGGTTAAAAGTAATGCTAGACTCAGAGCAATGTATGAAGACAGTGCTGCAGACCAGAGCTGAAGAGATTCGACAGTCTGCGAGACAGTTTTATCCTGGGGCTAAAGTATGCCTATCAGTGTGACAGCCAGAACAAGTAGTTGGGCACCCCCATGAGGTTGAATCTGTTGAATCTTTAAAAAGCATCATAATAGCAATCATGACCGAAGCATGAAGTATGACCAAAGGTTCTTTCAGCCTATGTGACTGACTCTGGTTTTCAATGTCATACCACGTAAATAAAAATTTGTTTTTGGGCAGGCTCCTGTAGGTGCCCTGTGGATATTAGTGGTTCACTCACTTGACATATGGCAAACAAGGCCACACACCTGGGGAGAGAGACAGAGCCCAACCCATGGCCAGAGGAGCGTCTGAGTGAATGTCTCTTCCAAAATCCACTACATCATGCCTGCTGTTGTGGCAGTGATTTAGGACCGCCAAACCAGATTAAAAGGCAGCTCTCCCAGCTGCCACCTGGCATGAAGCAATAGGGCTGAGAGGCTGATGCTGGAATGTTTTAAAAACCCATACAGGAGCCTAATTCATCATCTGTGCCTCTTTCAGGAGAAAGGCATTCAAAAGGATTTAACGTGGTTTGATTTCATTTGAATTGCTTTTATCTTAATGTACTTTGATAGAACAAATTATTTGATTTCAGTTAATTACCACCAACTTTGGTTTGTAACTCCGCTCGGCAGGACTCGTGCGGTGATCCACTCTCTATGCTTTCTCTTTGTATTTTGTAACGGAATATTGAGCATTAATTTGAGGACCAGCAAACCAGTTTTCTAAAGTAAAAATCCTGTTCATTTTCGCCAAGGCCTGCGTTATTTCAGCTTTTTATTTATTTACTTTTTTAAAATAATTGTGTTTAGCAGTGGAATTCCTGGTTAAAATTATATTACTACATATGTATTAATTATTATATTTTAATTAATTATTATATTTTAATTAGACAATTAGAAAGTATTGGAAAAATACTTCCAGAGCCAAGGCAGCTGAAATGTGGGAACACTCTGTTGCACTGTTTGTTTTGGTCTAGTTAAAGGAATGGTATTCTCAAAGATGTAAATTTACTCACCCTCAGGCTATCCAAAATGTAGATTCGTTTTTTTTTAATTCATCTGAACTGATTTTTTTTTAGAAATTTAGCATTACAACACTTGCTCACAATTGGATCATCTGCAGTGAAATGGGTGCCGTCAGAATTCTAAGACGATAATTGATCTGGACTGGATTTGGATGGATTACTTGTGAATTATTGAGATTTCAAACAGCTGATAAAACATCACATTCTGACGGCACCCATTCACTTAAGAGGATCATGGTGTGCAAGTTCTGTAATCCTAAATTTCTCCAAATTTGTTCCAATGGGGATCATGGATGTCTTGAGGGTGAGTACATTTTCAGCTAATTTTCATTTTTGGGTGAACTGTTCCTTTAAAAATAATGTGTACCCATCCAGATCCCAATCTACTGAAAATTGTCATGTTTAGTGCAGCACATAACCATAAGACAGTTCATTAAACTACAAAACTACACAATTATCAAAAAAATCTGTATCATCTATATTACCTCACTAATCAGGCAGTCAGTTGTTACATTAGTCCACTTAACTATTGTGACCCATCCCTTATTTTAAATGCATTATGTGTTAATAGTATGCAATTTAATGCATGTTGTCCTTTCGGTAACATCATCTCCTATCTGATTGTTTAGGTTCACCACCTGCTCTGGTCTGTCACAGCTGACTTCTTTCTGTTTCTGACTATTTTTGTTCTAATTAGATACATGTCTGCTTGTTTTTGTTTCTTTTCTTTCTGTGCTGGAGAAGTGCATTCACCCTCTCTGCATCTCTGATGCGCCTCAGCGCTCTGTGAAAGCACAGGAGATAAAGCACTCAGCCTCCCAATCCCTGACTGTCTTTCACTTCCAGTGCTCGCTGCTGGATAAATAACAGTCATCTGAAATGTTCTTCAGTACTCAGTCGTATAATGTACGAAACAGAATGGATGGGAAGCTAAAAGAGAAGATGAAACGCACCAAGCCTCTATAGTTTCTGTTTAGCAGTTTATAGTAAATTAACATGAAATGACTAGTATTTTTGGGCACAGTTTTGGATTCGGTGAAGTCTTGCTGGTTTTAGAACTTGTGCAGTTGTGAAAGCCGTTAGGTAAAGGTATTCAAAAGTCAGGTGGCACCTTGATTTTGACCTACGCTTTTTTGAGAGAGGTGGGCCGATTGAGCTTAGACTATTGTCAGACTTTGTTCCTTGTTTTGTGTGTGTTTTGCTCCCCATGTGCCTTCCTTGCCCTTATTTGGTTTTCTTCGTGTTCCTGCTCCCTGATTGTTTCTCATTTGATTCCAGGTGTGTCTCGTCTTCCCCTGATTAAGTTGTGTATTTAAAGTGTTTCCTGTTTTGAGTTCTTTGTCCGGTATTGTTCGTCCGAGTGCTACGTGTGTTTTCCGTGTTCCCATTAAATTAATCTCTCGATTGATGTACTCCTGGTCTCCTTCGTTTCTCGTTCCGCACTCCTCACAGTAGTGCAATCGTGACAGAATACCGGACCAGAGACAGTAAGCAGCGCCCCTACAAAGTTTGTTTGTTTTTTGGTTTTGAAAGTGTTTTGTTTTTCTGTTTTTCCCTGTGGCATGGAAACCGCCGCATGCTTCACTGCTCCGTTGTCAAGCCCGCCGGCCACGGCTCACTCAAGCCTGCCGGCTGCTGTTGACCCAAGCCCACCAGCCACCGCAACGAAAGCCCGCCGGCCGCCCAGTTCACCCGTAATCAGAAGAGGAGGAAGAGGGGAAATGACTGGCTCAGGGCCCCCTTCCTCGCCCGAGAGCGTGCGCGAGTGTTCGCTCCAGTGTTGGCTCCCACACCAGAGCTCGCTCCAGTGTCGGCTCCAGCCACAGAGTTTGCTCCAGTGCCAGCTCCTCGAAAGCGCCTTGCTGTGCCTGCTCCTCCAGAGCACCCTCTAGTGCCAGCTCCTCGTAAGCGCTTCCCAGTCCCCGAATCCAGCCCAGAGTAGGCTCCGTTCCCGAGTTAAGCCCACGGAGTGCTCCTGTTCCTGAGTTTAGCCCACAGAGTACTCCTGTTCCTGAGTTTAGCCCAGTGAGGGCCCCAGTCCCCGAGTTTAGCCCACGGAGGGCTCCAGTTCCTATGTCTGGCCCATGGAGGGCCTCGGAGCCCGTAATCTTCCCCAAGTATTTTTTTTTGGGGGGGGGGGGTAGTTGGGCTCCGCTGTAGAGGCCGTGGCGGGGCCGCGGCCTCAGAGGCTGCTCGCGCCATGGCCTTCGAACTGGCCTGCTTCCGCCATGGCTCCCTCCCCGAGCCGCCTGCCTTCATGGTTCCATAGGTCCACTGTCCAGCCATGGCCTTCTGAGTTCCCTGTTCCGCCATGGCCTCCTAGTCTGCCTGCTCCGCCTTGGCCTCCTAGTCTGCCTGCTCCGCCTTGGCCTCCTAGTCTGCCTGCTCCGCCGTGGCCTCCTAGTCTGCCTGCTCCGCCGTGAACTCCTAGTCTGCCTGCTCCGCCATGGGTTCCGGAACGGGCGCCGCCCTGGAGGCCTTACGTCCTGCAACCCTGCTCCTAGAGGCCTCCAGAGCACCCAACCCCCCTCCCCGCCCCCCCTTCCCGTGGAATTTGTACGGACGGGACGCCGCCTTCCGGGAGGTGTTTTTTCCGTGTTCTCTTGATTCATTAAATTCTCGATTGATGTACTTTTTGGTCTCCTTCATCCTCGTTCCGCGCTTCTCACCGTAGTGCCACCGTTACACTATAAGGGCTTGTATGAATTTATATTTTTTTCTTCAATGTATTCTCTAAAAAATAAGTCTTTTTTTAATTGCGCTTTTTTCTGAGTTATAATTTTATTTATATGGTAAAGTTGTAAGGGAAACAGGTCAATTTAGCTCAAAGGGAATCATTTAAGATTTTATAGGGAATTTGGACAGAATCACTGTTTTACGGCTGATCACTGAGCGATTCAGTGAACGAGCTGTATGATATCAATTCTGCAATGGATATTTATATAGTGAAAACACTATTAATTAGCGTATGTAACAAGATCGGCAGTTTAAGACAGTAACTTGTGAGCACAAAACACAAGATACTTCTCTTTTCAATATAAATAAGGCTTTATTAGATAAATCTAAGACATATAAACTAGTCTAACACACGCATTCACACAAGTTGCAGAAAGAGAGAAAGTGAGGAAATAATGAGTTTAAGAGAATGAAAATGTGAAATCCCAAGTTTACAGCAATATGTGCAATTGCATAGACCTGAACAACCATCAATCACTTAATTAACCCTCGCATTGAGTTTCAATGAGGTTAAAATTTATATTAAAGCTATTTCAGCTAGAATCTGGAGGTACTTGCGTTGCCTGTGTACAGGGGTTCCATTTGATGTCGTCCTTGCAGAAAAGGGGGTTTCCAGAGGTTACTGATTGGCTGGAAGTTCAGCAGTTGTTGAAGTGACGTCTTGGGAAGCCAATGGTTGGGCATTGGCTGAAGATGTAGAGTTGTGGGCTGGTTGAAGTTTTGAAGCGGTTGGTCACAGACTTGAGGTGAACTCGGAGACACGGAGTTGCGGCAAAACTTAACTCAGAACACGAAACTCTCAACGGAAAAGAAATTAAAGTAGAAGAATAGAAGTAACGGGACTAGATGGTTTTCTTCTCATCGTGGCTAAGTAGCAGCGGGCGTGCAGGCCGAAGCACACTGGAATGGCGCTCGAAGAGCGCAAAAGTAATGGCAAAAAGCCATGCCTAAAAATCAGTGGCTGAAAAGCAAAAGCTAAAAAAACATGACAAAAAAAGCATAATTTGATGGTGTCCTGAGTATTTAAACCGGGCTGTTGGACACATCCCAAATGGTGCTTTGACCAATTAGATATTGTCTTTGCTTGGGGTGTTGTATGTTTCTCCTTCCAATTCATAAATCAACATGTGATCTTATCAGTCATATGGTCCAAATTTTCCCGCTCTTGCAGAGTATAATTTTGGACAATGGTTTCTATAACAAAATTATAATACATTTGACAAAGAATTGATTGATAGAAACATTTTAAGGAAAGATTTTCAAACACACACATACTAAACATGAATATGAACCCTTAAGCTATTCAATAGTTATTAAAAAATACATACACAATAAGTGATTAGAACATGTTAGTCAAATGTGTGGGTTACATACATGATATGGAGTTATGCAATGGATTGATATTTGTTCATAAGTCCTTTTAGCATCATTTTGGTGCATATATATATATGTAAAGGCAGTCTCTGTGCCATTCTGTGAACATAAGGATATGAGGACCAGAGAGGTTAAACGGTCTCCTAAGGAATCTCAGTCTGGTTCTTGTTCTCTAATTGGGGGGAAGTCAATCCAAAGAGCTCGTGATCGTGATTACTATCATGGATTTACATGTGATGGTCATGCTGTGCATCTCTTTGACCATCAATCTTGCTTACTTGCCCCAAAATTGACAATCTCCTTCCTGAGTTGTTCTTTTGTGTTAATGTTGCAAGCTGTTCTGTGAAAGAGTTGGTTGGTTAGGCTTGCTTCAGACTGGCTGGCGCTAGGATCTGATTTACGATCATCCTGTCATTTTGGGCCTTTCTGGAATTTGGTGCCTCATGTTTCAACCATGTTCTTGATCGAATCTTAAATTGTTTCGGTCTGATACCCTACAAAGTTATCATGTTTCTTACATCATCTGTCTGTGATGTTTGGGTAAATTTACACTGTAAATATACAAAGAATATGTATAGTTTTAACACAAAAAAAGTTATCAGTACATGTTAAGGTAAAAGACTTGATAGTTCAAGTCGAATTGGTAAATTAACATTATATCAAGTAATGAAATGTACAGTTGTAAGATTGAAATACACAGTTATAAGTAAAGTATACAGACCCTAATGCAGTAACATTTGAAATATTGTCACCGTATTTTTACAGTGAATTTCTGGCAACCACAGCTAGCGATTTTGTGCCGTAATTTAATTTTTTTTATTTATTTTTTTATTTTTTAACAATGTTGTGTGTATACAGTGCAAATTAATGTATTTACTTTTCAAGTTCACTCAAATTGTTAGGTTTATACTTTTATTTATCAAACATTAAATTATTAAAATTACTAGTTTTCATTTTCAATTTACTAGTGGTGGTGGTAATTTTAGATTACAATTTACTAGCAGTCTTACTGTAGATTTTTCCATCTGACACTGCTGTAATGCAGTTTAGGTACACTGACTATAACATCAAAGCAATAGTTCACCCCAAAAATGAAAATACTCTCATCATTTACACACCCTCAAGTTGTTTTAAACCTGTATGAGTTTCTTTCTTCTGCTGAAACACAAAATAAACTATTTTGAAGAATATGAGTAACCAAATTATATGATATAATGTTAATTAATTTGTTTCCTAGTATGGAAACAAAAATACTATTCATAAATAAATGCTATGCAGAATACAGAATACTATACAGAATTTACTTTTTTAGTTGAACAATCCCTTTAAGTCTTGACTCCCTATTCTCACTATACATATTTTTTGGGTTAACTGTTAGTTCGCCAGGTCTGTTTTGGTAAAACCAATGAAAACCATTGTTCACATCAAATTCAGCCGAGTTGATTCTAGCAATATTCCGTAGGTCTGTTGATGCATCATAAGTCACCTGTTATGTTTCCCCCACTGTAATTAGGGAACAGAAAAACAAGAGGCTAAGAGAGTTTAAACATTCAGCCTGTCGTTTCACACTGAGCCTCAGCGGCCACAATGTGAAAATAGCCTTTCTTTATGTTATGTCATTCCACTGGGATCCCTGCTTTTGGCATCGGTGCTTGTCACTTGCTATTTATCTCCCCTAAAGGCAATTAATTTCTTTGAAACAAAGAAGTCAAAGCCCTCTGGCATAACATACCAACACAGGTCAAGGAAACCAGCTTAGCAAAAATGCTTCAGCGGGGCAGCTTGTGGTTGCACTTGGTTTCTAAGGAAACAAAAACTCTTCAGCAGGGGATTAATTATTATCAAGTAGCCCTTAAAATCAGTTGTAATGCCTGAATTTAATGTTGAGGTTGATTAGTAAATGCAGTCTATTGGAAACAACAGATTGCCCTGAAAAAAATGCTTGGTGGGTCATTCGTTGGCATCCCATGGCTTTGATAAACCACTTTGTAGTGCAACTCTTTCAAAATGGGCTGTTATGGGTACCGCATACAGATTATGTTACATTTGAGTGTTTGATCATTTAGCAAATCGTTCTGGGAGTTTGAAAGATTTTAAAAACAACTGCTTTGTGAAATACTTGATGTTTAGACCACAAATATCATATTTTATTCATTATAAATGATTGTCCCTTTTTTGCAATATTGTCTAAAAGCCTAGAGGGAGTAGCAGAATCAGAAACTGAGAGCTGAGAGAAGCTCAAGGTAAGCAGACATCTCAACATGGCAGTTTCAGAAGTGATTTGTCTTGGATGGAGGAACGTGGATAATGCTGTCATGCTCCCTGCTGATTGACAGGACAGGAGGGACCTGAACTTCATCAAATGAAGTGTGCCGCAGCGGCTGGAGTCTGTGCAGTGTTGAAGTCATGGGTCGACTGCTGTTTTTGATTGCTCAGCTGTCATGCTGACTTGTCTGACACTGGGTGGAGAGGTCAGGCTTTGACTTTTCCTCACTACGTGATCTGGATCCAAGAGTTGAGCCCTTATTTTAGCTGGCTAACAATATGTTTGTTGGTGTATCTGTACGGGGATGTCTGTGAAAAACAAATGAGTAACACCATGCCCTTAACAGGCCGCATGGTGAGATTCTGTGCAAATGCTGCTCTGTTGCACTACTGTTTAATTTTTTTGTCTTGAAATTTTTCATTTAGGGTCATGATTGTGCATTCAAAGTTTCAAACTTATTTCCATGCAATTTGCCAAAAAGCAACACTTTGAAAAACAAAGTTCTTTATTGTCAAATCTTGTTAAACACTGAAATTTGAAATACATAAACTTATGAAACTAAAGATTCAAAGTGTAAATTAATCTGAAACTTGCCTTCTGAATCACCCTAGGACAATTTGCATTTTCTTTTTTTTTTTAGTTTACAGCCAAAAATCTGTTAAGAGGTGTTTTTTGGTTGTTAGTTTTTTGGATCTCAATTATTAAACTGTTGCAGCAGTGTGAGAAATGTCTCAGGTTACTTATGTAACCATGGTTCCCTAAGTAGAGAACGAGACCCTTCGTCCTCTAGGGATCGCTATGGGGAACGCCTCGTCGTGACCCGTGTCTGAAGCATACATTGAAAAAACACCAACAACATGTTGGCCGGCGACAGCCATGACATCACTACCGATGCGACTATAGTATAAATAGGCACCGGGAGAACACATCATCCACTTCTTCGTCTGAAGCTTGCATCCGAAGCATGGCAAGAAACCTAGAGGACGCAGTGTCTCGTTCCCTACTCAGGGAACCATGGTTACATAAGTAACCTGAGACGTTCCCTTTCATGGGAACTTCGAAACTGCGTCCTCTAGGGGTCGCTATGGGGAACGGTATACCCACGCCACCATGCTGAGGGGAGTGCATGCCAGAAACCTATGGCGTGCACTAAGTACCAACTCTACCATATTTTTATGGGAGTTGCCCCTGGGACGTTAGACGGCTGTCAGTGACATTATTCCCTACGGCCAAAGGCCTAGGCTACATACCCCAAAAAACTTACCTGTTAGGGCCAGAACTCCTGGGCCCGGGGTAGAGCTCAAGGCTTGGAATCAGGAATAGATTCCTTTAAGGGAATATGACCAAGAGCCTAGAATCATACTAAGTCTTGGCCTGTCACACAGGGGCTACCGCACGCTCTGTATATGCTAAAGGAACTGTCTCAACAGACCCCTAGTAGCAACACCCTGTTAACGTCGGTGCCCAACTGCTGAACCGTGGTTTTAAACCACTCAGAAAGAGCACAAAGTCGTTGCGCTTAGCTCTTACCATACAGGATTCTAGAAAAGAACGCAGAGTACTAGCGTGCGAACTTACCACAGTGTGGATTTTAGAAAGTGTACAAAGACTTCACGTGCACACTTACCATAACATGGATTTAAAAATACCGTTCTAAGGGGTTCTCGTGGCACTCTGAAAGAGCAGCCCATAGATGGAAATGGTGCATCCCAAAACGCTATGTTTGAGAAGTCATCAACTCGATCTAAGGCTTATAATGCTGGAGTGACTAGCAGTAAATATGTAGCTGAGGGAGCAAACACCCAGCTCTCAAACGAGAGGGAGCTCGACCTACAGCATGTTCCAATGGAGGAACAGCTAGCATTTACTTAGCTGAGGGAGCAAACACAGCACACCCTTCCCTTTCAGTCCCGTTTCACTCTCTCTCTCAGACTTCACGCGGAGGACCGACGAAATTGGGGATCTCGCCTAGAGGGACCAATCTACTTCGAGTGTAACTAAACGAGCCAATGCATATTGGCATGCGATTATTGCATCCAGCTTCTGCTGATCACAGCGTGAGTATAAGTTGGCAGCAGGTGCAGCGCATATTCAGCCTTTCGCTTCGGAGCCGAGCGACAACACCGTTCTGCTCCTGACTACCTACTAGAGAAGACTGAACGAGTTTCAGCACCGCGCGTGAGAGCTCCGTGTTGGCGACAGCGCGCTTAAGCGGTGGTGTTTCCCGTGTCGAGTGGGTTGCACGCATCAGGCTGCACTACCCCCTGTTTGTGTTGCAAATGATCATCTCCCCTGTGCGCCTCAGCACGCTAAAAGAGCTTTTTCCCCTAAAAGAGCAATTTCGGGTGCGTCTTTCTAAAGACGACGTTGCTTGGCAAACTTGACTTTACGTCTTTGTAAAGACGATGTGGGTTTTGCTATAGACAATGTATCACCCGGGCGTTTTTGGATGTGGTCGTTACTTGGCGCTGGGTGATGGTCAAGATCGCTGCCTTTCGTGCCTGGCCATGAAGCACGCTGAGGTGGCTTTCGTTGATGGCTCATGGCTCCTGCTCCCATGGTGGGGGTATGACCATCTCGGAGTTGCGGACCGGACTCCGTTACCTGCAAGGGGGCAGAGTGCCCGTGCCACCGCCTAGATCTGGGGTTCCCTCTGGTGGCAGCCGGGGGCGTCCTTCTTCTAGCGGTGGGCGGACTGGTCTTACGGTCACGGTGAGGAATTCCCCTCCGGGGATGCCCAAGCCCGCCGGCACTTCGAAGCCAGTGGAGCCCTGGAGAGAGCAGGCTGGATCCTCCCGGGGGTTACCACCTGTTTCTTCCGAGGCTCCCCTGGCGATCGGATGTCGATTGCAGCATCGGAGGGTGAGCCAGAGCTTTCTGGAGAGGAAGATTCGGCTGCGCTGCTCTCCTCCGGGACCGTAGCAATGCCTGGATCGGATCCAGAAATAATGGCTATGCTTTCCCGGGCCACCGTAGGGGTAGGGCTCGAGTGAAGACTTTCACCGTGTCCCGAGCCCTCAAGGTTGCACGATTGGTTCCCGGGGCGGTCTGCGCTGGTTCTCAGCGCCCCGCCTCGGTGCCTTTCTTCCCGGAGGTGCATGAGGAGCTCAACAGGTCGTGGACGGCACCTTTTTACTGCCAGAAACTGATTTGCTGGATCCTCCTCCCTCACCACCCTCGATGGTGGGGCAGCTAGGGGGTTACAAGGGTCCCCCCGGTGGAGCGGTCGGTTGCGATGCAGTTGTGTCCTAATACCGCCTCCAACCGGCAGGGAGAACCGTGCCTCCTCTCCCGGGTCTGTAGGTACTCGGCTGGCCAGCGATGCCTATACGACCGGTGGAGAAGCTGCCTCCGCCTTACACGCTACGGCGTGATTGCAAGTGCACCAGGCCAAGGCACTGAGGGACTTGCACGAGGGTGGTCACGACCTGGAAGTTCAGAGAGAACTCCGCACCGCGGCGGACCTCGCACCACGAGCGACGAAGGTTACGGCGCGGTCTCTGGGTCGTGCCATGTCCACTATGGTGGTCCAGGAGCGCCATTTCTGGCTGTGACTGGCTGACATGCGCGAGACGGACAAGACACGATTCTTGAACGCCCCGTGTCCCAGGCCGGCCTTTCGGAGACACGGTGGAGAACTTGCCCAGCGGCTCTCCGCTGACCAAAGCAGACTGAGGACATCAGGTACATCCTGCCCCGGCGTGCAACTGCTGCCGTCACCGAGGGCGGCCCCCCTGCCACCACCAAACAAGAGCAGAGCTCCTGCGGCCTCCAGCAAAGCTGTGCCGTGGAGCCGGTCGCAAGGCAGCCGCCCCGCCCGTCCAGGCCCCCGCCAAACCTGGTGGCAAGCGAGAGAGCAAGAGGCCCGGGGACGGGCGACCCAGAGGTGGAGGGACGTGCTCTTCAGGAGATGGTAAGCACACCACTCCCTCCCCCGGAGGAGGGCCGGGCGGAGAATCTTTTTCCACCAATGACCTCGGTCGGTGGTACCCAAATTCTCGACAAAGAGAAATTCCTCTATTTTTTGGGTCCCCAGGGGGGACGGGGGGTTGTGGACGATCCAGAGACGATCCTCACCCTCCTCTCTCGCCAGTGAGCAGCAGTGGGCGGATCGGGAGGACGAACCAACGGACTACCCACGCACCCTCTGCTCAAACGCAGGTCAGTGTTGCACACACTCAGACCCCGCCTCGGACCGGCAAAGAGCCGCCCGGGCCGGGTCCCTGCGTTCTTCACGCTGGCCCCCCGCTGCGGGTACGCCTGTAGTTCCGTTGATGCCACTTGCGCGGCGTCTGGGAGCCTGCTAGAGCTACCCAGCCCGTCTCGATGGCTCCGTCGAACCGCCAGGCTCGGCTATGCGATTCAGTTCGCCCGGCGCCCTCCCAAGTTCAGGGGCGTCCACTTTACGTCAGTGAAAGCAGCAGATGCCCCTGTCTTGCGTGCAGAGATCGCAGTCCTACTGGCGAAGGACGCGATAGAGCCGGTCCCTCCAGCCGATATGAGGTCGGGGTTTTACAGCCCTTAATTTATTGTACCCAAGAAAGGCGGTGGGTTGAGACCTATCTTGGATCTGCGTGTCTTGAACCGGGCCCTTCACAGGCTCCCGTTTAAGATGCTCACGCAGAAATGCACTTTCAGGTGTATCCGTCCCCAAGACTGGTTCGCAGCGATTGACCTGAAGGATGCGTACTTTCATGTGTCGATCCTTACGTGCCACAGACCATCTCTGCGGTTCGCGTTAGAGGGATGTGCATACCAGTACAAGGTCCTGCCCTTTGTGCTGTCCCTGTCGCCCCGTGTCTTCAGTTAAGTTGCGGAGGCAGCCCTTGTTCCCGTGAGAGAGCAGGGCATTCGCATTCTCAACTACCTTGATGATTGGCTCATACTCGCCCAGTCTCAGATCAGTTGTGCGAGCACAGGGACTTTGGTGTTTCAAACCTCAGCCTGTTGGGCCTTCCATGTCCAACTGGGAGGTATTCTCTTTCTGCGGTATGTATTGGACTCGGTCGAATACAGCACGCCTTACGCAGGAAAGTGCTCAGTCTTTGTTGAACTGCTTGAATCATTAAGAGCCGGACGGCGGTCCCACTGAAACAGTTTCAGAGGCTCCTGGGGCATATTGCGGCCACGGCGGCAGTCACGCCACTGGGGCTACTCCATATGAGACCGCTGAAGCACTGGCTCCATGGCCGAGTCCCGAAGTGGGCGTGGCAACTTTCCGGGTCCAAGTTACACCGACCTACCTCCAAATCTTCACCCCGTGGTCAGACGTTGTGTTTCTCCGGGCAGGAGTGCCCCTGGAGCATGTCTCCAGGCATGCTGGGTTGCACAGATGCCTCAACCACCGGCTGGGGGGCCACGTACAACGGGGTTGCAGTGTCAGGGGTTTGGACGGGGCCCCCGACTGCACTGGCACATCAACTGACTCGAGTTGCTGGCAGTGCACCTTGCACCTTGGCCGTCTCAAAGGGCGCTTACGAGGCAAACATGTACTGGTTCCCGCACGGACAATACAGCGGCTGTTGCGTACATCAACCGACAAGGTGGTCTGCGCTCCCGTCGCTTATCGCAACTCGCCCGCCACCTCCTCCTCTGGAGTCAGAAGCATCTGAGGTCACTTCGTGCTGTTCACATTCCAGGTCTGCTCAACCGTGCAGCCGACGAGCTGTGCTCCCCGGAGAATGGAGACTCCATCCCCAGACGGTCCAGCTGGTTTGGGACGTTTCGGAGCCGCTCAGGTGGACCTGTTTGCCTCTCCAGAAACCTCTCACTGCCAGTTGTTCTTCGCCCTGACCGACGGAACACTCGGCACGGACGCTCTGGCACACAGCTGGCCGCGGGGCCTTCGCAAGTATGCATTTCCCACAAGTGAGCCTTCTGGCACAGTTGCTGTGCAAAGTCAGGGAGGACGAGGAGCAGGTCCTGCTGGTGGCGCCCTATTGGCCTTCCCGGAACTAATGCTCCTCGCGACAGCCCCTCCCTGGCCGATTCCTCTGAGAAAGGATTTACTGACTCAAAGACGGGGCACCCTCTGGCACCCGCGTCCAGACTTTTGGAATCTCCACTTATGGTCCCTGGACTGGACGCGGAGGTTCTAGGTGGCCTACCCCAAGGGGTAGTTGACACCATCACTTCAGCGAGAGCACCGTCTACGAGACACGCCTACGCTTTGAAGTGGAACCTGTTCGTTGAGTGGTGTTCTTCTCGCCGAGAAGACCCCCGGAGATGCCCGATCGGAGTTGTGCTGTCCTTCTTGCAGCAGGGGCTGGAGCGAAGGCTGTCTCCCTCCACCCTTAAAGTTCATGTCGCCGCGATCGCTGCTAACCACGACCCCGTAGAAGGGAGGTCGTTGGGGAAGCATGACTTGGTCGTCAGATTCCTTAGGGGGGCGAGAAGGTTAAATCCTCCACGCCCCCCTCTATACCCTCTTGGGACCTTACTCTAGTGCTCACGGCACTACAGCATGGCCCATTTGAGCCTTTGCAGATGGTCGAGCTGAAATTACTTTAGACTTTGCTCCTGCTGGCATTGGCCTCTATCAAGAGGGTAGGGGACCTGCACGCATTTTCGGTCAACGATTTGTGCCTAGAGTTCGGGCCGGCTGATTCCCAGGTAACCCTGAGGCCCCGGCCCGGCTACGTGCCCAAGGTTCCCGCTACTCCCTTCAGGGATCAGGTGGTGAACCTCCAAGCGCTGCCCTCGGAGGAGGCAGACCCAGCCCTAGTTTTGCTCTGTTCCGTCCGAGCCTTAAGGTGCTACGTAGACCGGACGCAAAGCTTCAGGACCTCAGACCAGCTCTTTGTCTGTCACGGAGGCCGGCAGAAGGGGAATGCCGTCTCAAAGCAGAGGATGGCCCACTGGATAGTGGATGCCATCACCCTGGCTTATCAGGCACAGGGTGTGCCCTGCCCGCTCAGGTTGCGAGCTCACTCAACTAGAGGTGTTGCATCCTCCTGGGCGTTGGCTTGTTGCGCCTCGCTGACAGATATTTGTAGGCTGGGCGACCCCCAACACATTCGCTAGATTCTATAGTCTTCGTGTGGAGCCGGTATCCTCCTGTGTTCTCACCTCAAACGGGTAGAAGCACTGAAGGGCACCGGCTTCGGGTCGGCTTGCAAAATCCACTCCAGAGAGTCCATATAGTAGACCCTGTTTAGCTCCTCCGTCCCCTCGGCAGCCAGACGTGGCGGAGCGTCCGGCGCCAGGCCTTCACTCGCTGAATCCTCGAGAACCGGTAGAAGGCTGGGTTCCATATGTAAGACCTAAGTGGATCTCATATGTGTAAAGTCCACGGTATAGCCTTGAGCCTTGAGCCCGTGTTTCCCCGGCAGACTTCTGTCATTCCAAGTGGGTTCAATCACCTCCATTCTTCCATGTGCACCTAAGGGATGTTCATATGTGTATTGCTTCCGAACCTCCTTCGGGAAGGTTCGAGCTTCCGTACCGCCCCTGTTCCAAGTAGAACGGGTAAGTTTTCCCAGCGTTATCCAGTCTTACTCATTGGGTAGTACCATAGTAGCAGTAGCTGGTCCTCTTGTGAAGAAGCCCTGGCCTACGCCAAAAAATAGGGGTGCAGGTGGCTTCCACAGGACACTGGAAGGGGCAGTAGCTGTGGCCCTTTGGTAGGATCCCAATTTCGTCGGTCATCCGACGTGACGTCGAGAGTGACCGTCTGAAAGGGAACGTCTCAGTTACGTACGGTAACCCTCGTTCCCTGAAGGAGAGAACAGAGACGTCACGTCCCGTCCGCCACAGCTCCTGTACCACCGCGAGCGCCGGGCACCGGCTCGGCTCCCGCGGAAAACCGGAATATATGCGCTGCACCTCGCTACTTATACCGCTGTGATCAGCAAGCAGCTGGAATGCAATATCGAATGCCCATGTGCAGGGCTCTTAGTTTTACACTCGAAGGTAATTGGTCCCTCTAAGCGAGATCCCAATTTCGTCGGCCCTCCGACGTGACGTCTCCGTTCCCTCCTTCAGGGAACGAGGGTTACATACGTAACCGAGACGTTCTCAGTCGAGAAGGGGGCTCGACCTACAGCATGTTCCAATGCTGGAACGGCTAGCAGTAATTTACCTTAGCTGAGGGAGCACAACCCAGCTCTCAACGAGAGGGGGCTCAACCTACAGCGCGATTGTTAGATCAGAATGGTAAGCATACTGCAAGCTAGCCAAACACTCAGTGCATCAGAGAGGCAGAGGAAGGGCCTAGTTCGCCTGATGCTGCTGGTTCCAGGTGCTCTGGGAAAAACAGAGAACTCAACTCTCACGTGAGAGGAGAACTCAGAATTCAGAAGGATTTGCGTGCTCATAGGTAACCCTTTGATAAAAGGGGTGCACTGCTCAGCACTACCACGAGAACAGCCCATGGAGCGAGGAATCCAACTCCTCAGAGAGAATTAAATGCTCGAAAGAAAACACCATGCTCACAATAACCCTCAATGGTGAGGGGAGCGATGCTTCCAGAGTGTGTCGACAGAGACACACTAGTTGAGTGGAGCCCAATGTACCGGCGTCTAAACCAACTCGAACGAGGCTCATGATGCGTAACTTACCATCCAGGATTTCAGAAAAGTGGGCAAAGCATAACGTGCACACTTACCACCTATGTGGATTTTAGAAAGTGCACAAAGCATAACGTGCATGCTTACCACAGTAGTTAAAATAAGCTGTATCACTCACAAAAAAAGAAAAAGAAAATTTTTGTGCGTGTGTTGTTTTGGACAACATTGAATTTTATTGTACTCAGTGTGTTTCAATCCTTTGTGTGTTTTTGTGTTTACATTAACATGAGGGTAAGTAAATCATGACAGATGACAGAATTTTCATCGGGTGAACTGTCCTTTTGCGAATTTAAACATCAAGGTATTTGAAAGTATGTGCCAGAGTAATTCAGTAATTTGAAGGAAATATGACTTTTTTTTACTAGAACGAACCATTGCTTTAGAGTGTTGTGCATTAGTTATTTCTGCCTAGTTTCTTTACATAGAACATCTGCAGCCTAGAAACATGTTTGAATTGGCCATTTTGATTGCCTTTAATTAAATGCAGCATTAGTGCATCGTAATTTTTCTGAAGGTCTTCTTGTTTTTTCTCCTGCCAAGGAGCCTAATGCATCCTGCAGGGATGTTTTCCTGTTCAGAAGGGATCTTGCAGCGTAGGGAAACAAAAATCCCTGTGAATATGCTATTGTCCGTGGTGTCTCTGAGAAGTGTACTGAAGTGGATAATTTGCAGTAACTGTCAAAGCAGTCTCACTGTGGATACTCTAAGATATTACAAGCTAAGGGCCAAGAAACAATCCTCTCCTTTTTTAGGATGCAGTTTGTCGAGCAGTGGCACTGTTCAAGTTTACTTTTCGAGAACAAGAACTCTCTTTCTGAGATGTTCCACTTAAACAGTCTTTCAAGTGGCTCATGTGACATTCAAACCCAGACTCTATCCTTTCCCACCGGATCATCCTAAACAGGTCTTGTCAAAATAGCTTGTCACTAGGTGCCAAAATCTGACTGAATGATTTAGCACATCCTGCCTGTCAGGTCCATTATATCTAATAGAGAAGCTGATGCATAGATTCCGTCTGACAGTGTGGCTGTAATCAAAATGCCTTTGTACGATTTGGGCACCTCTTTGCTCCTGGATATGGCAGCCAGCGGGTGCCCTGGGGGCCCTTTGCAGATAGCGCCGCAAAACATTAATTTTCAGATCTGTCGAACGCAAGCGGCGGCCCCCGGCATTGTTTCCCTCAGGAGCCCAGGCGCTTCATTATATAAAAAAAGGTCCTCTCACACCATCCTCCACAGTATTTTGACCCTAATGACTTTTCTGAAGATTCAGTGAGGGATTAAAGCTCATCCTTATTTCTCCCTTTCAGCAGACTTTCACAGCCCACGACTATTACATTTATTCTGGCTGGCGAACAGCATCACTATTTGCAATGTTCCTCATTGATTAGACCTCTACGGCGGTGGCAACTCTTTTCGCAGGGGCTTAAGAAAATGAAAAGAACATGTAATCCTTTCTGGTTTTAGTGTCTGAACCAGCTTGGAATAGAAATGAATGTTAAAATCGGTATAGGCAGATTGCTAATAAACATTCGAGTCGCAGAAGCGGTGTTCAACATGAAGATGCATTAATATGTATTAAGTGTGCTCCCGTCAAATATTCTCTTATAAGAAAAATTCATGATAGAATGTCATGGTATCATTAGTATTATTTGAATCATTTATCAAAGTGAATAACATATTGAGGTTGCTATTTGTTCAATGCTTGTTGAGTGTGAATGCCAGAACAGGGAGCCATTAATAAAGTCCTGTCATATTGTTGCTACAAATGATTTGCAGTAGCGTAGAGCGGGTTGGGGCGGGTGGGGAGGTAATTTTTGAGACATTGTAGAAAGGGAAGAATAATTGAAATCTGGAATGCGATATGAACAAGTTACCCTCGCTCTATATAACCATTACAACATGGTTCAGTGAATGTATTCACAACTGTAATACCCTTGCTAAGCCATGCGTGCTAACCTGCTGACAAGCCAAAAAATGTCCTTGTAGTAGCTGTGATTGATACGGCCTGAATTGAGACGCCTCTACTGCTCATTAAGAACATAGAGGAATAAGGGCGATCACATTAACTGACTGATAAAACAACAAACAGCACATGTGGTGTTTGTACTGTAGGAGCTGTGAAAGTGAGATGATAACCTCGTGTCTATTGATTGGCTGATGTCATAGGAAGGATTTCATCTGGGGACCGCTAAATCTCTCAGATACTGTGGAGGGTCAAATTACCAAGCCGACATGCAATAGTTCCCTTGGGTTGATTTAAATGTATTGCGTTAAATGGATTTATGTTACAGCTGCACAATGATGACAAAAAGCATAATGTTTAGTTATTTCATTTGATAATGATTGTTTATTCCAAATAATACAATTTACATTATAATTTATGATATTTTTTGGTGGCCAGACTTACTCATTTGTTTTTATTGAAAGGTGATGTAACACCAACATGTAATTTTTGTCAGACCCCACTGTCTAAAAAATATGTTGTGTTGGAATTGTCTGCTTTAAATGCCAGTAGGCAATGTTTTTGCTCTGAAAGTTCTTTAATGTATGTTTTTAAAAATCTCTTTTTTTTTTATCAAATATTGAACAATTGGATGTAATGTTTGTTATATTTATGTGAGTTGATATGAAAATGGCCAAAGATTCTGGTATGGAAATAAAAATAAATAAATAAATATTTTGTGTTGGCAGCTGCATGCAATAGCCTATTTTTTTTTTTTTTGTAGGTTATAAATTCAAAACAAGCTGAGAACTATTCCTTGTTTACTTTATTGCTTATCCATCAGTAAATCAAAAATAAAGTAAGCTTAGCCACTCTTAGAAGCTTGAAAATCAAAAGTGCTATTCAAATTTTAAATAAATTATTCACAGAAAATTAGAAACAAGACAATGCTGTTATAATTAATGAAGCTGTCACTGTAAGTTTACACTGTTTCATGTGACTGTTTGAGGCCGGCTGTTTAAGGCCTGCTGTTCAAATGCTCCTATTATAATCAACAAAGCTTTACAAAATCTGTACTGCACAATAATCTCGTTAAAAAAGGCTAACATGACATGCTTCAGTTTAAACCATTAAAGAGTGTGATGTAAGATCCAAGTAGATATAAGCTTCTGATTGGATGCACAAAATGTGCAGTACATATTGGTGATTGGTTACCACGCTTAACTGCTGCTGCTGCAAAAAAACTGCATCGTAAATGAGAGACGAGAGCCTACAGGGACCTGGCAATGCTATATTATATTGATATCGGATTCATTATGCAATAATATTGCGATTCCTTGTTTAGAGTTATAGTTATCTAAAACTAATAAATTGTGATCTTTTACTTATTTATTCAACTTTCATCAGCGCTGGACTTCTGGGCTTGGCTCATCAATCTTTTTCCCCCTGAAATATTCTTGTGAAAAATTGAGTATAAATATTGATTGGGGTAAGAATATCCATACAGTATCATGATGTAAAATATTGCAATACTTACTAATATTTTTTTCAGCAGCTGTAATCATAATTTATATTATATTTCTGATTTGTGCAGCCCTATTATTGTTTAAGTAGTGAAATACACCACACCTGAATTACAAACGACTACTAGAAAATAACAAGGATACACATGACGGTGAAAATCCATGTTTTTGGATTAGTAAAATTCTTGGATGGAGGAAAGGCTTAAGGGTTTCATATGTTGTACATTTTAAAACCAATGCTTTCATATTCATTGACATCATTTCAAAAACAGACCATGTGCCATTTTCCTCAGGCAGTTTGGTGTAGCGCCATAAAGCACTAGATGTTCCTGGGGTTTCGTAATTTCTTGTGGCATGAGATAAATAATTTATAATTAGCTAACGGTAGCAATGATAGGCAGCCATCTGATTTATGTTGCATCCTTCCTTTACAACTTTTTTGGTAACATACAAGTTCACTCATTTCTTCTGCTGGAGGTCATTACTTAAGGAAATGGGAGATTTTAAATGCAAACCTGTTTTGGATATGTGCATAAGCCTGCACAATGATATATAGGGTTCACCTGATGTGATTGGAGACCTGGAACATGGCCAATTTATACTGAATACCAAGTATGCTTTTATTATGCATAGGCTGAATGTGTGCTTAAGTAGAACAGTGGACCTTAAAGGACTGGTGAGGAGACTGACCGCTGTCACTGATTTTGATTATGAGGAATGGCTGTAATACAGGTAATCCACCTCTGACCACCAACACGCAGAGGAAAGCAATTTAGAAATGTATAGATGACATTAAAATCTCCTGCCAATCACCGCACTCAAGCACCTTTAATTAAACGAGGAATCTTGAGTTATAATAAGCCAGTGCCCTTCGGGAAATGCAGCAGCTCAGATTTCATTTTACAGACCATTTTATTTGGCGACGGCACTTCAGCCGCCCTCTCTTTTGCTACCTGATCACAGACACTGATCATTTCTCCCGGTGCAAAAATTGAATTTTCACCTTTTTATATTAGCCCAGCTTTATCTAGTATGATTACAGGAAGAGAAGCTTCCTTTATATGCCACTCTGGATTAATTTGATTTGCCTGCTTTTCTGTAGCACACGTAACTTTCAAGATCCTTTGCAGTTGTCACCTAATTGAAATTTCCCCTCCGCTCTGATCTACTGATTTATTCCATTTGCATCAAATTCTGCAATAGTCATTTGAGCAGAGAGGCGTGAACTGAACTGCAGTTTATAAGATTTTAAATCAAGAGATTTTATTTCAGCGCCTGGCATTCTTGTACATATCCTACAAGTGCTCTCAATAAGAATATTATGAGGGCCTTTTATAGATTTTTACGTGCTTTTCTATTGTGGTGCATTGAAAGTTTTGTCATTGCATGTGCTGTGACAGGATTAAAAGCGCAATAAAATGGCACAATTGTGGAATTTGCAAGTCTGATTCAGTCTAGACAGCACTCGCTTTATGAATGTATCTGCCCAGTTAATGATTTAACACCTTAATACCCCTAATAGTCTCTTTAAAATGTTACCAGCATCAGCAGGGTTCAGTGTTTTCCTGTAATATTTAGAAGGCAACTAGAATTGCACTGTTTGGTAAGCTCCGGCCTAATGATTTTGTTTACTTCCAAGCAGCAATTCGTCCATACTAGAAATCATAATTGTTTTTTGAGTCTGTTCATCCGTCTTTGTCCATTCAGCAAAAGAACAAGATGTTACAGAGTGACTTCATAAAAGCATGGGATTCGAGACCAGAGAATTGAAACTGTGCATTTGTATGCTCCGACACAGCAAGCGAGACGATGCATAATATGTGGGCTTTGTTAATGCCAATCTGTGAGGCAGAGCATATTGTGCTTAACGTGTCTATCGTAGGGGTGTGCAAAACTGCACATCTTTGAAATCAGCTATTCGGTGGGTTGCCTGAATGACAGGTTGGCTAAATGTTCTTAAGGAGGCCTGTTTCCTAGGTGGCCTTTAAGTAAGATGTATTCTTGCATTTAAAAACAGTCAGGCATTGCACAACAGAATGGAGCACTGGGATTTTTAAAATGCATTTAAATTGCAATGTCATTATGTTACAGTAGATGATTTACCTATGCCTGATTCCTTTTTTTGGCTGGCCCTTAAAGAGATAGATTAGTCAAAAATTCACATTTTATTTACAGTACTCACATTCATGTCATTTCAAACCTGTATGGCTTTTTTTCTTCTTCTGCAGAACATAAAATAAAATGCGGAGACTGTATTTGTCAATACAATGAAAGTTAATGGGGTCCAAAACCAAACAGGACTCCATTGAGTTTAAAAAAGGTAAAATAAAAATGTCAACTCGATTTTCCCCCAAATCATGCATCCCAAACGCAGACCTAGGCTGCTGGTTTCACTGGTTTACGTTTGGGAAATTACTATCGGCGAGCTTTAATTAGAGGCAAAAAATCTCCCTGAAGACAGAAGCACTGAAGCTTAGTGGCACATTTCAATCAGAATGAAACAGCAGGGGATACGTCTTCCATGGGTGTAATCTTTAGTTCTGCTCAATATGGCCAAAAGCGATAGAAACAAGACTGAAAACAACAAGAAGAAACATTACCATTCTGACTGTATTTTGTCTGGGCACAGGTTCAGACATTTCATGTAACTGTTGTCGTTTTGTGTATGCTGTTAGTGCCTTAAATGGAAATGATGAGTCTGTGACCTTTTCCCCGTGCTCTCTACATGTTTTCAACTCATTCAGTATCAGGGCTTATTTTACATCATTCATACCTGTCCAAGACATGTTGGCTTTTTTTAATTCTCTCTGGAACAGGCCACCTATTGGACATGTCAGCGGTAGATACAGTATGTCATGTATTTTAGTTGTTAAAGCACTGGAGTGAAATTACATGCACTGCTTTGACTTTAAAGGCTCTTTGACAAGCCCCAGACCAGAGCGGTCATTGCCTGAAGGCAGCCCTTGGAGCAGACCCATAAAACCTAGGTATAGATGTTTCCAGGGAGGGACTTTGTACCTCTTTGACCATTTAGCTTTTGGAAAAAGCCACTGGAAAACCTTTAACCTGTTATGATGATGTTCTCAGGCTGACATTTGATTTAGGATCTCTACTTTATGTGAACACCCCTCGGCAAAGGTATGGGTTATAGTACCACTGAAATTTAAACTGGGATGGTGTTGGGCTAGTGGAAAAAAATATTTGCAATGGTTACCTTAATGTACCTTTTTTGTTTATTATGTCCTGTACACCTTTTTTATTCTAACATTCAGTAGATTTTTTGTTGTTGTTGAAAGCAATACTTTTATTAAGAAAAGATACAGCAAATTGATAGAGAAAAAAGTGACAGTAAAGTAAAATTATTTCTTCAAAAATTTATATTTCAAACAAATACAGTGCTTTTGAACTTTCTATTAATCAAAGATTCTTGAGAAATAAAATCAGCTTTGCCATCACAGGATTAAATAAAAATGTTAAAATACATAGAAATAGAAAGGTGTTATGTTATGCAATGTTATATTTAATTTTATATATTAATATTTCCCAAAATTCTAGTTTTTACTGTGTTTTTATTCAAATAAATGCAGCCTTGGTGAGCATACAAGTCACTGGTTTTTAAATAAGATTTATTAGGATGTATTATATACGGTTGTTACATTTACATTTAGTCATTTAGCAGACACTTTTGTCCAAAGCAACTCACAAATGAGGACAATAGAAGCAAACAAAACCAACAAAAGAGCAATAATATTAGTGCGTGCCAAGTTCAGTATACGTAGTAAGGTTTTTTAGCATAAAAAGAAAAACAAGTAGATAGCATAAAAAAAGAATAGGAACACTAGGGTTAGAGGGTCTTTTTTTTATAATAAAAATAAAACAATCAGACGATAGAAAAAAAAATAATAGAGATGTAGTGGGAGAGGGTCATTATTTTATAATAAATAAAATAAAATAAGTGGATATAATAGACAAAGCATAGAGAATGCTATTGTGAAGGGCACTAGTATTTACTGTAGAATAATAAATTATGGTAGGTATAATAATATATATATATAGATATATATATATAGATATATATATATATATCTATATATATCTATATATATATATATAACATTATTGTCTGTATTTAAAATAAAATCCTGAAATTGTATTCACTTAATGAGGAAACAGTTCACCCAAAAAAGTTGGAATCTTTAAGTAGTTTTTTTCCATGCAATGACAGTCAAGCTGCTGTCAAGCTTCCAAAAAAGAGCCAAAAACATTATTAGGTCATCATTACATATGTATCGTAGTATGTGCGCTATATTCCAAGTCTCCTGAAGCCTTACTATAGCTTTATTCAAATCAACACTATTTTGTGTTCCACAGTAAAAATAACAGCATACTGATTTAGCATGACATTTTTGGGTGAACTACTCTTTTAACATTGTTACAAGACAACATATTGCCTCCTTTCTGTTCCTTTTCACTAATTCAATCAAATCATACTTTGGCATCAGGATGTGTTTTTCAGGATGCCGGCCACTGTGGCAAGCGGGCTTGGCTGCGGATGCTCCTGTGTGATCAGATTTCCAGATACTTGGGTAATGTAGTCCAAACTCCTCTAATGAGAGAGCAGCTCTGGGCTCAACAATACATGCCAACGCACCGAGCCAAATCACGGGGTGTGAAACAGGATGTTTGCAATTGCACAATGCCAATTTACTGCTTTAGTGTGGCAGTTATCAATGGCACTACAGCAGTTGTCAAAGGCACTTTCCAGATATAAAAATCACCACAGAATTGTTCAGTCGATATGTGCTCATGTCATGTCAGGCATGTCAAATAGGTATTGTGTAGTGCAATGGCGAGTTCTAGATTATTGGCATGTGTGCAGTATTTAATGTATGCTTCTCTCCTGAGCTCACTGCTTCACATGGCTTGATCAGTGAGGTTGATGTTTTTTCTCCCTTTTTTTAGTTTTAATTGGCATGCCGACAACATGGTGTGCATTAGCTGTTAGACAGCTGGCACAGTAAAAACCTCTTGGAGATGTTTGGTCTTTAAATTCATCCCTTTTAAAGCAGAAACGCTACAGGCATAAACATACAGATTGCAGAAGAGTCGATTTGATTTGTCTTCTGTATATTGTGTTTCAAGATCGCATTCTAGCAACCCTCTGACTAGGAGTTTTTTTTCTTCTAAATAAATGTAGCCTACTTTTGCATATCCCTAATTTTTAGTATTGGAATTTTGTAAGACTTGGACCTCCTGGAGACAAAAGTGCTTTCAACCGTTTACAAAAATGAGCTCCTTAGCTTTGCTGTTTGTGCAGATAATAGTCATGGCATTGCTATTGATAAAGCCATTAGCCATTACAGTATATTAATGTGCTAAAGTCAAAGTTATATGTAATTACAGTCTTTCAACAGCTGTGAGAAAGCTTAAAAGCTTTCGTGGAGCTCTATGTATTCACAGTAGGGTTCCAAATTCTGAGACCACTGATAGTGCTTTTTATTTTAATAATTTATTAAAATTGGTGTCATTGCACATTACGTTATTGGTATAACAATTTGAGCAAACATAACTTCAAAATAAAAAAAGAGCATATGTATTGTCTTTAGTTTGTCTTCCTTTTTCCTAAAATTCAGCATGAAATAGAAACTCGCAATATTTTTTCTAAATTCATGTTATTGGTCTTGTTGAGAAAATTCATCCATGTATTTTTTCATTTCATTTCCTTTCCTTTCATTTTATTTTATTTTCACAATGTCATATACATCCCCAAAAAGACGTCTTGATCAATTTATTAAACAATGCAAGATGTCTCATTTATCTTAATTTCTTTCTTTTAAATCTTTCAGAATCTTAAGTTACTTTTAGTTTTTTGAAGAATTATAATTTAGAGATTTTTTTTTTAAGTCCTTGATCTCACTATTTGTTATTATTTTGAGGTTTATTTTATTTATTTATTATTTAGAGGTTGGTGCTGTTTTAAAGGAAGTGATATATGACACAAATTCAATTTAAGTTTTATGCTGAGCATGGTATTAAATATCTACACGCATTAAGCACCAGCGTTGTATGGGAGGAATCACAGGTGATTTTTCTAGTCTTTATTCATTTATTTATGGTGCTGTATTGCAGCATAAGCATTACGCATCTCTGGGATCATCAGTCAGTTGGGTTTGGCTCATTGGAATCGTGGGAATCAGCAGACTGTTCCAGGCTCAACATGAAACTCTGCCGCTCGACATTAACACAACAGCACAGACCTAACAAACTCCCCCATCACTGAAGGGAAAATCCTCAGCTTCAGATTATTATTATTTTTTCCGATTTATAATTTTTTAAATATAGTTTTTATTTAAAAAATAACTTTAAAAAAATACAATAGAAATCAGTTCTTTGAAAATACAGTATTATGAATATTTCACAATATTACTGCCCCCCCCCAAGGGACTTCTTACACAAAATTTTAATGACCCAAAACCTTTAAACAGTATATTTATTTAGGGCCGTTGTAATGGTAGAGAGAAAGTTTATTGTTTGCCATTTATGGTATTATTTTATTATTACGCGGCATTTATTTAAAAGCATTTAGTAATTTAAAAAGTGTTCTTATTAGACATTTTTATAGAATTCATTCTATATTATTATTCTATTCTTTACTCTTTTTTTCAATTTTTACTTTTTTACTGTATATTTTCTTGATAAAATTGTTATTTTTTTCTGTAAAGCACTTTGAATTACCACTGAGTATGAAATGTGCTATGTAAACTAGGGATGCTCCGATCAGGATTTTTGCAGCCGATACTGAGTACCGATTTCTTGTCTTGGTGATCGGCCGATACCGATTCTGATGCTTCAAGCTTTAAATAGACGTTTCATCGGGCGCACGTGCCTGGCCCGAAGTTAACTTCCGTTCTGTGTTTGTTTATCAGTCTGGCTATGACACCGGCTACAAACGCAGTTAAAGTTAAGGTGATGAGTAGACTGAAGTTGGACTCAGGTGGTTGTGCTGTGGGATGTTTCCCATACATTTATTTATTTTTGGCACTCGCCACAATATCAAAACTGACCAATTTTCCAAAAGGCTTAGAGAAATAAACATGAGCACGTACTGCACGTTTAAAAATCAAAACGAGGCGTGGGTGTTTTTATATCACTGTATTTCTGAAGGAAGACTATCTTTAGAAAATTGTCATTTTCATTTAATCTTGCATGTTATATGCCTGATAAAGCAGCTTTTGTAAGCTCAGCTGTTACTGGGGAAACCTCTGTTTCTCCCGCTTTAAAGCACCTCCTGCTGGCAGAGAATTAATTTGCATTTTCAGTAAGTCCGTCTGATTTACACAGCAAACATATTTTTTTGCTTTTCCTATATCCACGGGCAGTGCGGATAATCCGCGGGTCGGGTAATAAAAAATGCATTCTGATTATTTGCGGGTGGGTTGCGGTTGGTGGATAAAATAAATCATAAATGATGCAAATATTAACGACATTTTTTTTTTTTCAGGAGGCAGACGATTTCGTGTATGTGATAAAATGTGATTATCAGCCGATACCGATCTCCGGCCGATCGATCGGAGCATCCCTAATATAAATAAGCTTGCCATGCCAAGAAAGTCATAAAGAAGTTTGTGATTGCTATGATTTATGGGCCTGAGACATTCTGAGACACACATTCTCCTATGATTATATTAAAAGGAAATCCACTCCTGCACTTTTGAAAGACAAATTCATTATGTGGAACAGACAAATAATTGAGAGTGGCTGTATTGAGCATGTTTGGGTCCATTGTTGTAGATCTTCAGTGTCCACAAATGGAAGCTCAGTGTAGTGAGTCTAATGGCATATTGCTTTTTGATGGGACCACTAAGCCTCTTAATGAGGTTCAGATGCCGTGCTCTACATGCAGCGTATGGTTCTGCTCAAGGTAACATATTGTCCCCCTCTTGTGATCAAACACATTCATTTAGAGCTTCAAACAATGTCTAAACATGAGGGCTGAAACTCTGAAAAATGGCACAGTTACCTATTAGCACTCTGCTGTTCATGTTGTGTGGTTCTGACAACGATAAGTGAATGATTTGATTGCAAAGATTTGGGTATGAACTTGTTGCTACCACAAGGTCGCTGTTGGAGCTACGATGAGCTGGAAAGCAGACCGCAGACATGGCGGTGGCCTCCCTAACGCCAGGTCTCTCAGTGCATGACCTTATTCCCTGTGACATTCTCCACCATTAATCTTTCGACATGGAGTGATGGAGTACCCTTCCAAGTCACAATGTAGCTGTGTCACACTGTTTTATGTGTTTCTGATGGGTCGCTCAACCTAGTTGCGAGTCACTTTGCTCAGCCATGAGGTGGCTGTAATTTAATCAGCTCTACCTGAAGGATCACTGCCTCAGGAGTTTGTTTTTTGTTGAAAGCCATTCATGTTGGACCTGTGACTTTGTACTTTTTTTTTATCATATCAAACCGAGAGTCAATTTGCATACAAATTGCCTTTGGCTAAGTATGACTCATTGACGTTTCTTTCAGTGACTCATGAAGCAGGCATGATCGGTTTTAGAATTAGTAACACTTTTAATATATTGTAATTCAATTGTGCTTGATTACTCTGTGACAAGGGATGATGAAGAACAGTTAAAAAGTAAATAATTAGTATGATAAATGAAGCAAACATTCAGTGAAATGAAATCAAACGTTTATTCTTCATGGTGGAACACTGTTGAAAGAATAGTTCATCTCAAATTCCTTTTGTTCTTATTTATCTTCACGTCATACTAAACTTGAATGATGTTCTTTCTTCCTTGGAACATACAAACTTGAAAGCTTGATCCTGATGTTTTTCCCCACTTCTGTAAAATTAAAATGAATGGTTTTCAACATGATGCACTACTAATAGCTGTAACAACAGCATTTTGTGCCAAACAGACTGAAATTTAAGTTATTATTCACTGATAATCTGTGAGCTGTTAACCACTTGCGACCAGATCAGAGTCAATGAGTTAAATTGAAGTAGTGGATCAGTGTAATTTATGAACGAATCATAAAGACATGTTTGGTGAACCAGATAAACTGACATTCAGACATTACTGCTTCTCCCATAAACGATAAAATATTTTTTTTTTGCAAATAACAGATTATTTGAGTCTGTCATACTGATATTATATATACTACTGTTTAAATATACTAATATACTAATATTTGTATACGTTAAATTGGATGTTAAATTGATCAAAAGTGACAGTAAAATACATTTATGTTAAGAATGTTCTATTGCAAATAAATGGCATTCTTTTTACCATTTATAATAAAGTAAGGGTCGGTTGGTATGCAGAAGAACCCGACCAGGGTGATCGGACCCCGACGCGAAGCTGCTTATTACACGGCTACTTGCCACATAAGTAAATAATTAGACGCAAAATATTGATTTGAAATATTTGAACGCAAAGCTTCCGTGAAGACAGCAGTTGTGAGCAAGCGGCAAATTCAAACTAGACAGACATTTAAGGGAAACGGTGCAGTCAAACCACTTATTACACAACATTTCACCACAAAAATAATTAAGACAATAAAAGAATTAAGACGAAAATGTTTTAAAAACCTTACCAGTTTGTTAGTCCTCTTATAATCCATTACAGCGTACAAAACAATCGTAGCAAAATGGCAGCAGCTGCGTTTGTATGAAACGAGAGCGAGTCCGCGATACCAGGATGACATAATTAAATAATTGTACACCATTTTGAATCGAGTTTTAATATTTTATTAGCTAAACAAATGCAAAGCTTCCACCAAGAAAAAAGAGTTCAAGCAAGAGTACAGCGTCGAGTGCTGTTACCCGGATGAGCCTGTGTTATTAGCTTTTATCGGTTGTTATCGAGGGATAGCATACCTCGGAATGTCGCGACTGACCAATCAGAATCAAGTATTCCACAGAGCCGTGTAATAAATCAATAAACATGAACCACAGTTTTCAATAAAAAAAAGAAAAAAGGAAATGAAAACATGATATAAAAATAAAAACTATTAAAAAAATTAAGGAAGGTGGATTAGATGTGGTTATACAAATGAAAATAAAACCAATTTTAATTGTTTTATGGTGGAAAAGGTAATACCTATATATATATAATAATATATATATACTCGATATATATATATATATATAGATATATATATAGATGTGTGTGTGTGTGTGTATATGGGTGGTGTGTTGTAGAAATAAAAAAAAAATGTCTTGAGCCCCAATATGATTTCTGAAGGTCCATGGGACACTGAAGACTGAACAAACGGTGACAATTTCAGCTGTGCTGTCACAGCAGGAATACATTTTAAAATAGTACATGAAAAACAGTAATTTAAATTTGTAAGTCTTCACAATTTTTTTTATCAAATAAATGTAGCCTTGGTTAATATAATAGACCCCAAACATTTAAACTGTATTGTATATATAATGGATGAGTATGGATTCAATTTATAATTCTACTTTTGTTGTCCATGGACGAAAGTAAGTCATACATGTTGGAAACAACATGACATTTAGTAAATAATGATACAGAATTGTATTTTTCTGTGAGATAATCCTTTAACAATTTATTGTGTTGTCTGTGTGCCATTTGACAGTGAGCACAAAACCTTAAAGCAGAGCAGACAGATATTACAGCAGTGACCCTGACCTTTTATCAGCCTCGCTGTACCATAGCCTTTAATAAGACTTTATAGATCGCAGTGATGGGCAGGTGTGTGGATGGAGTTTATGGATCCGCTGATGAACAATATCGCCCTACTCTCATCCTCTTATCACTACAGGCCCATACTAAATTAATGCTTTTCTCTCTGCTCAGTAGGCATTATAGCCTGAGGCTTCCCACAAACACTGCTGTGATTCTTGGTGATATGTTTTCATGATGAATTGTAGAGCGGCCGCATCTAGGAGAACGCTGTTTGTCCCAATGTCAAAGATGTGCCTCTGCTTGGAACATTTATTTTTGTGAGGACAGCTGTTGCAGCGGGTCCCCTACAGCACTCTGCGGTGCCAACCACCTTGGCATCCCTTAAAAAATGATGTAGATAAAAGGGCTGCATTTGAGGCCATGTCTCAGAGCACACAACATATTGTCAGCCCCGAATAAACAAAAAAGAGCTCCACAGCTCAGAATAGATCACAACAAGCTGTGCGTTTACTGCTGCCTGTCTGCTGTAATTTTTAGTGATACAATCAACTAATCCTTCTTTAAACATTATTATGTTTCGTTTTAAGTTTAATTGCTTTAAGACATCAAGAGAGTGACTCATATTTGAACTTGTGGTCAAATTATAATTTTTTTGCTTATGGAAACACAAAGATTTGCTTCTTTTGATTTTCGTTTTTTCTTTTCATTTTTTTCCCTAATTAAATTTCAAAGATGAGGAAAGTCTATGAACTCCATGTCTAAGTCATTTAGAGCAATTTTCTGTATTCTTGAGAAGTTCTTCAGTGCTCAGAGAAATTGGTTTTATCTTTAGCCCTCCTGAATTTTCCTCAAGAGACATTTTCTACGAATAGAATTCAATTTGTGTTCATGTAACTATTATCCAACGTAAAATGAACATGGAATGAAAAGTGTCTTGTTTTGAATAATTGAAACTATTTGAAGCTAAAAACTGTAGCAGTTATTTTTATTTTCCTTTACTTTATCTTAGGGGTTGGAGCCGTTCATTTTAATTCTGGTGGTGGTTGAGGGGAGAAACCCCCCCCTACCCCCCCACCCCCAGATTGTGATTGTAAAGCGCTTTGGGTTGTACCAACAATACACAATAATAAACTACTAAATGCATCATTCTTCATTTTCATCATTCATTCAGTTTACACCTTTGTCAATAATCGTTCATAAAAGGTTTTAGGGTCAGTACAGTCCAGATTGCTTTTATGGACATTCTACTATTACTCAGCAAGTCTGCATTCAACTTGATTGAAGCATTTCACCCGACAGAAGAATACTGTTTGTAAGCACCATATCAGCATATTAGACTGTATTATGAAGGATCATTTGACTGAAGACTGGAATAATGGCTGGCAAAAATTTGACTTTGAATAAATTTATTTTTAAAATATATAAAATAGAATTTCAGAATTCTGATTAAGCAGGTAGTGTATTTCACAATGTTATTATTTTTTACTGTATTTCTGGTCACATAAATGGAGCTTTGGTGATTATAAGAGACTTTAATAAACATTAGTAAAACAGCACATAATATTTGCAGTATTTTATTTATTTTTTTTTAAATAAAGAACTATTTTGGCCAGACTTTTAACATTGGCCTAGGCATTTCTCTTCATGACTAGTCATCTCCATCACATAAGAATTAGCAAATTAACCCTCTGTGTATGCAGAATTTCTTTTGGCATTAGCTTCTTATTAACCTCATTCCAGATTTCTCTCTGAGCCACCAAGGTTTCTGTACCCAAAGGCATTTGCTGTCACAGCGCAGGAAGGGCTTGCTGGTGACCCTCATCATTTGAGTGGCTATATTGACAGGCAGAAGGAAGGTTAGAAAGCAAAGCTGCAGTATTACTCCCCTTGCTCTTCAATTTCTCATTTCGGCCTTTGAAATTATACAGTGGCACCCATGAGCCAGAGACTGAATTAATAATGAACAGTCAAGAGACACCCAATGTCCAATTCAGCCAGATTTCACCTTGGAGTGACTTTGCTCAGGTATTGAATCCCGATGGGGGGGAAGATATTTGCAGCAAGGTGTCCTCCTTTAACCCTGCAAAGAGACGAATATGCTTTTTCTCTCTGCCGTTGGCCTTGGCACCCAGATTTGGAGCTCTCGCATCATTGTCACAGGGCATAAGCTTCAGTGCAGGGAGTGCTGTGTGATTTTCAGGGTAATTAAACCCATGTCCACCTGCAGTGTCATTTCCTTTACTTGTGAAAGGGAAGCGCTCCCTGTGCCTCAGAGTGGCTTGTTTTTCTTTCCTTTGTTTCACCACTGTAATCTCCACTGAGAGCAGCTCCAATTTTACTGGGCTGGCATCAAGAAATGAGATGGTTCTGCATTTCCTATTGTGCAAACTGATAAATTATGCATCAGGCAAACAGCATTTAGAGCCGTTGATCAATACATGCCACTGTTTCTATATGACCAATCTCGGGAACGATGCCTTGTCATTCTGTCAAACATCTTTAGCCTGATTTGTAGCTCGATGGATTTTGACCCTGAGAGGAATGTGGAAGAAAGTTGAGGCAGACAGACGTACATTTCATTACAGGTTTCAATTGCTTTGCTCACGAATCCACAGAGCTGAGAATCCATTTCCATTTGCGGTCTAATTTTTTATGCATGGCATTGAAAGTATTATTTATATAGTGTAAGTGATGACTTTTCGAGGACATTTTTTGCCTTGCCACTGGTTTTAATTATGCTCCAACAGCAAAATACAGGATGGTAACTTGAACTTCAAACACGTCCAAATATTTTGTAATTTGGATACCTTTTTCAGTTGGATCTGTTTCATACTGTGGGTTACTTTAATATCATTCATCCACTATGTTCAACACTTTGTTCTTTGATTCCAGCTGAGTCTAGTGGATGTGGAATTAAATACCACAGAGAACGTCTGCGGTCTCAAGGTGGTCACTGGCAGAGAACTGAAACGTTCCTAACCAAGGAGGTCTATAATACCTGAAGAAAACTATCCGTTAGCATTCTCATTCATCTCAGTGGCAGTGGCTTGGCTTGTAAAAGCCCCTATAGAAGTTTGAAATTTTAACTGCTTTATTTCAGTATCCTTTATTGTATTAGTTATAAATATTTTGAATTAGCTGTTTTTTATCTTACGTATTTTAAAGTTAATTCAAGACACATTTGTATGTTTTCAGTTTTTAATTTAATTTTACGTTTCAGTAATTTTAGTCACTTTGTATTATTTTTTTATTATTTCTGTTTAACTTTTATTTCAGTTTTAGTAATTTTAGCTGTTAACCTAATAAACAATGTTTAAAATGTTACAAATTTTTCAACTAGCAATGAAATAATATAAGCTTTGCATCAATAGCATCTTATCTGTGTATTTTATTTTTTCTATGTTTAATACGGATGTGACATCCATCCCAATTGTACCAGTGTTCATTTTTTACATTTTTCTTCTTTTTTTTTCTCTCTCGTACTTATTGTCATGTTACTTTCCATTTAGTTGACGAAACGATGCAAATTAAACCAAATTTAAAGCATTTTATATTAAGTTAAAATGTTTCAGAGGAATGTTTTAGGGTGCAAAAAGTGCTTCCGTTGCCGATGATCAGCAGTGTTCAACTTACTCAGGCAGCTCTGGTTAAATCAATCATGATTATAATGGTTATTAATCTTTTTTTTTTTCAAATGCATTTTTTAAATGCATCGATAATTTATTGTGCAGTTGTTTTCTCACATTTTTTACACATTTTTTAAATTAAAAATGTTTAATTTTCACAATTAATGCCCATTTTTTCATCTCATAGACCTATTGATTGACGAAAAAAACTTTAAAGAACATTTTTGTCAGTAATTGCATTGACAAGGTTAACATCGACTTAGACCTGACTTTTCCTTTTGTTCGTTAATTATGTCCATAACAGGTCTGACTCAATAACGTAGCCTTTCTTACTGATGTGACCTTTTCTTACTGGAGCTACATATTGAGCATGTTGCTGGCAGAGTGTGAAGACACAATGTTATTTGTCAGAGTACTTTTGAGCCCATTCCAGTGGTGTAATAAAACAGTCCCAGCGGTGTAATAGTCACCCCCTCTCCCTTCTGTAAAAATAATTCCTCTATACTGCTTGAATTCTCAAAGCTGCGCTCATCAAAAATAGCCTCCTCTGAAGACCGAGACTCTGAGAGGTGCCACTCCAGCCTGATGAATCTTTGTGCTTCATGCTGATATTCCACCTCCGCACTTCAGATACGGTCCTCATATGCTCGCAGTGAAAACTGTAGCCACGGTGCACAATAGCTATTTTTTGTCCCCTGTTGTGAAATGGGAATCAGCTTGTGTGTAGGGGTCAAAGATAGCAAATGGTCAGCAGGTCAGTTCAATTACACAGTGGGTGATTGTCTTCTCGCTCTTGGAGGTGGGAGAAGTCTTCATGGCAACTCCCACATCATTCTATTGCTCTCCATTATCTCGCAACATAAACCTCTGTGCATGAGGTGTCGGGGCTCTGGAAACACATGGGACCAGTGAGCTAAATAAGAATCTTTACTGGAGCAAAGAGCAGTGCACTTTGGCATCAGAAGACACTCTCAATTCTCTCCACTAATGAGCTTGTTAAACAGATGATAGAATATGTGCAAAAAGGGTGATTGGCGAGTAGAGAAAAAGTTCATGTTTACAGTTACTGTATATGGACCTTCTTGGCATTAAACATACAGGATTCACTTTTCCCTCTGAACTGTGTGGGAAGTGCTGTCCCACCCGGCATATCATTTGGCTTGGAGCCGAAAGGAAATGAGAGAAAGAATGAAAGGCAAATTGTTAAAGTCTGAATTGTTCTTTATTTTAAATGAGTGTTTTTAGCCTTGATTTGAGTAATCGGTTTTAAAAGTGGATTAAATATGGTAGCATTATTAAGTGCTTGATGAATGTTAATCATAGAAAGAATTATATGAAGAAATTCTTGACATTGTTAGATCTGAGATTGCCTTTTTAAATCTGTCTAAATTGCTGGAATTCATCACCTTTGATGGAACACTCTTTAAATGAATAAATGTAGCTTTGAAGGACGTACCTTTTTATGCTCGAGAAGGAAACAGAATTAGACCTTGCTAAATGTATGTCAGCAGATGCATTTGCATGTCTGGAACGGAATCTGTAATGACAAGGAAGGATGTGTTAAATGATACAATTTAAAAATCTACTTGTCGGTGGGTTACCTTGAAGGACTAGTCGATTAATCACTGCATTCCAGAAAAAGCCGGTGGTGGGAATAGCAACATTAAACAGGGATTTTACATTCATGAAAGTAGAATTGTCAGTCTTGTTTCGTTTTTCCTGAACCATCATCAACAAATTTCTACCAGATCTCAGAAATTCAACTGGATTAAAATTCACTTTATTTATTTTCTAAATGCATGTTGTTGATCTTATTGTGAATGATTCATCCATGTATTATTTTGGAGAAAAAAACCTCCTAATAAGACTTTAGATTGGGAACACATATTCACTATTAACTAAAACTTTTTCCACAATAAACTTCAATTTGCTGCTTATTGTTGTAGTAGTTATGTTTAGGTATTGAGTAGGGTTAAGGGATGTAGAATATGGATGGCGTGAGGTGTAAGTTCAATTATGGGGTAATTTTCACTGTGGGTTGAACTAGCTCTATCCCTTAAAAACAATACAGAATAAAAGATCTGTTGCTACTTCCATTTCATCATGACTTTGAACATTTGATGGAATGAAAGGATTCCTTTCCTCGTTTTTTTACTAAGCCTAGTTTCATAACTAGAATTTTAAGCATAAATACAATTTTTTCCCATGATTTGAACTTGGAAATACTGCACAAAAATGGCATTTAATGATATTTCACTTGATCTTCCCTTGTTTTCTTTAGCTCCTCTTGAAAATAACCATTGCTACGTGAAGTTGAGGTTGATCAATCTGTCCTTACTTTACAAGCTGAATATTGTCTGCCCTTGAGTGTTGTTCCAGTGGTCTTTTCCAAGTAGAAGTTACATCACCGAATAAACACAATGTTGTCTTCAGCTTTTAAAAACTGAGCTATTAGCAATTTGGCTTAAAATGCAGTGCACAAGATGCTTAAAAACAGTGCGAGTAAAACTCTCAGAAAATATCTATAACTTATCGACCTTTTCTTCCATTACATGTTGACTGTTGTGACCTATGCCTAACAACAAGGTTTGTTCTAGCTTGTGTATTATTGAGACATCTTCCCCTTTTGTGGCACCAGCAGTAGCACTGGAGAAGGCGGCAGGGAGGGGAGTTGATGGTCATCAGAGATAGGTGGAATGAGGCGTGCAACAGCCAGGCACGGGGCGGACAAGCAGACCTTTTTGATGGAGAGCACTGCTGGTTAATGTTGACTTATCAAAACGGGAGACCACGGCTGAGTGACTGCCCAGTAGAACGAGCTTTGTCCCTAGAGATCCTATCCTGGAGAGGACAAATTCCAAGCACTTAGCTTGGAATTCATCTCACTAATCGTGGTCGAAGAAACGAGAGAAAGGGGCTATCTCAAGTCCCTGAGAGTGATGGAAACGAATTGATGCTTCCATCTCTTGCAGATTGGATCTCGAGCGACTACTGATGCCATTGGATAGCTCAGACATGTAGCCATGGGATTCAGATTTCCAGAGTGGGGGCCTCCATCAGTAATTAGAGCTAAGTTATTATGACAAGCTTTTAAAGGAGAGCAGCGTAATGTATCGACAGACTGATGCTCCATTTACTCTTTCTATGTTACAAAGAACTCCATTTTTAGATCCTAATGAAATACCCTGCCAATATAAGGTAGTGAAACTGCAGCTCTTGAGTTTTTAGACGTCTTAAGATGAGTATGACTGAAGTGCCATCTTCATACAAACGTGAAAAAAAAATGTAGCTGTGCTGTCAGGTACACACAATATGAGTTAATAGATTCAATTGTAAAGCTGGCAGGAAAATTTATAAAGAAATTCCTGGCAGTTTTTGAATTCGTTCAAGTTTGGTATTTCCACACAGGTTTTGTAGTATTGTATATTATATTTACTGTATTTATGACTTTAAATTTGATGTATTTAGTTAATTATGATGATAATAATAATAATAATAATATACTTATATTAGTATTAATAATAATACATGTTGATATTTTTTATCTTATCATTGCATCCTCTTGTGTGCATGGGTGACGGACAAATTAATTATAATGAATGAATTAATTGATTTTTCTCTTTTGGTAGCCACATTTTCAGAACAGCATGAAAACACATCTAAATACATTAAAAGAATACTGGCCCAAATATTATTGGCAAATAATATTTTTCACACAATATTAAAATGTATCACTGTTTTAAAAAAAATACTGTTGTGGTTAAGATTTAAAGAAGAAGTGAATATTACATAAATGTAAAACAATAGCATATACATAAGCAAAAATAAATGAAGGCTTGATAAAAAAAAATCAAGGAAAGTTGAAACCTGTTAGTTTGAATAATAATACTACTTAATAACAAAATAATAATAATTATATAAAAACATTATATGTGCAGGAACTTAGGAATAATGCTACATAATTTTTACCACTTGATTTTCTCCATCCAGAACACATTCTGGACCTCATAGCAGTATGTCATGAGCAGTGTTCCTGTGCGATCAGCAGGGCCGTTTCTAGGCATAGGCGAGCTAGGCGGTCGCCTAGGGCGCCACCAGCTGAAGGGGCGCCAATGAGCGCACGTACTGGCACTACATTTTAGCAGGGTTGTGATAAAGAGTGGCACGGTCACCCTGAAATATGACTGCCGCCCCCACTGGATCCCCCAACATTATTGGACTAGAGTACTGTCAATCTGACGATGCCTGAATGCCACTGGATCAGAGTGCTGTCAATTGCTGCCTGATTGTTGAATGCAAAGTTTGCATTCGGAGCACTCAACAACGCCATTAGATCAGTGGGCTCTGTCAGTGCTTTGGCAAAGTAACACTTTTTTTGCCATGCAATAAAGCTAAGTACAAAGGCCAATTTAAAATATTGGTACAATAAAAAATGCACAAAATCAGTATTTTGTTTAGGTCGTATTTGTGGCACTTTTGTGGCACATTTGTCCAAATATTTGTAGCAGATTTGTCCAAAAGGTGGGCGTTTTTTGCGCCAATGCATTGTTAAAGGATCAGCGTGTCATGTAATATTCCCATATAAACTTTAACATCCAATTAAAAAATATTTGTATAGTAAAATTCACTAATTCACGAGATCAATACATCCTTTATTAGACCGCTTTGTCGAGTTAAATGCATTCTTACGGAGGTGTCGAAATGCTGAATCAACTCATTCACTTCCAACAGCGCTTAATGGGAGCAGCGCCATACACATAGAGGGCAGAGCGTCACGTTATTTAAAGGGTTATTATTTAAAGTTAATGAGTAGCAAATAATTAAGTAGCTGCATTGGTTACTTTTATGCCACTGATAAAGCTTTTATATGTAGTTTGGTGTAACAAAGGGCTTTTATTGACTGAAATAATAATGCAATAACTGACACTTTAAATCAATGTTTCAAGAAACAACAACAAAAAAATTTAACAAAAAACAGATAAAGACAAAAAAGTAGCCATTGATAATATCTAAACAATATGTAGTAGTATAGTATATAGTATCCAAATCAAAACGTAATAAAATTAATTTATGTGTGATTTATGTGTAAATTATGTGCAATGTCTTAGCCACTAGGGATTGTTACATAGGGCTATACAGGCATCTAGTGACAACACAATGATATTACAGATACTAAATTGTGCAAAATGTTTATCTTAACAGTCAATTTACAAATAATGCATTCAGATTTGTGGAACTCAATGCACTGAATCTCCACAAATTAGTGTCGTTACTATGACAACCAATTTGAATGTGACAAGCAACTGGTGTCTGAAAATAGATTATATAACTATTACTATATATAATATATATATAATTGGAGAGGGGGGGGCAATGGGGATTGCGCCTAGGGCGTAAAATTGGCTAGAAACGGCCCTGGCGATCAGCGACCCTTCAGCCGTGTCTTTTAATTGAAGGAACTGAGAACCATTTCATACGGGATGAGGAGAATAGATGTTTCACCTGCCTTTAGCACGCCAAGAATAGAAACAGAATGAAAGTGAATCTCCTGGTGCTCGGTAATGTAATATTACCCCCGGCCACATATTTTAATAGTCAGGGGTAGGTTTTCTAGTAAGGTTGCTTTCATTTATGAAGCTATCTCTTGTCTTTTTGTCGTACCACCACTGGGATGTAAGGATTTGCAAGACCCTGCCATTAATTGTGGGATTTTTAATTGGCTCGATCCCCAGATAAGTGTCAGGTTTAAATTTAACATTTTTTTTATTTAAATGTAATATCATCCCAGTTGACCTTATTGTGCGATAGATCTCCTCTTATATTTTAAGCAATAATGAAGGAAATGAAGATGATGTATGAACAGGAAATGTGAGAATCTGGGAAAAAAGAGCCAAATATTTGTAAGAATGTAGAGTTGTACGTCATTCTGATCAATTAAGGTGGTCCTGTGAACAGTGTGGGAACACGTTCACGGAAAAAAGTACAGAAAAATATTTAATCACAAATAACAATTCCTGGTTCATTTTGAATATGTTCAATGAGGGAATCAGTTGCAAACTCAGTAATGACACTGAATAATTCACTGAATGAGTGAATCTGATTCAAACAATATAACTTATCAAAACCTTTCTGAAATCTTTTTAATTGACTCTTTTTAATTGAAAAAAGATGCTGTTCATTAGAGTCATTCATTCACAAATTGACATGTTAGCTTGTGCTGTGTTTGTTGTTGCATGCAAGAAACACTGTCAAAATAGTATACAAAGTAGTGCCCTAACCTATCCGATCCTATGTGTGTTTCTGTGTATATGTATTGTTTTTTTCCTTGCGGTGCATGTTTGAGAGACTGAGAGAGGCTTTGAGACTGGGTGAGGGGCCCAGGCTCCGGCTGTAACCCACCACTCTCATTTGCAGCCTTTAATAGCTGGCTATATTAGACTCTAATCTGCCTGATCCCAATTTAATGCCGCTCCCTCCAGCTGACGTGACAGGAATACTAAACAGGCTCGCAGTGCTGAGCAGCGAGGCGATCTGTGCTCCCTCCGGGCTCGTCCCGCTCCCCTCTGCCGTGCCAGCCCCTCTTCCTCTCTCCCCTCCCCAGTCACAATAAATCCTGGAGGGCATGGCTGGGTTATCTCTCCCCTTCTCTCTCTTCGCAGGTCTGGATCATAACCCGGACACAACCCTAAAGGCCCAAAGCCAAAGGATGCTATCAATTTAGCTCTCAGAGGATTTGGCAAGTAGGCTGAGGAACAAACTACCCAGAAATTAGAGCATAAAATCGAATTGCAAAGTTAAGCCACAAGGTACAGGTTCATCCGAACACTCACATTCCCTGGAGTGAGTCTAATGATGCTGCATTATCTTCATGAGGAGGTTATATTTCATAACATTTATCTGCAGCAGAAACTATGCACATTTTTTGGAAACTTCAGTCATGTCTTGTATACAGATGCGATGATGGACATGAAGCAGCTCTTATTCTGAACATAATATTTCTGATTGCATTATCTCAGACAACATGCCAATCGCAGTAAAATCTTTGTTACTAAAGATGGCCAGAACACTTACAGCAGTTACTCTCTAAAGTAATTGCCTCAGTTGTTTCAAAAGCTAAATGAGGTTGGGAAAACACTTAAATGTAATCTGATCTCTCTGAGCAACTCCAGACTTTTACATCTCTTCATCTACACTTTCTGGATGAGGCCGTGTAATGCAAAATGCTGAGCTAATCAGTTAATCTTACAAAATGGGCTAGTTTAAATGAAACATTTAATGCTATTTGTCTTTAACATTTAGTTATCATCTCTCAACTCTTTCGGGAAAGACTGTCCAGACTGCCATCCCTCAAAGGTGAAAGAACGGGCTCATATAATTGTAAGCAGAGGGGCCATTAAAAGGACTTTTACATTTTATGATAGGCAAACAGTTGTTATGAAGTACTAATGTCATTAAACACTAAAACCAAACTTTAGCCACTTTGAATTCACTCATCAGATAATACAGACATGTGTGCAAACTAGTGTACTAGTGTAATTCAAATCACAAACAAATAATTCCTAAGAGCAGGTTCTTGCAATTAATACAGTTTGGTTCTTATTGACTTCCAATGTATGGACTGAAATACAACGGAAGTTAATGGAAATGTTCTGATTTTTTTTCGACTGAAGAAAGAAAGACATGAACGTCTTGGATGACATAGGGGTGAGTAAATAATGACAGAATTTTTTTGGATGGACTACCCCTTTAAGGTTTGAGAAAACAAACAAAACACATAAGAAAAACCCAACTTCAGCCACTTTGAATTCAAGACCACTCATCAGATAATCCAAATCATGACACGTCTTCCTTCAACATCTTTTTCTCTTTGCTAGCTAAGCATAAAAACAGACTATTGTATTTCCATTCACAAACAAATGATTTGTATGAGCAGGCTCTTGTAATGAAAAGACTTGCAAACTAAAGAGTTGTCTAAATGAATCTACGAATCTGTCAGAGTAGTAAGTGAATTAACACCTGAATCACTTACTGAAATGCCGTATGGCTTCATAATAACTAGAGAACTGGGTAATTTGGTTTTAAATTATGAATGAAAAAAGTTTCAAAAACAAACAGACCAGCAGTTCAATTCACAAACAAATGACTTATGAGCAGGTGGTTTTAATGAAACAAAAACTTTGATGACGACTCACAAACTACTATAAATGGTATATAATAAAAAAAAAAAAAAAAGGTGTAGCACTTTGAATCAGGACCACTCATCAGTCATTTATCATGAATCTTTTTTTCTACATACTTAAAACAATTTAATTCACAGTTCAATTCACAAACAAATTATTTGTATGAGTAGGTTCTTGTAATGAAATGAATTGGTCAAAAATAATTTGTGGTAACCAAATTACCATCCGGCTCACTTACTGAACTGCAATTCGACATCAAAACAAACAGAGAACTGTGTACTTCAGCTTGTAGAAAATATGAATGTAAATTATGAATTATAAACACACTAGTAGTGCAATTCACGGGTAATGAAATTAATAGTTCATGAAGACTTACAAACACGAGACTTAAAATAACCAATTGTGTACTTAAGGTTTGAAATAACAAAAAACTAAATTATAGAAAAATCTCAATGTGTAAAATTATTAATTACATTTTTTTGTAAAAAATTATGCTGGAAGCACTACATTTAAATAATCAGTTTATAATGGTAATTCTGCACTTTACATTGAGACATTCATCTCATCTAACACTGCGTCTGTACGCTCCTGAAACTACATGAGGTACCTAGAGCTGGTAAGGTGCCAGAACAGTGAGACGTTATCTGCAGTGCAGAGGTCTCAGGACGGAGGCAGCTGGGGAACTATTAACCCATAAAAGTGTCATTTACTGAGATAAGAGTCAGCAGAACTGATCCAGCGAACTGACAAATAAAGTCAGACATGGCGTTTTTATTTCCATTCGGCCAATACTAGGTTTCATAATGTCAGCTAATGAAAAACTTAAAGCTTAACCTAATTGAGTTTACCTGTTTTTTTTATTTCAAGCTGAATTTGTCATGAATATTTCAGTGTAGAGGTCTCAAGCAAATAAATAAATATTTTCAGAGAAAATGAAAACCACATCAAAGCAATTCTGAGTCCAAAAATAAAGCTGAACGTATTTTCATGCTAGCTCTAGCTGCATTTGTTTTGGTAGCATGGTGGGCCACCCATGGGCTGCTGGGGAGATGGGGGTGTGCTTTCTGTGTGCTCACCCGGTATTTTTACCATCCTAATCAGGGCGAGCCAGTGGCTGCTGCCTTTATTAAACCCAGTCTGGGGTGCCCTCACGCAGAGAGTGCTCACACACACACACACACACACACAACACACACACACATTCACAGAAACCACACTCCTCCTCCAGGCTACATGCTGGAGGCTCAACCTTAAGGGGCGAGCACACACACACACCACTCGCCATCAGGGTTTATATGGGACCCCTACTGCTGCATTTCAATGAGTGGTGGTGCTCTTTTTCAACACTGTTTTTACCGCTCTCTCTTTCACTTGTGTGGTAAAGGCTAGCTGCGCCCTGTTGTTATACACAGCTGCCTCTTATCATTGGACCACAGGTGTGAATTTAGAGATTAAATACAGAGATGCCACATAAAAGTAATCAAAACGAAAAAAAATTGTAGCTGCTAAGGTGTTCAAATTGGTTTGTGTTGCTATGTAGTTGCTAGTGTGTTTCTAGAGCATTGGAAGGAGGTGTGCAAGGGTGTTGCATATGGTTGGTAAGGGGTTCTCGAGTAGTTTAGACAGTTTCTATGTGGGTAGCAAGAAGAGGTACGCAAGCTGGGATGTGGTTGAGTAGGGGGCCGTGGGGTGCTTTTCCCAAATGCATCTTTAGCTAACTATGGTCGCAAGTTCCATTGAAGTCTATTGGTAACGATGGAATGTAGGGTGTAGGGTGTTGCTATGAAGTTGCTACGGTGTCCTAGGTAGGTTGTAAAACATTGGTATGTAGTTGCCAGGATGTTGCTTTATGGTTGCTAGAGGGTTCTGACTAGTTTTTCGACTGTTGCTATGTGTTTGCTAGGCTATTTTGTTTGGTTGCTAAGGCTTTACTACTGCATGTGGTTGCTAGACTGGTCTGGGTGGTTTGTAGGGTGTTGCTATATGGTTGTTAGGGCTTTCTGTAGGTTCTAAGACATGTATGTGGTTGCCAGGAGTTGCTGATAAGGTACTAAAGAGTGTAGTCTTCAGACTATGGCAGAAGGTCTGGGAAACTTGGCCGCTTTGAATGGCAAGGACCGCCCAAGAGGCCAAATGACTGACAGGTAAAGCAACCAATCACGCTTCGTTTTGGGCCGCGTCATGTTTAGGGGCCTGGAAATGTCCCCACAATAATAGACCATGTGTAAAACTCTTGGACGTATTTTAAAGATTCTATGCCGCAAACTTTAAATATTTCCAACTGCACGAGCAATTTAGTTGATCCTGATAAGTGCTCATTGTCACAATTGTAAACATGACAGCTTTCTTCTAACAGGCGGAACGTTAAAGAACGCAACACACATGTCTCCCGGAAATCCTGTATAATTCAACCAATCAGACGACGACTTCAAAACTCCCGAAGTGTTTCCAATTTTGTGTGCTGTATGCATCAGACGTTCAGCCAACGGTACATGGGCGTGATGTCTGAGGCTGAGACTAAGTAGAGTGTTGAGTGATTGCCAGGTTGTTTTGCATGGTTGCTAGGGCTCTGCTACTGTATGCGATTGCTAGGATAGTCTGGGTGATTTGTAAAGTGTTGCAATGTGGTTGCTAGGTTGATTCGGGTGTTTTTTGCCATGCAGTTAATATGGTGATCTAGGTGGTTTTCCAGAGTGTTGCTACTGTATCAGGCTTTCTATGTGTTTGTTATGGTGTTCCGAGTAGCTGCTAGGGTGTTGGTATGTGGTTGCCAGTGTGTTGTTATACAGCTGCTATGGTTCTCAGTATTTCGGTGGTTGGGCTAGGGTATTTTGTGTGATTTCTAGGGCACTGCTATTGTATGCATTTCTTGACTGGCCTGGATGCTTTGTAAAATGTTATGTGGTTGCTAGGGTGTTTTGGCTGATTTTTTATAGGCCTGCTATACCGACCTGGGTGGTTGATAGGACATTGCAACTGTATGTAGTTTCTAGGCTGGTCAGGGTGTTTTTTAGATCATTGCTATGTGGTTGCTAAGGTGTTCTGGGTGGTTGCTAAGTCTCTATGAAATAATGTTCAAAAGTTATAGAGATCTGAGCAGCCCTGAGCAATAATATTGCCTTAGCAAACACCACTAACAAGTATTAGATTAATTCACAGACTTGAGTAGCTTCTGCTAACACGAACACACACGTTCAATCTTCAGAAAGTCAGTCTGTGAAGTTCAGAACACTCTGCACCCTGAAGACACAAGCCAGGATGAAACAGAATAAAACTCGACGTCTACGGTTTTAAATTGAGGAACAAAATCTTACTCAGATATAAATGTGCCCTCGGAGATTTCTGAGATACTTTGAGTACTAGTTACCATAATCTGCCAGTAACAATCTCAAATATACATCCTTTAGCCTGACACTCATGATCAGGACTGACTCACTCTCAGGATGAATCCATGGCTCAGATAAGATGACTTCTTCTGTATGGTACAGAAATCTCAGCACCATTACTAAGAGAGAGAGAATCGTTAAGATGTTGGGCACCAAATGACTGTGAGAGCTTCCCAACAGCGAATGTAAACAGAATTTATGGTGCATTACGTCGGCTGGGGAGAACTGGCTCACCATTTCCTCTCTGGCTGTCAAATTAAAAGCACTCCTGTTGGGACTGATATGCGCTGCTGCTACTGCTGGGTCTACTAAAGCTGTTCTCTAACTCTTTCCTTTTCCTTTTCTTCTTTTCTGTTTCGTATTCCTTCTTTCTCTCTCTCTATCTCTCTCTTCCGTCAGTCCAAGACACTTCTGATCAACTGGAGCTCAATGAAGACAGCATGACTGTGCACCATGAGACTGAAATCCAGTATCAATGCAAATCCACTCAGCATCCGCCAATCTGAGTCACGGCGAGAAGGGAAAGACACATATAAACCCCATTCAGAATTTCAATACCCTAATATAACCACACCTACGGGGGTCTGAACATTACACATAAACACAAATACTTCAAAAGATGGAAGCTGAGGCGCAAGGCATCAGGATAAAATTCTGTACACACAAAACAGTTTTTCAAAGAAATGTCTAAATTTGAAGGATTTAATATGGATTATAATGGACACAAATAATGAATATATTGATTACATTTGATTTGCTTGTAGTAAAAGTCTAATTTATTTAATTTTGATATTATAATAATTAGAGTTGATATTATAATTCATTTGCCTGAATGAAGGATTGGAAAACATGTTAAAAGCCTGACTTTATATACATATGCCTAGTTTCATCAAACTTATCATTGTGGAATAGTGCTGAATTTTACACCCTCAGGACCTTCTTCGGATACATATTACAATTTCATCTCTTGGATGCTGGATTTTATTGGACCTAATTTTGGATATGTCACAAGTACCCCACAGGAAAGTGACCCCCTGCCACGTTTGTAATAAGAAGAGAAGGTCTCGGATGCTTTAAAAGAGAGTGTAGTAACTCGTTAAGATAATTACTGTATCGCACATTTATTCCACTGTTAATAATTAAGCAACGCACACCAGAGCATTGACTCCACAACTCAAACTCGCAATACCGGCAATTAGAGAAACGAGAGGTGCAGAAATAAACACCAACCTGCCAAATTGAATCAAAACAGTACATGAGGATGCACTATATATACAAACAGATACATGAAACATTCTGCTCTGTTAAATACCTACAATAGTTTTGGGGGTGAGATATCATGTTGCTTTCTTCTCAACATAGCAAATGCAGAGCAAATATACTGTTAAAAAATACACATTCATATTCAAAAGTATGGGGTCGGGAAGAAATTTTAATGCTCAGCAAGGTTGCATATATATATATATACTGTATGATCAAAAAAAAAAAGAGTGGAAAACAGTAATATTGTGAAAAAGTATTACAATTTAAAATAAACGTTTTCCATTTCAATATATTGTCAAATGTAATTTATTCATGTGATGCAAAACTGAATTTTCAGCAGTCATTATTCCAGTCTTCAGTGTCACATGATCCTTCAGAAATCATTTTAATATGCTGTTTTGATGTTCAAGAAACATTATTATCAATGTTGAAGACAGTCTTTGTGGAAAACATGGTACATTTCGATGAATGGAAAGTAAAAACAAAATGAAACAAAACAAAAAAACAGCATTTCGTTAAAATAAATGCAAATGTTTTTTACTGTCTTCTCTGATCAATTTAATGAATTTAATGAAATTAATAATTTATTTAAAAAAAAAAAAACTGACCCCAAACTTTTGAATGAAAGTGTATAATGCAAATTTGGTAAATGAATGAAGTGGAGGTGACAAACATCCAAAGCTACTTATATTCACTTATACATTTTATCAGTATGTTTTTCCTGGGAATCAAACTCATAACTTTGATGTTGCAAGCACCACACTCTACCAGACTGAAATGCCATCAAAGTCAGCTTCATGCTCTCCATTTATTTAGAAAAATAATGAATATATAAACAGTTTTGTCACCTTTTTTCACGTTCTAACAATAGAACGAGAAAAACATGTACGCATGGTTGCTTGGCTAATATAACACTGACTCTGCAATAATGAGAAATCCCTAGATTTGCATATATTATGAAACAACTAAATAAATACAAAGTAGCAAAATTTACATTTACTAAACAATACATTTCTTCTTTATACACAGTATACCTAAATTGCACTTATTGGATATTTGCACTTAAATTGCATAAGACACTTCACAGTACGAGATGTCAGGTTTAATACAAATCTCTTTGGTTTCTACCTCACCAGTGCTCTTTCATTGTGCTGGTGTGCGTTTGGATGAGAATCAGAACAAGTTATGAGTGATGGCTCTCTGCTGCGCCTTCGAATATTTAGAGCACTTAAGATGTGTCATGTAGGATGAAACCAGAAATATGCTTGTGGGTGAGAGAGACAGAGAGAGAGAGAGCGAGAAGAGAAGAGCAGGGAGGATAGAGAGGAGGAGGTGTGAGATTTATAAGTGAGAAAGCTGCGTCTGTGCTTGAGATATGTGACTAGGAATGAGGGGGAAGTAGGAGCAGACACTGTGTTTGTGTGTAGTGTGAATGTAGGCTGAGTCTAGGCTTTTTTTCACACCGCCTGCAGGCCGCCCCCAGCTGGCTGCTCACATCAAAGGCAGCTTTCTCTCTCTGAGGAGCTGAGAGACTGAGCCCCAGGCCTGCCCAGGCCTTCACAGACCTGCCTCAGGGGTTAGCGTGAAACCACGGGCCTCTGCCACGCCGTCGCGAGACACCGCTAATCATAGCCAGCGCTGCAGCCGGTCGAACGAGCCCTCACGGCTGCCTTCAGACAAGAACCGCCGATGCTACGATATGCATGCAGCTCGCAAACAGACGCGCTGTAATCAACCGGGGAGGCAAGGTTTGGGAATGAGGCTTTAAGTATTTAAAGTGTCAGTGTGCCATGTTTTATTTATTTCATGAATAAACGAGGAAATACGACTTATGCAGGCGTGTTGCTATCCAAATCAAGCATCTAGTCTGTATGCTTGTATTTAGATCAATATGTTATGAGGGTTTCAAATAACTATAAAACTGCATTATTTATATCTGATGGAACAATGGTGTACAGGTACCTACATAATATTCACTGGGAAAAAATAACTAAAATAAAGGAACACAACTTTCATACTTTCGCATACATAAACGCTACAGTTACAAAGGTTTGGAGTTTTTTTATTTATTTTTGAAAGCAAGAGAGCAAGAAAGAAAGCAAGAAAGACTTTCTGTTAGTTAATGGAACCTATAAAAATGTCTCATTAGATTCACAAAAAATATTAAGCAGCAAATCTGTTTTCAACATTGATAATAGTAAGAAATGTTCCATGAGCACCAAATCAGCATATTAGAAATGATTTCTGAAGGATCTAAGACTGAGTAATGATGCTGAAAATTCAGCTTTGCCATCACAGAAATAAATTACATTTTAAAATATATTCAAACAGAAAAGTGTTTAATGGTAAATAAATAGTTTGCTTTTATGTATCTGTAGTCTTGCTGAGCTTAAGAGACTTATTCCAAAAACATTAAAAAATCTTACTGATTCTAAACTTTTGAATGGCAATGTTTGTTTGTTTGTTTATACTTCTCCAGTACGCAACCACCTAGCACTGCCCTAGTGACCAACCAGAACACCTTAGCAACCACACAGCATCCTTGCATAATTTTTTGCATTTATAAGCACTGCTCACATTTTCTTCAGAGTAAGTACAAATCTAGATTTACTTATAAATGATGTCCTTAATAAGAGGCTGCATTACTCACCTGTAAACGGCTCGTTTATCTGACTCCAGTTGGGCTTGGGGGTCAAGGGTCACGCTGACCTGTGTGGCCCTGGCCGGTGAGGCTGCAGAGAGGTGGACATGCTGGGCCTTTGAGTTTTGCTGCGTAGTGCCTGTCATCTGAAGAAATACAGAATACAAAATAACTGCAGATGTGCAGATTTTTTAAAATCAAATCAAATTAAGTTTCCTTTTCAAGATTTATGGAAATTTTTTTAAAGTGCCCCTATTATGCCATTTCCAATATTGCTTTTCATGGTAATGTAGCTGTATGTGAATGTAAACAATTTTCAAAGTTGTACATCCGAAAATTTGAGAAGACGCTGTGTCCTATGCTGTGAAAGTTAATTTGTTTTATTTTCACTTCCGAAAGATGAGGCTGCAAAGAATCAGTGATTAAAATTCTTTTTTTTCCCACTGTACCATAGCAATACAACCCCATTCGTTTTTTGTGTTCCTATCATTTTACTGACGACTGATCCCTATCTCGGGAGTTCAACGTGGGATTCACAAAACGCTTGCATGCATGCATGTAAAACTATTGTAGGAGACTCCCAAAACAATACTAGTAAACTTAAAAATGGCATAATAGGGGCACTTTAAATGTAAAATCAGCTAATAATTCCTGACAAAGATAAGCTAAATAACATGTTTGGAGAATGCTCAACCCATTCTGCTTTTACCCCCTCTGCGCTGGTGAGCCAAAGATGCTGTTCAAGATCATCTTGCTCATGTGCATGTTATTGGTGGCTCATGGCCAGGTACTGTCGTCTTATCAGATTTAGTTTATGAACGCCTCACTTCTGTGTTTTTCTTATGGGTTACGGTGCTTTTATGGCTGTAAGAGCAGAAATGTGCACATAGTAATCTGGTTTGTTATCTTTTCCGCAAAGGAGGGAAAACGGCACACGTCCAGATAAAGTTCTAGAAAAACTTGAGGCAAAAGCTAGCAAGGAAACATGTTTTTTCCCCCCAGCATTCATATTCAGGAAGGCACTTCCAATGTCTCGGCATTCTCTCGGTTTGTCTTGACAATGCAGCATATGGTCTCATTAAAATCCAGAATCTAAATTGAGGCACTTGACCCCTAATATTTTACGTAGGTCAACTTCTGCAGGAAAACGTTCCACCTAGTCATCAAATAAAACTCCGGCAGTCAAGGTGGGCAGAGGTCTTGCCCTTTAGCAATCAAAACATTGTCAAGATGAACAAATACCCTGTTTAGGATGCATTAGTGGGAAATAGATTACAACTTGTTTGTTGTCTATGCTTCCCCGTCTCTCCTGCCCTGTTTTTCTCTCTTGTGATGCAGCTTTGAAAGCAAGCCCCCTCCTGTCTCCCTCCCCAGAACAAAAATGATTTACGTAAGGGAGGAAGCTAGAAGTCTTAATCCCAGCCTCAAATAGGAAATAAATGAGCTTCTTCACACTTAACTAGCTCTCATTTGCATGTCTCCACCAGCGCGCTGCTCTCTTCTCCCCAGCCGCTAATCCTCAGGGCGGAGGGATACAGCAGCCGGACAGGGAGAGGGGGCTCTGGGACAAAAAGTGTGTCCCTCTGATTAACTCAGGACAAGCACAATGAAGATATGACATTGCACAGAACTACAGATGTACCTTTCTCACATTCACAATTTGAGACAAAACCACAGGTTACTGTGATAACCCTGCTGAGGAAAAAAAAGCCTTTTTCTTTGGTCTCCAAATCTGGTTAGGCTGGAATGCTTTTATTATTATTAATATTTAGTGTATTATGCAGCTACTGATGTGAGTGATCAGTTTATTATCTTTATTACAACAATAATCCATATTAATCAATAAAAAAAAATAAATAAAAACACACAGTTGTAACGACCTGTTGGCCGCTCCTGGTACGATGGTGGAGGACCCTCGTGGGCCATCATGTACAATGATGTGCTGGGGACACATGTTGCATCATGGGATAGTTTCACATGGAGATCCTGAAGGAAACACAACAGTGGCATACAAGATTATTTACAGTGCTGTTTTACGACCAAATTCATATCTACTGGCATACGTATCAAAAGGAAAATAATTGTGCTTTTTATCTTTTATAACAAATTGCATAATATTTAATATATAATTGCAGCTTTCCTCAGTTCTTTACTGAAACAATTCCATGACATACCACTAGGTGCTGCTGTACTTTAACTCACAAAAAATTACTTCCATACAACGGTAATACGTAAAATAAAATTTAATTAAAAATAAAATAAAATCATTTTGAGGCCAGGGATTACATCAATGTTTGCATACAAATTTGTAATTGAAGCCCTATCGACTACAAATCTTAAGCCAACATTTTTTTAAATATAAAATGCCCAGATTGTCCATTTAATGCAATACTGTACAGACATTACAATTTTTATATTTTTTATTTACAATATTACAATATTATTTTATATGAATAATGTCACTAAATCCAATACATTAGTAACAAATTCGAACAAAACAATCTAACACATTGCCATCAACCCAATAAAAATGGTTAGCAGTACATCTATCCAGAAAACCAAATAAGCACCTTGAGGTGCAGGTACATGATGAGTTAGTGTTTTCTAAGGTAAACATGACAAGCCCAGCAGGCCAATCAGGGGCTCATTAGCTCTGCTGTCAGAAGAGTAATTGACACTGGACAAGGGAAGGGTGGACTCCAGGGAGGGTGCACTGTGGGTAACCCAGACTACAGATAATTGGCCCCATGTTACTGCACATGGACCCCTGAACCCCATTTCTAAGTTAGGTTTTATCAAGTATAACACAAATGTTCTCTACTCTTTGCTCACATTTTGAAATGTCATAAAAATGTACACTTGAGTTGCACTTTTGTTTCAAATAAAAGTTTTTTTGTTTGAATTCTTAAATAAATAAATGCAACACTAACTTTCTAATTTCTTTTCAAGTTATATATGCTCTTACCAAGTCTATTACCATAAACATCTTTGAATGTTGGATAATGTTCTGTCTCATATTGATTTTCCCATCTAAGTGCATTCAAAATAGATTTAGTGCCATCCAAACAGAAGATGATAGCCATAAGCATATGAAACTATTCACTGTTAAACTAGTCTTTTGTTAAATTTTCGTTACAGAACCTCATGAAATCACACCCAAATCTTTAAAATGATAATTTCAGACAGTTTGACCCCTCAAAACACGGTCTTCAGTCCACCATTGAGCTCCAGGCTTTTAGTAGATGCCCACAGATGTAAGAACCAGAAGCTATCACAAAGAAAACTAAAAATACATAAGCAATCATATATAATTACTCTGAAAAAAACAGTACAATCACATCTGCCGAGTTAATGTGGGTGGGACCTCTGCTCTGTTCGGTAATTACACAAGACATAAATCATTCATTTAAAACGTGACCTATAAAGTTCTTTCTGTGCTTTAGTAGTAGTAATTTTCTCTATTGAGAGCAGCTTGTTAGCTCTGTCTATAGCTTAACAGCTTGAAATCTTAAAGACACAGAAAGTGTTTATAAATGGGTGCATATGAGCATTTTCCAGTTGTTTGTATCAAAGTTTGCAGCAATAATTCTGTGGACTGCAGAACAAGAGGATTGTCAAGAGGATTGTGGGAAAATCAAGGAGACACAGAGCAGAATACAGTACAGAAGCCATGTCTGTCAGACAGTGGACAGGATGTAAACTTCCTCAGACAGCAGACAGACAACGGTTTGAACGGGAAAACAGGAAAGATATTTTTTTCCCTCGTAGCTCATCTTCAGGTTGGCAGGAGTGTGTGGAAAATGGTCAAAGGGGCCAAGACAAACCAAGCAGCTATTTTAAGGAGATCACACACATATACACACACACGGTTTTGGGTTATCATGATCATAAACACCATCAGCACCTCTGCGCTCGGACCATTTCATGTTGGACTTCGTGGAAACGTGAGGAATTTTCCAAGCACAAATTAGATTCTGGCGGTGGTTGCATAATTTATGAAGCTAGTCAAAAATTCATACAAAATGAGAAGTTGTGTGTGTGTGATTGTATAATGATTA
>JADLZN010011067.1:221277-259763 GCA_018155175.1 Sinocyclocheilus anophthalmus
TTGTAGTTTATAATGTAGCTATCCTTAAATGAAAAAAATCTGCAAAGTTGTTAATCAAAAATGTGCACGATAAATAAATATATTGTTTCTCAAAAGAGAGAGTCGATTCTGAATTGCCTTAACGAGTTGTCATATTTTCTAATCTTTTGCCTGTTACTGGTATACGTGACTGGGTAACATATTTGCATAATCCCTGCCTGCCCGCGAAATACGAACAGAGTGACCTGCCCACAAACACTTCCGCTATTTAGTGTTTTTACATCATGTTGAGAAGACGCTGTTTTCAAGGATACCACAGAAATACAATTCGAACCTTTTGCTGTGTGCATGTCATTTTACCAAGGACTACCTCTCTAATATTGGCTTTTATCTTCGTTGGCTTCTAAACTTCTTAATTTGGACTACCAAGCTCTCCGAACCACAACCTGTAAATAGCCTACGATTGATACATTACGTGTACATTTTCAATTGAGTGCTCAAAATAAAGTTTTTGTGCTAATATGTGATGTACACCTAGTGCAGCTTTAGGTTTCCAGGTAAATCACGATATTACTGTCTTACTGAAGTAGTTGTGATAATTCGCTGTGAACCCACTATTTTCTAAGAGTGTGTCGATTTAATGTAGACTGACGTTGTTCTAATTACTTCATTTAAATAATGTAGTGTAGCACACAGACGTTATGATCATTTTGAAATTGCTGTTTATTTTGCTGCACTGGCAATTATAGGGTTAATGCTGCGCCTGCGCCCTTGATTCAGCTGTTCTGCATTCTATTTCAAATTTAAGACACAGAGTGTCTTTTTCTGTCGTTTTCTTCAAACATTACAGTAGACATATTTTGGTTTATAAACTGTATTGTTTCATCAGTTAGTCACGCTAGCACTCGGCTAACATATCCACCATTATTGTTTTAAGTGTTCACAGTTTAGCAGCTTAACTTTAGCTGTGGGCACGATTCGCTTACAAAAACACTTATGTATTTTATGTTATTATTATATGAACGGATTGGAGCACTATATTATTGTTTTATGCAAAGGTGCTTTGTCAATGGTAGCGCTCGCTAACTTGCTCAAGGACTCCTCTCTGTGCCAATCACAACAGGCTTGGCCAGCTGACCAATCAGCCGATTAATCGTGATTAATTAGTCGATTGATTAATCGATTAATCGATTGACACACTATATATATATATATATATTTATACATACATACACACTTGTAAGTTTCTTCAAAAATACTGACATTACCGCCAAGGTACTGTCCAAAACAACTAACTAAATATGTTTTTCTTTTCTTTTACATTAATGCCAATTCCACTGAAGGTTCACTGTTGCTTTCTCGACCCCTCTTGCTCTCTCATTTCACCCTCTCTCTTCACCTCGTCTCTTGTCTCCATCCCTCACCCTCTTCCTTTGCTCCTTTTTCCCTCCCTTGATGTACAACATTCCGGTGTGTTGAGCTCAGAGCACAGCATTCGGCTCTCAGAGGCAGGATTGTTCTTGCCGCACAGGCCCAAAGCCCGTTGCCACGGATACCGCCATACCACAGATCTGACCCTGGAGAATTGAGCTGCTCACCCTCAGCAGGAGCCACTGGCAGCTGCAACACAGCTGTTAGCGCCGGGACAGGGTTACTTTCTTTCTTCCTCTCTCTGACTCACCCATTCTGTCCGTCACTCGCCTCCGCCTCCTCAGACCGACATCATTCTTTATACCTATTTCTACAATTATATACAGGTGCATCTAAAATAAATTAGAATGTCATGGAAAAGTTCATTTATTTCAGTAATTCAATCAATTATTTCGTGTATTAAATAAATTCAATGCACAACGACTGAAGTAGTTTTCGGTTCTTTTTAATTGTGATGATTTTGGCTCATTTTAACAAAAACCCACCAATTCACTCAAACAAATTAGAATATGGTGACATGCCAATCAGCTAATTACCTCAAAACACCTGCAAAGGTTTTCTGAGCCTTCAAAATGGTCTCTCATTTTTGGTTCACTAGGCTACACAATCATGGCGAGGACTGCTGATCTGACAGTTTGTCCAGAAGACAATCATTGACACACTTCACAAGGAGGGTAAGCCACAAACATTCATTGCCAAAGAAGCTGGCTGTTCACAGAGTGCTGTATCCAAGCATTTTAACAGAAGGTTGAGTGGAAGGAAAAATTGTGGAAGAAAAATATGCACAACCAATCGAGAAAACCACAGCCTTATGAGGATGGTCAAGCTAAATCGATTCAAGATTTTGAGTGAACTTCATAAGGAATGGACTGTGGCTGGGGTCAAGGCTTCAAGAGCCATCACACACAGACGTGTTAAGGAATTTGTCTACAGTTGTCATATTCCTCTTGTTACTCCTGAACCACAGACAACGTCAGATGTGTCTTACCTGGGCTAAGGAGAAGACGAACTGGACTGTTTCCCAGTGGTCCAAAGTCCTCTTCTCAGATTAGAGCAAGTTTTGTATTTCATTTGGAAAAACCAAGGTCCTAGAGTCTGGAGGAAAAGTGGAGAAGCTCATAGCCCAAGTTGCTTGAAGTCCAGTGTTAATTTTCCACAGTCTGTGATGATTTGGGCTGCAATGTCATCTGCTGTTGTTGTCCATTTGTTTGGGTGGTGGGTGTTTTTTGAAAACCAACGTCACTGCAACCGTTTACCAAGACATTTTGGAGCACGTCATGCTTCCTTCTGCTGACCAGCTTTTGAAGATGCTGATTTCATTTTCCAGCATTATTTGGCACCTGCCCACACTGCCAAAAGCAACCAAAGTTGGTTAAAGTACCATGGTGTTGGTGTGCTTGACTGGCCATCAAACTCACCAGACCTGAACCCAATAGAAAATCTATGGGGTATTGTCAAGAAGAAAATAAGAAACAAGAGACCAAAAAAATGCAGATGATCTGAAGGCCACTGTCAAAGAAACCTGTGCTTCCATACCACCTCAGCAGTGCCAAAGGCTGATTGTCTCCATGCCACGCCGAATTGATGCAGTAATTAAAGCAAAAGGAGCCCCTACCAAGTATTGATTACATGTACAGTAAATGAACATACTTTCAGAAGGCCAACAATTCACTAAAAAATGTTTTTTTTATTGGTCTTATGAAGTATTCTATTTTGTTGAGATTTGAATTGGTGGGTTTTTGTTAAATGTTGAGCCAAAATCATCACAATTAAAAGAACCAAATACCTTCAACTACTTGAGTCTTTGTGCATTGAATTTATTTAATACACAGTTTCACAATTGAGTTGAATTACTGAAATAAATGACTTTTTCTCATGACATTCTAATTTATTGAGATGCGACCTGTTATTCCAGTGTATATCTATCTCCATGGAAGCAGAAATTCACCTAAGGCCCGCGTATTCCTTGTTAAATAAAACATAAAATAAGAATTGACCCCATTTACTTTCTTAATGAAAATGTTGCTGCTCTTATTGTGCATGATTCATTAGTGCATGTTACTTTAAAGAACAAAAATGCTTGCTTTCATAAAGTTTCATCAAAATTTAATAACTTTTTCTGCTGATATAACTAAGGGGTATTGGGAAAAATAATATAAGAAAGTATTATAGCTCCTCTGTGGAATACTTGATTCTGATTGGACAGTCAATCAGTGTTCTATAGTCACTATTTAGAATATGACATTAACTGTTTAATTGACCATTGCCCCAGGCAACAAATGATCTACATAGCTGTGCTAGTTTTTTCTATCATATTATTCCATGGTCTCTTTTAAAACAAAACAAAACAAAATAAATCATTTTCATTCTGTTTCATTCTGAGATTTTTTTATATCCAAGCTACTTACTTTTTTATATAATTAAAGTGAATGGTGATTTAATGTTAATGTTTTGTCTGTTTTAAAACTTCATAGTTTATAAACATTTAATTTTGTGTTCCATGGAAGAAATTGAAGTTATACAGAGTGAGAAAATTATGAACTAATATTTTGCTGTGAATTATCCCGTTAATGTATGGTCCATTTATGTGTTTATATTGTACTGGTTGTAGAAAATATTTTTAACAATCTAAAGCTACCCTGATTGCGAAGTTCAAAAATAAAATAAAATGTATCAATTTGTTCACCTTTTTTTTGTGATAATGACTGACTGACTGTACATCCTCACATATTATAGCTTAACATCGACAAGTCCAATAAAGTTATGATTATTAGAAATCCACCACTGAATATTTTATTTCATATGGTAACATATGAAACTTTCATTCACTTACTGACTTGCTTCTTCGCCAAATTCTCACATTCACTTTTGCTCTTTCCCAGAAATATTCCCTGGCAAACTATTTAGAAAAACCAGAGCGGTGACTCAAGTCTCCCATCCACATCAATCACAAACGTTCACTCTAACCTTAGCATGATCCATTAAACCATCGTTACTCAACATTCAAATCAAAACAGATGTTCCCCTCTAAAATCTAACATTACAGTAAATAAATAAAGAAACAGAGGATGACAAAATCAGAGACCTATTTTTCACATTGCCAGAGCCTATTCGATGTCATATTATGGTTAGATGTTATGGCTGGAAGCTATGCCTTTTATCTAATCAGGGCATAGATTTTCCTCTCTTTTCCACCTCGGAGATAACCCGATTACACGGTAACACTGTCTCTGAATCAGTTTAGCAGCTGCCCTGTGGTTGAGCACACAGATCTGTATGCAGCGGTGACAGGTAGAGCTAAAATGCTGCTAAACTTATATGGAATATATAAAGAATTATTTGCCCTACAAGACAGCGGTATCACCAATATAAAATAACATTTAATGGGATTTACCTAAGTAGAGCAAGTTCCTAAATCAACTTTTTTTTTTTTATCTTTATTTCATGGGGTCCCTGATAAAATGTCAATTTTTATAATGTTATGCTTGATTAAAAACCCATAAAATCAAAACAAGAGTGATGTGGCCTTTAGTCCATATTTACTAACTTTAATGCTAGTCTACATGCTAGTGTGCTCCTAAAATTAAAAAAATAAATAAAAAATGCACTACACAGATTTTGTCCAATCTCTCTAGTAAGAGAATGTACTGCCCACGATACCATTACAATCAAATAGCAAGTAGTATCATATTCATGGCTGTGACTTGGCAATTAGAAAATGACAAGCCTGTCAATATGTCCTGCCAAACTTCCTGTTTCAGTAAAAAAAAAAAAAGTTCACATCTGTATTGGTCAAGCCATTTCATGTGATCTTGAATGTATTATGGTAACAAATAAAAAATGTTCCACTTACATAAATGATATTGTGCATACAAATAAAATAGAAGTAATTGCAAAAATAAGAGTTTATAATCATATTTTAATTAAATAAAGGTGTATTTTTTAAATAAAATTGTCAGACTACCTTATGAAAAACACGACAATAAAAAATGAAGCACGGTAAACAACAAAAGTAAGCGTGCAGAGCTAGTGTTCAAAAAGTTAGAACATGCTGTAGAGCCAAATCCTGAAAACACTAACAGAGCAGTGCGTTTGTTTTAAGCAGAACAGCATGACAAAAGACAGTTAAATCCCACTAAGGAACTGCTATCTATGTCAGGTTGTTTCTATTAGTATTAGCACTCCAAAAAGACTTTCTGACTCTCTCTTACAGACACAGATATAAATCAACTGAAATGAGAGAGATAAACAAGGATTAAAACGAAAACACACACACAAGTGTTTTATGGGTTAGTTTTAAACGAACATTAAATCTTTCCTCTGACGTTGATTTGAAGAGCTGTTTAACATCTATATGACATCCATTCAGATGTGATGGTGTTTTGCATCTTTCATCATATCTAACAATCTAAAACTCGTGACATAAAACCTGGCTGCAATGAAAAACTAACAACTGAATCTGGTAAATGTGCTTTTTTTTTCAGATTGCTGTCAAGCAAATGCTCTTTTCAGCTAGGAGTGATGCACACTTTAAAGCACAACGTTTGGCACTTGATTTATGTTATCTAAGAAAGAAATCTGTGTAATCAGTTTGACATGCACAGATTATCACAAAATCTTCAATGTGATTCCGTCTCTTTCATCTTTTCAAGCATGCACGTTATGGTGAATTTTAATGTGTTTATATGTGTATCTATCGGTTACATGCACGTGGATGTTTGCTTAGCAGAGCGCGTATGTTTTTGCGTGTGTCTGTGCGTTCGAGAGGGAGATCCAAGCATGCGTATGTGTCTGTATTTCTAACAGTAAAACAGTAGGGTTTCACATTCCTGTCCGACATAACTTAAGACAAGCAGACACGGAAGAAAACGCCTATAAAACTCTCTCAGCCTCTTCTCCTCCATCTGTTTTGTTTTCCTTCCATCTCTCCTTTTTGATGAGCTGGGTCTTCAGTCCCCCCAATAAAATCCCATTAGTTCTTAATGAAGTCGAGCTCGCTGCCTCGCGCCTTCACCTCATTTAGCACAATTGTCTGGCAGCCATTAGCACGGAGGCAATTACAGCCGAACGGCGAGAGTAATTGGAAATGCCGACAGGGACCCCAAGAAAACGGGAATAAATAAATAAAAATATTCAAACTAATAAGCCTCCATTGGGTTGGTGGGGGCTGCTAGGCTAAATCAACATAATGCTAATCGAGGCTGATGAGGAACAGACTCGGGGTGAAGGCCAGGGGTGGTGGAGATGATGATGATGAGGTTGAGACTGTTATAGAAAGAGCAAAAGGAATCATACTAATCAACTGCTCAATGACACAAGGTACTGTACTGTTAATGCCCATGTAAACTGATTCTACACGGGAAAAATATCAATATCCATGAAATCAAAATGGACCACATTTCAATAAGCGTCCCAAGCCCAAATGTACACAATTTATCAGAAAAATAGTATAAATCACAAAAGTAATATTAATAGATAGAATAAAGTGCTGCCTTACATGATGTTTGGCACAGAAGTAACGAAGTTAAATGTTTTGCAAATGCTCTTTCTGCTGCCATAATAATAATAAATTAACAACATTAATAATAATAAATAATGCAGGATTCAAACAACTTTTCACCAATACATTTCCATGACTGTTTTTCATGTTTTTCCACAGTATTTTACTAATAAAGTACAATTACTAACTGATTAAATATTTTATATCTAAGCATAGCTTGAAAAATATATATTCATTCTAATAATGTCCATGGCTTTTTCATGAATTTTAGATTATATGTATTACAATGCCTTTTCCAGGATCCGAAATTACAATTCTAAAATTCCATGATATTTTTTTCATGACTATGGAAACCCGGATAATACATTTTTAGTATTTGAATCTGCTGAAATGAAATGTTTTCTATGATTTGAAGTCAACTGACAGGATGATTTTAGTTCAATGTACCTTCATGATGCCAAAAACACATTTAAAGGCAATATGAAACTGTAATGTGGCATAAATAATGTAGGTGAGACTTTGATTATGAAAACATTAAGCTATAATATTATTAGTTAGTATAATTTTGCCACAGCCTTGACTATTTCAACAGCAAACTGATTGCAGACATGGAGAAAGTGATTACATTTTAAAGAAAAAATAATTAAGACTACAATACATTTTTTCTGTGCTCTGATGCATTGTGCATGACTTGTTTTGATTTCATGTTTGAAATAGAGCTTACTGGAAATAACATAATTCAGTCTACATCAAATAAACAACGGTAACATTCCATGCAAAGGACACTTTGTCAAGTCAGTCCTTGAATAATGAACAGCCACACGGTGATCTAGGTGTTGTTGTGTGTGGCCTGCTGGTGCCAGAAGTCAGGACATCTCCCTTGACTACTCACCCTACTTACTCACATCAAACTGGGCAACTGGTGGCAGAAACCTGATCAGAGGGGGTAAAATCAGAGGGCACTTTTCACACGAACTGGGCAGACTGCCCAACGGTACACAGGCGGGGGCAAAGAATAGGGTCTGGTTGGAATGGTGTGTGCCTGTGATGTGTGTGTGAAGGCACTAGCTTTCTGGAGTCGGCATGGGAAACAGAAGGTCGAGTCCCACAATGGTCTCCCATGGGCCATCAACAATACCAGCTCAATGACCACAGTCAAGAATACTCTCAAGGCCTTTTATTCACAGAGTTCAATGGACCAGACACACCCAGCGGCACTTTCCTACACAAAACAAGATCATTGCACACTCACACATACATACATATTCATACAACCTTATATAAATGACAATATTGGTTCTATAAAAGAGGCTTTCAGTCGTGGATCTGTCTAGAATCACTACTATTTCACAGTGTTGGGGACGCCACATTAAAACCTAGCCATAAAAGTTAACCATAATTCAAATTAGTAAATTTGGATAACTTCTTTCATAAATAAATAAATAGCATATTAATATAATGAAATAGTACATAATAGTATTTTGTAAAATTATACACAATATAATACAATGCTCCCTCTATACAGATTCATTTAGTCAAATGAATCTGTGGATTTTTTTTTAACTGACTCATTTAAATGACTCATCCAAGTGAATCAGTTTATTTAAAGTTAGTTTTAGTTTGTAGGTTGCATTTAAAGTATTGTACTTTTATTTGTGTTTTAGTTTGTATTTAAATGAATTTTCTAAGTTAACCATTTCATTAAAAAGAATCAGACTTCAAAGATTCATTCATTTTAGTTGAGTGTGAAATCTTTACACACAAAAAAGCACTGTTTTACCCCATTTGTTGGAAAAAGTGGCTTGTTAATAAAAAAGTGAATCAGTTTTCAAGGTAGCTGAGCTTCTGTTATGCTACTACAAAGTTAATAGTATTGCTACATTTATTTGGTTGCTCCCCAACACTCCTCCCAGTTAAGATTTGACAAAGTACACTAAGGTAATTCACTTCATCTTAGCTGTAATATGAGACCTGAGGAACTAGTCTTGATCATTTGAGAAGGTAAAAAACAAGGTGAAAAGACATTAAGCAAAGCATGATGAGTGAAGCACAGGGCTGCTACCGCAAAAATGAAAAGATGCAGGCTCCTTCCATTTCTCTTGAGCTGTGCTTTCGCTCCAAAAATGTTTATTTGTCTAAAAAGATCTACAAACAATCACTTCACTCGACAGGAGAGAGAGCTTTCCAGTCAGGAGGAGATTTAATTAGGGAAATCTCATTAGGTTTAACAAAATTAAGCGTAAAACAATCCTCGGCAGGGCTCCGAGTGCGAGAGGGAGAGAAAGAAAGGGGGAATTTGGGGTTATGAGCGATTAGAATCAGGAGGATATTGAGATAGTCACTTCCATGCTGCTGTGGGGAAAATGGCTCTAGATACCCAGCTGCTTTCACACTCAATTAAAGAGACTTGCCTGGCTTTTACCCCCTCTGAAAAGCAAAGTGTTAACCCTTCCACATATTGCCGCTCATACAAATGTGTCCCTCATACTCGCTGTCTCTCACTCATGCACAACGTAATTTCACCCTGAGCCCACGAACCATTAAAGACACAAATTGTGTTTTCGAACAAATTCACACTCTATAAGGACATAACAAAAAGTGCTATTAAAGTGAGGAAACAAACTCTTAAACAACACAGCCGGGGTGATTGCAGGCGAACAGCAAGTGTTGGAAAATTCATTTCAAAATTCATCTGTAAAGGCCCAATTCAGACTAAACCAGCAAGGAATAACTCAACGACTCCAGAAGAGCAATATCACTGCAGAGAAATCACAGGTTTGTATATTCTAGGCAGCTAGATAGGTGATACTGCATATTTATCAGCCATCTTCAAAATGTGGAAACAACCTTGGTTTACTTTTCTCACATTAAAATGGAAGAAAATAATCTGGTGACAAGCATGGCTCTGTTCCAACACCTAGTGAGTTGTCCAGTGCCTGCTGCCTACATAGGCAGCTGCTAGCATCCTAAAATGAAACTGAACCTTCTAAATGGTGAACTGAGAATACAAAATGAGGCAGCAACTCTAAACAAGTGCCATTGCACAAAATAGCATTTTTCACATTAAGTGCATGGTTTACAATTAATTTCTATGGAGTCTGTTGTTAGCATGTTGCTAAGCTAACTCTAATAATAACTCTAAGCATAAAATATTAACAGCTCAGACAAACATTTGAGTAAAATAGTAATTTTGTATTTAGATTTAAGTACTTTGTACTTTCCAGTATTAAAATAGTAGAATTATGAATTAATGAATTAATGAATATCTATCTATCTAGAATATCTGATCGAATAATAGAATGAACGGATGATAGAATGGACTCAGCATGTGTGTCTTTGAATGAACATGGAAGTGTTGATTTAGGAACTTACAGTTTGCTTGTTCTCAGCATCGGAGCATCTGATGTTGGAGTCGAATGACAATGAATGGAGAACGAACTGTAAAACAAATGACAGAACAAACAATTGAAAAAAATAATATAATAAACAAAATAATGATAGAACAAACAATTGATAGAACATTAGAAAACATGAACGATAGAATGAGAAAGAATCTGGTCATAAACGAAAGTTAGAAATGATATCTAAAACAACTACAATAACAATAGAATGATAGATAGAATGACAGAATGATAGAACGGAATGATAAATAGACAGAATGATAGATAGAATGAAAGAATGAAAAATAGATAAATAGATAGATAGATAGAAAAATAGATAGATAGATAGTAGATACTATATAGATAATAGATTGATAGATAGATAGATAGATAGATCTACCCAGAGGGGTGGGTCAAAACAAACCAGTTGCTATTTTTTAGATAGAAGATAGACAGACAGACAGAAGATAGGTAGATAGATAGAATTTTTATAGAGAATTTTTAAGAGAATTTTACCCAACCTTGATCTTAGATCACTACATACAACAGCCTTTGCATCAGGGGCATGTCTATGATGACTTAAAATACTGCCTACATAGGCAGCTCACTAGCTTTTAGAACAGAGCATGTGTGTTTTTGAATGAATATTTAAGTGTTGATTTAGGAACTTACAGTTTGCTTGTTCTCAGCATCGGAGCATCTGATGTTGGAGTCAGTCTGACAGCACACTGCCTTCCAGACAGTCTACAACACAAGAAGAGAAACCTTCTGAGTACAGTTACATCTAATGGTCTGTGCACTAATAGCAAACCTGAGATCATTACTCCAGCGGCATTACAGCGAAACTTGTAAAATGGCCAGAAATGTTGATTTAGGTTTAAGCAGCACTGCATTTTGAGAATGGGGATCATTTTATTGACGCTGCGTGATACCAGTGGGCCTTCTGACCCCACAATTTGAAAAGCAATTTGATATTTTGCGTGAAAGTATAGGTGTGTGTCCTGCTGTTCTGGCTTAATAGAGGCTGTATGTGCATGTGTGTGTCTGTGTGAGCTTGGATAGGTGGGCAAACAAAGATAAAGACAAGGGCGGGAATGGCAGCAATGGCGGCCAGCCCCCCACACTTCAATCCGTCAGTATAAGTTTGTGTGAAACCTTTCTCGGGTTTCTTCCAAACTACAAAGAAAACATTTTAGGGTTCTGTAATCCCTCCCGCAGCCTCTCAAAGCCCCAGAGCCCTCCACACACATCCATACAGTCCGCAGTCCACCTCCCTCTTCCCCTCACAAGACCTAATCTGCCTTCCTGTTGACGTCAAAGTGAATTAGAGCAAGGAGAGCGCAGCAGCTCCCCCCGGGGGGCTGGAGAGCTAATCATGCTGTTCCTCACTGGCCTCAGAGGAAGCATTAGCGTTCCTGTTGCAGCAGACCACCTCATCTACAGTGCAGGGCCCCTTTACAAACAACCAGGACATCAAGCACACACATGAAAAGCTTATTTACAGAAACACACACTAATAGGTCCCTCATACACACCACAGTAGCCTCCAAACAGAGCCAGGTGAACAGAAGATTGCTGGGTTTGCCCTTCCCATCCCTCATTCCAACAGTCAGAGAAAGTTGAAATTCTCCACACCGACCTTCTGCACTCCCTCCAGCCACTCTGAATAATGATCCACATAGCGAAGGAGACTTTACACTTTAGACTGTGTGACTGACCTGATTCCTACTGAGATGACTGTGGCTTGGCTTTCTTATGTCTGATTGTCGAGTCAGTGTTATTTTAGTATTATTTCTATACTATTTTAGTATTTATTCATTTTTTTATATATTTTTTTATATTTTCAGTATTCATTTTAGTTTTTGGTTTACATTTTGTTATTTGCTTTGTCGTTTTGTTGTTTTTGTTGTTTTCTTTCTTATACACTTTTATTTTTTATTTCAGTTTTATTTTTTAGTAATTTTAGTACTTTAACTTAAGGGTTGTTCACACCAAGGATAATAACTATAACTATAACATTTTAATGACCAGTCTAATTCCTGTGAGAATAGGGAAGTCCACACCACAAATATAACAATAATGATACAAAGGAAATACAGTGTTGGAATCACTTAAAGTGCTCTGCATCGATACAATAAATAAAAAACACCTTGACAGCCATTCTGTCTGACTTTAACAAGCTTGATTATTTAAAGCAACAGATGATCACAGATCACTGCAGCACGCTTATAATAAATAGCATGTTATCGTGCGTTGATGTGGATGCTAATATAGTTCTATTTATAGTTGGCATTCTTGGTGTAAACAGGCCTTTAAACTTATTTCATTTCAGTTAGTTGCAAAGGCAACACATTTCTAGTTTTTTTTCCTTCCCTCCATCTAATATTTATATTTTATTCAGCTTCATTTAAAAATTATTTGAATCATTTTACTTATATTTAAAATAACAACGGTGGTTGTATTTTTTTCACATAACACAAGGGAGGCTATTTGTGACTGTAAGTAAAAAAGCTTTAGCACAAATTTTAAAATCGCATGCTGAGTTTACTACAAGCATTGATATCGCACCCTGGCACGGTCCATGGTTGAATGGCAGCGCTTATGTGCATACAAATTTGGGGGGTCCAGTCAAGGTGATCAACATTAAACTGGTTAGCATAGGTGTGTGAGTAATTGTTGGTTAATACCATAACTACACCAAAAAGCATCTTTTTTTTCTAACAGCACCTGTTTACACCAACATGAACGTACAACACACCTAGAATATAGCCTTTAGCCATATTCTAACAAAACTTACTACATTTTATTATATTATAGTTTAGATGTTTTACCAGGGCCTGATTGCTTTTTGGATGAAGAAAACAATTGGCACTGATGAATGTCAATGCTAATAGATTGCTTTCTCCAGTGTTATATTAGATCCTCTTGTCTATTCAGTCTTGACTGTCCTATTAAAATAAATATGACTACACAGTCTACTACAGTCATTATATCAACACATTTTAAACACTGTCTATAACGCATCTTAAAATCCTCTTGATTTTGACCCAAGAAATGCAAGGTTTATGTGGTAATTACCCACAATGCCTTGCCAGTAACAACCCCCCAGCTGCTCAAAGACTGAAAACAACATTTGCTGCTGAGGTTTTAGAACTTCCTGTTACTATGACAACCATGGAACAATTCATATTCAATGTGTCTCTCCTCTAATAAAGTGTGTAACATTAGGGCGTAATTGTATTTCTGCGCAATATATGAAAAAGCCCTTTGCAGCGAGAAACGCCTGATAGCAGTTTGTCCCCCCATAAAAACATGGGAATGAATGACAAGACTAAACTGTCTGAACTTGACATCCCCGAGCCTAACCTTTAAATAGGATGGCAAGCACCACTACCACAGTGTCAAAAACCAGTCCAACTCTTTAAATACATGTGCACTGCATACTAAAACTCATCAGATAGAATTCAAAAAGAGCCATATAAGGTGGAGACGTCTGTCTCTTTATTATTCAATTATAGATAACTTACGAAGTGCGGCAAGACCCATAGGAGGTTGAGTGAAATGAGATGCAAAGCAGAATCCTGCCGGCAGATTAGAAAGGATTTAGACGTGAACATAGCAGGATTCCCTAGTGTAATAGATCTTAACCTGAGGTGTTCATGAGAGAGCTTAAACTTCACAGTAAAGACAGTGTGCACAGGCTGACACATGGATGGACCACGCTAGACACAATCAAGAGCAGAATATGAAAGCCAACGACGCAGACGTCATTAAGCTATATAATATACACACTGACAGATCAAAAAAAATCGCACATGACTGCACATGAAGCAAAAGTTTATTTTGTTTATCCTTCCGACTGACTGACCCCACAAAAAAACTCACAAAAAAACAATATTAGCGCTTAATGAAGAGAGATATGCTCGTGCCCTCTACCATGTCGAAAATATCACTTTACCACTCTGCCATGCATAGCACAAGTTTCAGCCCTTGCATCTAAATCTTCGGTAATATTTGCCTCCTGACAGTTTCTCATACCAGTAGGGAGCTTTCAGAAAATCAAAACAGGAAATAAGATTAACTAGCTAAAATACCTCCATGGACGTCAGCAATGAGCCCAGTATGAAGCGACATACAGGATACTGATGTCCGAAACACTCCTGTATAAATCTTTTAAATAGGCACAGCACCTTCACCATGAAATTTTATTTTTCCTCAGCGACTTTCAGAGAAAAGAGTTTATGGCGAACTTTATAACATGTAATGCGCCGACTTCCGGCCAATGGCAGAATCTGTTAATGATGACACATTATCAAGCTGGATGATGTCCGTCTCCGTGCACTAGATGTTCCTTTTTTTTGTTTTTTTATTACCTCAGAAGCGACCATATTTAATAACATTAATTGCCTAAACTGGCGTTGTTAGAAATCTGAATTAAAACTTTGGGCGTTCAGCTAAGCTTTTAATTAATGTTTTTTTGAAAGCAAGTCTTCATGATCACAAGCCCTTCATTATGTGGTCAAATATACAGGTGAAAAACAGCTAACTATTGATGAAATAAATGTGTTGTGCCTATTTTAATACATTTTAAAACAATTTTATTCCTATGATGGAAAAGCTGAATTTTCGCCAGCCATTACTCCAGTCCTCAGTGTCACACGAACCTATGGAAATCATCGAATATATGCTGATTTTCTGGTCAGCATATTAGAATATTAGAAAATATTTTTATTATCAATCTTGAAAACAGTTCTGTTCCTTATTATGCTGGAGCATTGAGGGTTGCTAGGGTGGTTGCTATGGAGTGCTAGGTTAAAATAATAATAATAAAAAGTCCCTATTCTCTTTGATATACTAGTCTCTAGATATGGCTCAAATCCATCCTTCAAATGTAAGTCTATGAGATTACCAAAATCCAAATCTCTTGGTAAATATTATAAATGAACATTATTATTATTAAAACTAGCATGACAAAAGCTGATGGTCACCTTGCTGTGTGGAATATCCATGCCTGAGCTCATATGCTGTTTCGTTTCTCTCTGCTCAGCGGAACTCTTTGGCCCTCAGCCAAACTCCAGCTCCCATCTGCCCAAACCCAGACACTCTGTGAGGCCTGCAGCTCGTTCTGCTTCCTGTCCTGGGACTTCAGGAATGAGAGCTGGGACACGGGAGAGTCAGACACTAAGCTTTCAGCAGATTCCCTAGCTTAAGATGACTTTCATGAGTCTGTTGCATACACACAAGATGAGACCAGTGGCGTGTTTGCCTACAAAAATGAGATAATACTTATGATACCAGCTTAAGTATTTTGGGTAGTATCTAGTACGTTCACATTCGAGTTATTGATAGTTTCAGCAACTTTACTCCACTACATTCCCAATATAAAAATGTTATACTTTTACTCTGATACATTTCCACGAAGCATATTCGTTACTTACTACAAAAAAAGTCAGAAGTCAGACGACATATGCTGACTGCGGAAAGCCAGCATGGATGAATTCAGTGCGTCTGGCTGTTTGCCCAAGTTAGAACTCCTAAAACAACATGCTATTGCCACAAAAAAGAGTGCTAAAACAAGCCCGTGGGCCACCTGCTACGCCCGCGCCCAAAACCGCCAGAGGATTCATCTTCCACTCAAGCCTGAGGTCACTTAGCGGTGGCCTGTGCGATACGCATAGTCTGCATGATAATGCCTGGAACTGCCCTTCTTGTTGTAATTGATGTGCGATCTGACATGTAAACAAGTGCGCGCTATAGCACTAAATCACACAGAGTGCTACTCGCCATCTGGTGAGTATTAGTCTATTAAAACTCCAAATTCAGGGCATTCTAAATTGATGCTTGCCGGCAAAATAAATGCTGCGTATGTTTTTTTTTTCTTTTTTTTTCCTTTTTATATTTATATAATGTTAAGCACTACCCCAGTAGGTTAACTTACAGACAAAGATGTACTTCTTCAGTGCAGATTTCTAGCTAATTATGAACAAATTTAGATAATCATTTTCATCCTAACGTTTCCAGCCTTAAAGCAATACAGTACGTTTTCACCGATGACACTACATTTTAGACATAATATTGTTACTGTTTTGCACTCAAATTTGCCTAATACGAAAAACATTCCTGTAACAAAGATCAAAGCCCAGTGTTTTGATTTCACGACGCTTCAATTGAGGCTTTCATTATTGAAATGAATCCGCTTTTTGAACGAATCGCGATATTGAATAAATGCATTCATGTGATCACCATAAACTAGGCTCAATGCATTTGTTTCGGAATGAATCAGCCGTATTTGCCAATGAATCGAGGATCATTAACAGTCACTTGCTGACACATACTGGAACGCGTTTTAATTTCACATCCATTTCGCTGTTTTTTCATGTTTTAAAGTTATTTCAAATAATCAGTATTCAAATGTTTTTATGTTCAAAAACACATATTCCATTAGACCTATTTTCATGTCTATCGTGTAACTGCCAGTTTAGTTTAAATGCCAGAGCCAGCTTCCCCTCTGCTGATACATACACTGTGTAAATACATCCTAAATGCTAATGTCAGATGCAGATTCAGAAATGTTTTCCTTATGTTGGAAATGAAAGACAAACTAGGGTCGCGATGAAGTTGCCTTCTAATACTATTACACAAAATACAAATGGAAGATTTAAAGAGGTTCAAATTCTGAACACAATCTTGCTACTACAATGTATGTGTGTTTATGAAAGTGGTTTGTGATTATATTTTATACTGGCTTTATTTGCTTGCTTTTCTGATTTGCCCGGTGGCGAATTACTTGTACTGTTATCTACTTAATACTTCAAGTACGTTTACGGCTGATTCTCGTTACCAAGCAAAAAATATTTTTCATACCCTGCTCAATCTAGATTTATTGTCAACGTACCAATAAATATCAAATTACTTTAAGATATATTTTACTCACGTCACTTATTCTAACCTGTGTGTTGGACTTCACCTTCTTTTCCCAACCCAGTAATTTTCTGGACTACCCCCGATATCTGTATACTCCTACTTGAGTATGGCTTTCAGGCAATATTTATACCACCAGTCTGATGGAGACCCACACGCTACCACCTGGCCTCATGGAACACACATATGACCTGCAGTCCTTGAAGCCGCCAGAAAATCAATGGTAAGCAAATACCTCAGATTATGAATGCATTTAGTGTGCACTACTATTTGTACCATACAAGCTAGTCTTGCCCCAGTACAGGAATGGCAGTAGTTTTACACAACTCCAATAATCTGTTGATACTATACACCAGATGTGTTAGTACCCTTATACTCAGGAGGCCCATAATTACGGTATTTGCCTCCAGGGAGCTATTTTTTATGCTCACTTGGTATAGGGCATACAAGTATTTTAACCATTTATGCATGTGGGCAGCATGCTTTTTACTCCCAAAGCTGGGCACTGATTCAAGATACCAATTTTATCAGTTCATTGCTTTTCCCTGTGCGGAATTAAACACATGGCACTGAGCCATTGCCTAGCACCATGCCCTACAGTTTTGTGGTGTAGTTAAATCAATATTTCTGAAAGTTAAAATAACTTCATCTAAACAAAAAAAAAAAAATCCTATAAAAAAATAAAACTGACAGACCCATAAAAATTAAAGATTAATTCAAAAATATCAAAAAAATTGAATATACATAATATGCTGTATAATATATAAATTATAAGTATAAACTCCAAACATGTTTGTTAAGATTACAGATAGTGTTCACTATTTCACTGATCAATAAAATCTGCCAATAAAATAAAAAGACAATTAAAAAATAAATAAATAAAAAACTTATTTACAAAATAAAAAGAAAAATAAAATAAAATACAAACTGTTTCAATAACTTGCCCTTCGAGTTAAAACGATATATCACGCTGCTATTTAACCCCCCCCCCCCCATGGCAGTTGCCTCAGTATTTCAAAAAAAAAAAAAACAAAACAAAAAAAAAAAAAACACTGCAGCATATGACAGTTTATGCTAATTCCCGCTTACCCAGCTGATTCTTGTGAGTGACATTGACAATGCAAACGAGCTACGTGTTTTAGGAGTTGTTCATTGTGTGTTACCATTTCAGAAACACCAAACTCATTCCACCATAATAACAATTTAGTCCATCAGTCCCAGCTTTGTTATAGACATACTGTAGTTGGCTTGATCTTTAAACTTCTTCATTCTCGCTTTCATTTTAGTTATATGCTTACCATTACTAGGTTTTCCCCTGACCCAATGAAGTCGTATTATAAACTCTCATAAGACTGGCAGTGTTTAGGAGGACAGAACTGAGCAAGAATTCCCCTACCCATACGTATTCACCATGACCTCTCACATCTGTTTTTCCAACGTCTTTTCTAATGTAGGCCCGAAGGCCAGAGTTAACCCCTTTCGCTCTTGCCCCCTCAGCAGTTGTGTTTATTGCTAAAGCAGCTGAGCCTAAAAGTGGATGAGCGTATTAAGCTCGTCTCATAGTGGTTTTTAAAATACCTATGGAGCACATATGCCAGAAGAATGGTGCGACTGCCGACTATTTTTCCTTTTTTTTTTTTTTACGACATGACAGAGATAATAAAAGGCAGAGCGGGAATGCCAAGCCATTACTTTGCATACTGACCACCTTCTGCCAGCATCTGCTTCCTTCGCCACTTTGTTCCAAATCCGGCACGGATGTGTATTACCACCCTGGGTGCTACGGCGGCCCAATTCTCTACCTAACGGTGACCCGAGGACATTCGCCGTGTCTAGCTTTCAAAACGGTTTAAGTCATACCAAGGGACCTATGGCAGAGCGCCACATTCATGCGTCTACATTTCCCTCACACTCTGGAGCAGCAGCTGTTTATGTTTCACTTTTAGCTCAGAGCTGTCATCAGTCCTTTCTGAAGGGCAACGCTATAAAGTTCTAACAGTCAGGGAGCACAAGATTGTTTTCCACACAGTTGTGGTCAATAAATGACTGATGCATCGCTGATCAGTCTCCTGGCTGTTATCTCACCCAGTGTTTGCGGGCTCGCATTAATATCATCCCCCGTATGGCAAGTGATGATTTCTCCAAAGACCATCCATTTCTAGAGTTTCACACAAAGCGGGGCACAATTTCATCTGCTATATTTATCTCCCTCTACGTTTTCAATTGAATAGTCACCAGAAGTCTCACGGCTAGCAGCTGGAGAAAACTGAAGTACAGGAGTCTGTCCGTAAGATCATCAGCTAGTCAATTCAGTAAGGTCACCTACACAGCAGAGTTTACACTGCAACAGAGAATGCTGAAGATTCGGGCCATTTATTTCAATGGGGAAGTGCATTGCAAACAAAATGGAAAAATATGATTTTTACTTAATATAATATAATATAATATCATTATATTTGGTTTATGTTTTTATGACCAGAATGTATATAGTATAATTTATTATCATGCTTATTAAATCATATTTCATTACGAGTGATACTCACATGTAAAGCTAAATAAAAAAATTATGATTTGATCGTTTGCCTGCTGATAACATTAATGATAATTCACAATGATTTCCAGTATAATACAAATGAAAATAAAAACTTTTCAAGTTTGGTTTTGATGCAGGGGTACTTGAGTCTTGCTGATGAGGCTGTGGGGGTACATAAGACCAAAACGGTAGGGAAACAGTACAGTAATTTGCTAATTTATTGTGAAGTAACTGCTTTGGGAATAAAAGATTGTTTAATGTTCAGAGATATTTCCAAACACTAAAGCCAGAACACACTCAGTTTGCAACCTTTTATATGTTTACACTCCACTTGAAAGGAAACAACTTTATGCATTATGGGGCCCCTAAAAACAAACCAGAGCGAGAAGCAGCAATATGTGGTTTAGCGTAGTTGGAACATCTATTAGAAAGCCAAAAATATGTTGTTGAGGCCTTCTGTTGGCGACTGCAACTGCCTCTTAAATCTGAAATGACATGAGGTTTTCCCAAAACTGTCGGCACATACTGTACGAACACAATAAAGCAGCTGGTGTGTGCGAGCGCGTGTGTGAAATCTCTCATCTGCTTGAGGAAGGCAAAGCACCCCACAGCCTAAAATCGTGCTGCTTATACTGATGTATCAAATATCACCCACCAGCAGCGCTAAACAGCACTGAGCTCTGAGGAATTTAGATATAATAATGAACACTTGGACTGATAAAAACATGTACATATATAAATAGATAAATAATAGACAAATTAGCAACTTTTTCAACACTAAATTGCAGAGTGATTGTGAAAATAATTAGAATAAATCATTTAGGGACATTACAACACTTTACAAGACTATTCTGCAATCAGTGTGGTACAATAATACTAAGAGCCTCCCTTGAGAAAAGTATGTTTTTATTGATGCTAGAACTCCTGTATCATTTTGAGCTACAATATTAGTACAAAAAACAAATCTCCATTGAGATCAGAGCTGTCACTGTGGGCCAGCTCTGGCTTTCCAGACATTCCCAAATCCATTCCCCCCTCACTTATGGAAAACAATTCACTGCAGTTTGTCTGCATTTCCCTCCTAAAAATATCTCTTAAAAATGTTCCTGGTAGGCTTTTTGACTACAGTGGATCTGTCCGAAGGGGGGAAGGGAAGCCTAAAATTCCTTGCAACTTATTTTTTTTTATTATTAAATAGTCTTTCAGTGGCTATCATAATTAAATAAATACATTTTAAAAACTATTAATACTAAAAAACAATGTCATCAATTGGAATAAAACTGAGAATATGTCTTTTGTCGTAAAATATCTGCAATAATTTCAGGGATTCCTATTAGCTACAACATTTAAAATGAATAAATCATTAAAGTTTTTCTACTTACAATTTTAGAGGTTAATTCAGTGTGTTACTTGCCATTTATTTGTAAATAATTCTGAAATTTACTAGCAATTTGTCAGTGAAAATTGTTTCTTTCACCAATTTTTCAGTTATTAAGGAACATTGGTATCGCAGGTTTATTTGAGTGCTTTTGATGATAAATTTTAAATAAGACAAATGTTTTCTCAAAATCAAGGAAAAAAATGTAATATTTTCTATACAACATATATATTATTTATAGATCACTTTATAGATTTATAGCATTAATGGACTATTCAAAGGATCAGTAGGCTCTAAAATATCCAAACTAAATTGGAATTAGTAGTCTCGGTTGAAATAATTAAATAAAGCAAGACACAGTTTTCAAGCAGAAAAACTGCACGTTGTAAATCAAAGATTGCGGCTAAAGCCACCAGGAAGCCAGGTGCTTTATGACGTCCCAGAGGCTGCTCTGTTCTAATGCATTTTAATAGAAAGCAACAAAAAAAAGGCAACAGGCCAATAAAACTAGCTGAGATACACCACTTTGCAAATAAAACTCAGATCCATTTATCTGGATTGATATGCATTAATAATCATTTTAATTAGAGTGAATTAGACGCTATTCAGGAGTCACTCACCATCTATATAAGGAAAACCATTCCAATGCATTAATAAAAGGAAAATAATAACTCAGTCCTTGCTGTTAAGTGATTCTGTCATGTACTGACGCCATTACAGGCATTTTGCACACATACAGCTACCGATCAATGCCTTTCAATGGCTCTGAGCTTGAAAGAGGATGATGGAAACGTGGGGGGTTCTGTTCGAAACGCAACAAAAGATGCACAAATAGATCAGCGGGAGAGGAAACTCCGATATAGCCCAGTGTCAAAGGTCCAAATGAAATCAGGTGGTTTGAATCAATGGTGTTCTGTGTTTGAATGCTCCAGAGGACAGAGCAGGAAGTGTGAATGGGAGAAAAACATGCCTTTATGAATGATGTCATTGAAACGGGATGGAGCGAGATGCCACTTTCGGAGAAGATGGCTTTTACAGTAATAGATGAGAATACAATGCACTATTTCAGCTCTAATAAAAACGCAGCACTACAAAAGACAGGAGAGCGAAATGCACACAATGCACCGCTGCAGAACATCTATCTCTCTCCAGTCCCGCCAAATGACACTAACATATGAAATGTGTAAAACATGTGAGAACTACAATTCTCATGCACGCTCTAATAGAGAAAATATTAAACATCATTCACTCTCAACCTTAGTCAAGCACTCTCCTGCCTCTAGCACATTATTTTAATTTGACTAGTTATTATACTCATGCATATATGTATATATTTAGAGGGGGGAATGATATGAATTGGTCTTGGGTAGGTTTTTTTCCCTACTTTGATCTCAAACAGAATTCAAATAAAATATTTTCAACCTTCATCTTTTCTGAGAAACAACACAGAAATATAATAAATTCAGGATTTGGTGGAAGTGTTCGTATTTCCCTCAGTGACGCTGAGTACATTTATTTGGATTATCAGCATTCCACTAGAGATAAGAACAAAGGCACTTGAAGGTTTACAGTGTTGTTCAAGGTTTTTAAATTCAGAATTAATAATAAGCTGCTGCTAATTTGAATCTGCTTTTGATCCTGGTGAAGTAATTATTCCTGTTCTTATGAACAACTTTGTCTGTCATTTGCATGGGATAATAATACTTTATTAGTATTATTTTAAAAAATAGCCTACTGGTTCAAAAGTCACTGCAATTCATTGGTGATTGTTATGCTAAGGTGTTGCTAGGTACTCAACGGTCAAATTCAAAAGATCCCACCCACAAATCACAATATGATATTCTGGTTTCTAGAATTGGCTTGGGTCCCTCCTGCAATGCAAGTCTAGTAGATTTTTTTCCCAGGAATTCTGCAAACTGAAGCAATTTAAGACATGCACAAATAAAATTACTGTAAATGGCTGTAAAAACAATGATTTAAACAACATTATAGACCAAATAATACAGGTTTTTACTAATGCAGCCATATCGTGATTCTTGTTTTTTTTATTTTATTTAAAACCTCTTATAATGATAATTATGACTTTTCATATATCATTTAGGATATTTAAGATTTTTATGACCTAAAAATTAACTTTTTAAGGACACACATGGACCCTGTTTGATGACCTGCCAGACGCGTATTATTGTTAACTAAAACTAAAACCATTAAAAAAAATCTTTACTTGAAATAAAATAAATGTTAATAAAAATAGAAAAAATACAAAAATATTTCAAATAGTTGCCAAGGCTACATTACTCGTTTTAATAAACATAATGTACTACAATAACAAAACAAAACAAAAAAAATTGCTAAAACTTTAAAATTAAAAACATAAAAACTGATTAAAATATTAATTACATTTACATTAGTATCTCAATGATACTAAAATAAATAGCTCTCTTTTTCTGAATAAGTCATACAATTTCTGGTACTGTACCACTCATGTGTGTAGCACAAACTGCGTGGAACGAGTTACGGGTTTTAGTGCTAAAAATTCCTGCCTTTCCTTGATTTTATTTTTCAACTTCAATAGACATTTATTAATCTATTTTTATCTATTATTTTGTTCAAGCTGTTTTAAATGCTGCAGATATAGACATGAGTACAAGGATAGTCAAGGGCAGATTTTCATCAAGTCATTTGTCATTTGGCGGCATCTATTTAAGTGTGTGACAAGTGCTGACATGCACACCAATGGACAACTTCATCACATTTGTTAACATCAGATCATTGCTTCTTTTTGGAGACTGGCGAATTCAAGTCTGTGTTTTCTCGTAAATCAAATCAATGTCAGTTCCAACATATCATGCCACGTCTCTCCAAGGCCAGGATGACATGAAAACAGCACGGCCTGTGATGTGAGTGGCAGCATATGGGTAACCGTTAAGTGTAAATCAAGCAAATCTTCCCCTACCTCCAGGTCCCAGGAGAGGAGTTTGACCGCCGTGCCTAGCGGTAGGAGAGCAGCGAAGTCATTTGGACACACAGCCGTCCAATGGCAATATCAGGCCCACGTACCTCAGAGAGCCATCAGGATCAGCAAAGGCTTAGCGGTGGAAGCCTGTAACAACACAGCTCTGTCTCTGTGCATCTAAGAAGAGTGAAGAACAATGTAGCCTCATATTGTTTCACCTTGAACACGCAAGACCCCAGCAGACTACAGGCTGATGAATAATTCTCATTTGAGCCTGGATTTTTTTATTTTGTGCAGATACAACGAGTATCTCATTAACTGTCAACAGACAAACAACATGTGTAAGATCTGAAAATCCAAATGAGACCTGTAGAAAATGGCCATTTAAATTATTAGTGCTGTGGACGTATTTGGTTGGCATCAAAAACGGCACATTAGAACGGAAGACAATTTTCTAAATAGCTTTATGCAAGTCAAGAAGCATTACAATTGGTTTACAATCTTCTGTTTGCTCAGTTTACTTCCCTCATTTAGGGCGACTGAGTCATTTTATTAGTGATTAGACCTAAACAGCTCTGGGTCCTGCAATAGTGAACCTCAGATTGTAATTTGCTCGTAATGTGGAGAAGGGGAATATGCAAATAAAGTTGGAGTATTTTGTGTTTGCAGTTTTGCCCCTGGGCAGCTTGTCCCGCGACACAAATCATCAATTAAGATCCCAGCAGGGATCTCTGCATTTAAATTAGACCCATCCAACAACTTTTATCTTCCAGGCAAAACATTACAGCCCTGTGATCGCTTGCACTGCAGAAATAAAACAGCTGATTAAATGAGATTTGACTTTGGGTGGAAAATGGACATGCAATGTCACTCTCATGTTGTCTCATGTATCTGTACAGATGCTACACTACAGCCAGTTTGTATGTCATAATATCTGACACTAAAGAAATTAAAATATACAACTCTGTACTGGAAAGATTAAGATGATCGCATTTAAATATCTGTAGAAAGTGTTATTTATTTAAAAGTGTTAAGAAAGTGTTATTTATTTAAATACATACAGAATCTAGCTTTTTTCTAAATAGTATTGAGAAAGGTGTTAATGTATACTTCCAGGTATGTATTAAGTCAGTCCGAAAAATGATTTAAGAACTGTATTTTCTCACCACGTTTCTGCGAAGAACGGAACTCAACATCACAAATTATCTAATTAATGTTTCAATGATGAAACAGGGTTCACTTGCAGTTATTCTAATATTAACCTAACATTACTGATGGATCATCTTAGATTTGTAGAAAATAACTTTGCACAAATTAATCTATTTTATACCAACTTGCAAATAGTTGTAAACTGCAAACAACCCTGATGTCTTGACAAAATTTGTTTCATACTTTACAGAGACCTTTACAATGTTCCCTGTTTTTCAGCTTCAGCTTCGTTAGTTTAGGTAGAGAATCCAAATTTACAGAAAAATGCACAGCCCCAGTGCAATAAAGGTTGTTTAATGTCATGTACAATAGTGAATGTCACTAAACTTTTACAAAGGAACAAGTCTATATCCAATGAGGAACTTAATCATTTACAATACCATGCAATGTTGTCTCTGCAAGTCAAAACGGAACAATCAGCTTCATGTTTTACAAATCAGAGAACAAATCTAAGAATTCACAAGAGAGTAATAAATACTATACCACACGATTTGCCATCCAAACTATATATATATATATATATATATAAAAAAATGTTAAATAAGATATATATATATATATACCGTATTAATAAGACATAGCAGCAGCAAAGAACTGACACCTTTTTTAAGTAATAGCTGAACTATGATAACTGTACTAGAACCCAATCAAACATGTTTCTAATAATATTTCTAATACTTTTTACATGTGTTAAGTGGTTTGTCATTTACCTAAAAGCACCCAGAAAGGGAATTATAGGAGTCTTGGGGGAGTAGCCTATGTCTACAAGCATCACAACAAGATGGGGGACCTTAAAAGTAGCCTACACACACGTTCTTTTAAACAACATTTTTAACCATAATTATTATAATTATTTAGAGTAGCCTACGTATTTTTAACTGTCGCTAAATAGTCGCAAGCGAAAAGACTTGGCGAGGCGGTAACCATAACAACAGTAGGGTATGTTGCTCCAACGCAGTTATTAGTGTCAGTATCGGACGATTTATAAACAAATCGTAAAACATATTATTGTTCATTAAAAATGTATTATAGATTCACATTCCACAGAACATTTAAAAAAATACTTTTAAAATACGTTTAAAATGTGTCATGGGCGACAAAATATTTCGCGACCCAAAATGTACCTATATTCTTAAAAAAGTTGACTCCGCGTAAAGTCAGTGTAAGCTATAATTTGCATAACACAGGTAAACTGTGTTTTTAATTTCCAAAACACTATCCTGATACTGTTATTTATCTATTTGACTATTTCATGTCAAACTGGCACAAGAATGCCAGATAAGCAGATAGGCTACTAAGCAAAATCGTGTTTCAAAGCTGACCAGTCATAAACGAACAGTAAAATACAAATATAATCTTGTAAAACTCATTAAAGGCCAACAAGACATAAGTATAGCTCAAAAGAAAACATTGGCTATAGCAAAATGCACCCCAATTAAAATTCTAAATGTGATTTTAGATGCGTATATTTTGCGCGTTATGAATATGACGAATCTGTCATGTATCCCTGCGGAAAAGACTATAAAATGCCCTTTAAAGCCCAACAAAAATGTCGACACAAAAATTACCACCACATTTCACAAGTCCAAACGCATCATCCATCAAAAAAATCATCCAGAAAGACTCTTCTGCGCTCCCCCAAACTGCACGGCATCTTCTCCCGTCTTTCCTCTCTTCCTCCCTCCTTCTATATCACTCTTCCTCCTCCTCCCTCCCGCTCACTCACGCGCTCTCTCTCTCCTCTTCCCTCATTTCTCTCTCTTCCTCTCTCTCTGTCTATCATTCTCTCCCCTCAGCCCTCGGCCAGTCTGTATGAATAATGTCCTGCCTTTTGTAATGAGAGCGAGAGAGGGAAAAAAACACGCTGGAGTGTTCGCCCGCTCCGCGCTCTGACATTGAAAATGAATGACAGCTTACCTGAATGCCAATCTTCATCAGACTGACACCAGGCTGACAACACTGCCTATACTCCGCTTCACAAGCCGTGACGTCTGCCATATCAACCCGCCCACCACCCCACCACCCTCCTCCTCTCTCTCTCTCGCTCTCTCTCTCTCTCCCCGTACCCCTCGCTGCCGAGTGTACACCTCCGCCGTTCCTCTTCCACTGGCATTATTCCGTGCCGTACCGAACACCCCGGGCCCTGCACGCGCATCTCCGGTTCATTAACGGCGGAGCCCGCTGGCCCCCTATCGGCATCAAACGAGACCTACATTCGGTTGCAGGTCGCTCGCCTAGTCGGAAAGCAGAGGAAACCGACTTATTTGTGCCACAAGAACCGAGAAAATTTGCCACTTGGTCAAATCCCAATTGTATGTTTAGTTGTTTTCTCCTTGTACAGCGCCTTATAAATAAAACGTATTATTATTATTATTATATGATATCCTATTAGACCCTCGCCCTGGCTACAGCACGTCACGACTGAGAAAGACTAATCTGGATCAAATATGGTAGGGGTAGTTATTCATTCATTCATTTTGATAGGACCCCCATATAAATATAAAATGAGTTGTACATTGTCCTGTATATAGACTCACAGTGTGATATTACTAAAACAATAGGTTATTAACATTAATTGTCTTTTATATTTTCGTTATACTGTAGACAAAAACTATAACCAAAATATTATATGAAAATATATTCCAATGAAGGTAGTTAATAATGGATGTAGGCCTACACTTGCACACCACATTAGTTTAACTGTGAATTGTGGGGCTTTTCACTAGACTTCTATTGGCTTTTTATACTGACCTCATGGGGCCGCAGGCTGGTCCCCACATTGTAGCATAAACAAGTACACACACACACACAAACCTCACACACACACCTACTCTATACCCATTATGGATATATATATCGATATATACAGTATCTCATATAACAGGTGCATCTCAATAATAGAATGTCGTGGAAAATTTTAAAAGAAAAAGAAAAGAAACATTTATTTCAGTAATTCACTCAAATTGTGAAACTCGTGTATTAAATTCAATGCACATAGACTGAAGTTGTTTAAGTCTTTGGTTATTTTAATTGATGATTTTGGCTCACATTTAAGAAAAACCCACCTATTCACTATCTCAACTAATTAGAATACTCATAAGACCAATAAAAAAATATTTTAGTGAATTGTTGGCCTTCTGGAAGTATGTTCATTTACTGTACATGTACTCAATACTTGCTTGGGCCTCCTTTTGCATGAAATACTGCATCAGTGCGGCGTGGCATGGAGACACTCAGCCTGTGGCACTGCTGAGGTGGTATGGAAGCCCAGGTTTATTTGATAACGGCCTTCAGGTCATCTGCATTGTTGGTCTGGTGTCTCTCATCTCTCTTGACAATACCCCATAGATTCTTTACGGGGTTCAGGTCTGGTGAGTTTGCAGGCCAATCAAACACAGTACCACCATGGTCATTGATCCAGCTTTTGGTGCTTTTGGCAGTGTTTGGGCAGGTGCCAAGTCCTGCTGGAAATGAAATCAGCATCTCCATAAAGCTTCAGCAGAAGGAAGCATGAAGTGCTCTAAATATTTCCTGGTAGATGGCTGCATTGACTTTGGACTTGATAAAGCACAGTGGACCAACAGCAGCAGACATCACGTCACCCCAAATCCTCACAGACGGTGGAAACTTCACACTGGACTTCAAGCAACATGGTTTCTGTGCCTCTCCCCTCTTCCTCCAGACTCTGGGACCTTGATTTCCAAATGAAATGCAAAATTTACTTTCATCTGAAAAGAGGATTTTGGTCCACTGTGTTTTCTGAAGTCCACAGTCAACGCAGCCATCTACCAGGAAATGTTAGAGCACTTCATGCTTCCTTCTGCTGATCAGCTTTTTGAAGATGATGATTTCATTTTCCAGCATGATTTGGCACCTGCCCACACTGCCAAAAGCACCAAAAGCTGGTTCAATAACCATGGGGTTACTGTGCTTGATTGGCCTGCAAACTCACCAGCCCTGAACCCATAGAGAATCTATGGGGTATTGTCAAAGAATGAGAGACACCCGACCCAACAATGCAGATGACCTGAAGGCCGCTATCAAAGCAATCTGGGCTTCCATACCACCTCAGCAGTGCCACAAACTGATCACCTCCATGCCACGCTGATGCAGTAATTCATGCAAAAGGAGGTTCAACCAAGTATTGAGTACATGTACAGTAAATAAACATACTTTCCAGAAGGCCAACATTCACTAAAAATGTTTTTTTTATTGGTCTTATGAATATTCTAATTTGTTGAGATAGTGAAATTGTTGGGTTTTTGTGAAATGTGAGCCAAAAATCATCCCAATTAAAAGAACCAAAGGCTTAAACTACTTCAGTCTGTGTGGATTTAATTTATTTAATACATGAGTTTTCACAATTTGAGTTGAATTACTGAAAGAATTAACTTTTCCACGACATTCAATTATTGGATGCACCTATATAGAATATATTATATATTATTAATCTATATATATATATAGATATTTATATATATATACGCAGAATCAGTGTTCACATAAACTACAACTCCCAGCACACTGTTCGCTAGATACTGCAACCTGATTGGTCTATTCGCGACACAGCAAGTGTGAACGTAAACAAAAGCGACGGTGTTTCCATGGAAATATTTTATACTTTCTGCAGCGTGTATCGCAAATCAGTATATTATTTAGAACTACGCGGTTGGTTCCAGCATTCTGTTGTTTTATGAGGTAAATATATAAACTGTTTAGATTAGCCGTTAATGGTTTACAAGGGATTAGTTTGCTGGCTTAAGCATTAGTTTTTGACGAACTGCACGCTTCCCATCTTTTACTTCCTTATTATGCTAGTTGAATAGAGCTTATAAAACAGTAGATGTCTATGAATAGCAGGCAGACGTAGATGGACGCGCCAGATAGTTTGCGTTCATAACATCAGCTTGATATACTTACAAACTCATTGGATTTAGCGCGTGCATCCATCATATCACGCTGCCTAAACGCAAGAAATATTTTCTCGTCAGGTAACGGTACGTTACAGGCAGTGTGAGAGGTGAGGATGGCCGATGTGGTGTTAGGCGTTGGAACAGGTGTGTTTATCATTGCTTTAATCTGGATAGTGACTCTGGCGCTCAACATTGTTCTGTCGCGCGCAACCGGCCCAACAAAGTAAGAGCACACTTTCAGGTTTTCGGCACATGCTCGATAGTAGGCTATTGTATCATGAATAATCACAATGTTATTTCCTCGCCAGGTTAGGAATGATACCTATATTCCTTCTGGCGCTCACCATCACGCTGGTTTTAGTGTTCTTCCCTCGCGCCCCTGAAGTTCCCTCCCCTGAGAGAGCAGTTCTGGTGAGTGCAATAATATTTACATAATGTACTTTATTATAAATATATAGGAATTGTCCTATTCCAAATGTATAGATAGATAGATAGACTGAATATTCATATTTACACAATAAATATGTATATTTTTAAATGTATGATATTTTAATGATATTCATAATTTATAATATTTTATCAAATATTTCTGTATAGATTACCTTTCATGAATTTTTTTGGCAAAGTAGTAGAAGTTTGGATATTTAAAATGTTGTGGCTATATATATTATCTTTTACATACACTGCTGTTCAAAAGTTTGGGATTAGTAAGATTTTTAATGTGTTTTAAAGTAGTCTCTTCTGTTCATCAAGGCTGAATTTATTTGACCAAAAATACAAACAGTAATATTGTGAAAAATTACAATTTAAAATAACAATTTTCTATTTTAATATACTTTAAAATATAATTTTTTCCTGTGACAATGCTGCTGTTCATCACCTTTTCAGTCTTCAGTGTCCACTGATCCTTCAGAACTCACTCTAATATTTTGTTGGAACCTGTGCTACTTTTTTTTCAGGATTATTTTATGAATAAAAAGCTAAAAAGAACAGCATTTATTCAAAATCTTTTCTAACCATTTTATTATTTTATTCTAACAAATTTTATTACCTTTTTTTTTTGATCAATTTAATGCATATTTGCTGAATAAAAGCATTCATTTCTTAAATTAAAAAAAATAATAATTCCTGACCCCAAACATTTGAACGGTAGTGTATATTGTTACAAAATATGACTATGGGGTTTTCTTTTGAAGTTTCTATTCCTCAAAGAATCCTGAAAAAAGTATCACAGGTTCCCAATATTGATATTAATCAGCATATTCATTATTATGAAGGATCATGTGACACTGAAGAACATTCCGATTTGATCACAGCAATAAATAATATTTTAAAGTACAGTGGGGAAAAAAAGTATTTAGTCAGCCACCAATTGTGCAAGTTCTCCCACTTAAAAAGATGAGAGAGACCTGTAATTTTAATCATAGGTATACCTCAACTATGCGAGACAAAATGATAAAAAAATCCAGAAAATCACATTGTAGGGTTTTTAAATAATTTATTTGCAAATTATTGTGGAAAATAAGTATTTGGTCAATAATAAAATTTAATCTCAATACTTTGTTATTTACCCTTTGTTGGCAATGACAGAGGTCAAATGTTTTTTCTGTAAGTCTTCACAAGGTTTTCACATGCTGTTGCTGGTATTTTGGCCCATTCTTCCATTCAGATCTCCTCTAGAGCAGTAATGTTTTGGGGCTGTCGCTGGGCAACATGGATTTTCAACTCCCTCCAAAGATTTTCTATGGGGTTGAGATCTGGTGACTGGCTAGGCCACTCCATGACCTTGAAATGCTTCTTACGAAGCCACTCCTTCGTTGCCCGGGCGGTGTGTTTGGATCATTGTCATGCTGAAAGACCCAGCATGTTTCATCTTCAATGCCCTTGCTGATTGAAGGAGTTTTTCACTCAAAATCTCACGATACATGGTTCCATTCATTCTTTCGTTTACACGGATAAGTCGTCCTGGTCCCTTTGCAGACAAACAGCCCCAAAGCATGATGTTTCACCCCCATGCTTCACAGTAGGTATGGTTTCTTTGGATGCAACTCAGCATTCTTTCTCCTCCAAACACGACAAGTTGTTTTTACCAAAGTTCTATGTTGGTTTCATCTGACCATATGACATTCTCCAATCCTCTTCTGGATCATCCAAATGCTCTCTAGCAAACTTCAGACGGGTCTGGACATGTTCTGGCTTAAGCAGGGGGACATGTCTGGCACTGCAGGTTTTGAGTCCCTGGCGGCGCAGTGTGTGTTACTGATGGTAGCCTTTGTTCCTTTGGTCCCAGCTCTCTGCAGGTCCTTCACTAGGTCCCCCGGGTGGTTCTGGGATTTTTGCTCACAGTTCTTGTGTTTTTTGACCCCACGGGGTGAGATCTTGCGTGGAGCCCCAGATCGCGGGAGATTATCAGTGGTCTTGTATGTCTTCCATTTCTAATAATTGCTCCCACAGTTGATTTCTTCACACCAAGCTGCTTACCTAGGTAACATTTACTTGAAGGGGTGTGCATAAGACTGACATGACACCTTCATAATCATGGCATGACACATGTCATGAATATGAAGGAGGTTTTATGCATGTTTATGACAACTGTCTTTAAGTGTCATTCGCTCAGTTATGTCATTTTTATTGCAAATGTTACATTATTTGACCTAACCCCAACCCGACCCTTACCCCTAACCATAGCCCATAACAAAGATACCTCAAACAATGTCATCTTTGCATTAAAAAATACATAACTGAGCGAATGACACTTAATGACAGTTTGTCATAAACATGCATAAAAACCCTTCATATTCATGACATGTTCTGTTCATGATATGTGTCATGTTAGTCTTATGCACACCCCTTCAAGTAACGTGAACCCTTACGTATTGCAGATTCAGTCTTCCCAGCCTGGTGCAGGTCTACAATTTTGTTTCTGGTGTCCTTTGACAGCTCTTTGGTCTTGGCCATGTGGAGTTTGGAGTGTGACTGTTTGAGTTTGTGGACAGGTGTCTTTTATACTGATAACAAGTTGAAACAGATGCCATTAATACAGGTAACCAGTGGAGGACAGAGGAGCCTCTTAAAGAAGAAGTTTCAGGTCTGTGAGAGCCAGAAATCTTGCTTTGTTTGTAGGTGACCAAATACTTATTTTATTGAGGAATTTACCAATTAATTCTTTAACAATCCTACAATGTTATTTTCTGGATGTTTTTTTCTCATTTTGTCTCTCATCGTTTAGGTATACCTATGATGAAAATTACAGGCCTCTCTCATCTTTTTAGTGGGAGAACTTGCACAATTGGTGGCTGACTAAATACTTTTTTGCCCCACTGTATAGTAAAATCAGTAAAGGTAGAAATTATTTAAACTGCAATAATTTTCACAATACTACACTGTTTTTTTCACTGTATTTCTGATCAATAAATGGGTTCCTCCCCACATATACATTTTTAACATTTTGGAACATTGATCTGAATGTTTGAATATATTTACATCATTTACATTATCAATAAAATATACCCACTCTTCTCACTGAATCCCGGTGGCACAGCACGCACCAGTGAACGCCGCTTCTAGTGAATACATTCTCGTACACGGCACTAAAACGAGTAGATGAACTATGTCCATGTTTTGAGTGTGAGACGATGGCATAAATATAGTCATATTTATCATTTATCTTCCTTATCATTAATAACTCATTTAGACTGTGAATTAGACCAAAAACATTGAAAAATATTAATTACAAGCATTTACAGGAAAGGCTCTCAAAATTTGAGAGTTATTCTAAAATCGTTTTATTTTCGTTTTTTCACCAGTGTCAGAGAAACGAGATGCTTAACCTTCAAAATGTTGACTGTCAATCTCAGGAGGTCAAACTAAATATTATATGAGCTGCTTTTATTTTCTATTCCTTTAATAAGAGGTTTGCGATTTTTGCGTTCCTGTTACCAACATCTGTCACGTCTAAATACAGATTAAATAAGCAGGAGTCGGCTAGTTTGGGACTAAATGTTGGTTCCCCACCATGCATGTGAAGCTGAAAGGTTTAGTTCACCTTTCATAGCAGTTTATAGTTTGCAATGTCTTTTTAATCAGTCTGCATTTGCCTTATAAGTATTATTTATACGCGTAAAAAGGGCTTAAACTCTTTCTTGCTCGTTTCTGTTGTCAGTGCCAGGCTTTTTTTTTTTTTTTTTTTTACATAATTTAGTGGCTACAGCATTCTACTAACTATAAGTAACTTTGTAACTGTCAACTAACTACCTAAATAATTTGCACCACATGTTAACTCTCATTAGAGTATTAGTAGTCTTAGGTTGAGGTTAGCAGAATAGGTCTACCAAAATAAAGTATTCTGATGAATACAATACACAATCCATCATTTATTCTTTCTTTCTGAGTGCAATGTGAATTTTATGTGTTGGGCATAGGGTTACGATTAGCTTTTGGTCCATTACACCCTAATTATGCACTATATTGGTAAGTATTTTTCTTCCTGTTTCATTTTCAGTTGTGTCTTTATGACTGTCATTATATAACATGGTGCAACATATTCCCATCCTTTAGCTTTTTAATTTAATAAAAAGCCAGTACAGCCATGTGACTCTCAAACTGTAATATATATGCAATATAGGACATATACTGTATAAGATGTTGCATCATTTCTTCACTAGATAATACCTGAATGCCAAGATGAATGTAGAGACTTAACATACCAGAGTGAAGGGTAATGGACTTTTCACAGACTGTGATGATGAGTTTCCAAAGTTATTAACATCACAATTCTAGCAAAGTTATTTTTATATTTATATTTTGAAATGAATTAATGTACAGTACATGTATAACTATACTTCGTGTTATATTACCTTTGCATTAAATGACATAAAACTGTGTTTCTAATACAACAGCTGATGGTAAATTTGACATCCTTCTCTCCTCTGATCAACATAATCAATCTCTCAACATTACAAAAATTGTTTTTTTTCTCTTTTGTAAGTAATAGAAATACGATCTTTTATTTTTTTTAATTTTTTTTTTTTTGTCTTTTTGTTTTCTAATAGAGCAAATAATCATGCAAGAATTTTATTTGTTGCAGCTTCCATTTATCACTATATCAATTTATAGAGATGTGAAAATTGTCAATAATATTTGTCAATTACTTCCTAGCGTTTTACAAATAATTGATACTTACGCATTTAAACATTTCAGACATTGACCAAAAAACAGCTTTATTCCTCGCCCCATCCCAGGTTTTGCTCATTTACAAGTGCACAAGTGAGTTTTGCAACAGGAATATTACAAAGGTAGCAGCGGAAATTAAAGGGATAGTTCACCCAAAAATGAAAATTAGGCTGCGTTCGTTACGCCTACGTCATACGCTCGACCGCCTTGTCGTGAACGCACCTGCTTGAGCGACCGGAAGCTGGACATTACAGTTTATAAAGTTTTAAGAATCAACATTTTTCTTAAACTAATGCATCGTTTCGATTCAGAAGGCCTTTATTAACACACCCGGAGCCAGGTGGAGCAGTTTCATGATGGATGGATAGACTTTTTTCAGATTCAGAAACAGGGGCACCATTTACTGCAAATATACAGACTGGAACAGACAGGACAATTTCGAATATAACTCCGGATGTGTTCGTCTGAAAGAGGAATGTCAGACACGCCTAGGATGCCTTGAGGGTGAGTAAAACACAGGCACATTTTTCATTTTTGGGTGAACTATCCCTTTAAGGCACTAAGATTGTACTGTAAGGTTGTAATGTAAGATTTGAGAGGTTGTAAGTGCCAACCAGCGGCCGTGAAAGTAACAAGTGCAAAAGTAAATATACGTACAATACACCTTTGTGTCTATCTTTATGTGAAACTATTTCACTGCAGCTGTGTTTTGATTATTGTCTATGTGTAAATCAAAACATTCAGCTTTTCACATCAGAGCTGTAAGTGTAAATTTCAACTTACAAATATGTATTGTACAAGTTCTCAAAATTCTAATCTAAAAGCTTTCGGGTTTGGCTATACTTCTACCTTCACAGGGGTCGGGGTGATTTCAGGCATTCAGTGTGTTTAAAACTAGCTACTTTTCACACTAGATTAATTTTATGTTAGATAAGAGTTTACCTAACACACCTAATAGTGTGCCTCTAATGGATTAAAATAAAATAATTACCAAAGTGTACCGTGTGCATGGAAGGCGCCAATTACAATTTCACAGCTCCGGTAATAGAGCGGCATCAGTTCAATTGTGCTTCTCCTTCTAAATGCTGTTTCCATAATTGTTAATGTGCAGATGTACACCAGATCTATCGGTGTAAAAAGGGCCGGTGTAAATGAATGCTGGAAAGTGTCTTAAACAGGTGCTGTTGGACAGCTGTGTTTCTGCGCAGACAGCTAATGGATCTCATTAAGCATACAGGTGGACGGCTAATGACTCTACATACAACGAGAGACGCTGCGAATGGCTCGGACGTCCTCAAATGAGTTCGGGGAATGAGGGGAACAGAGCAGCCGGTGTGCCTGCCCTGACCGAGGGCTTTCTCTCAGCTGCGTGTCTCACCTCATCCAACACAGCCTCGGCCTCCTCCTCGCTCTTCCCCGGGTAACGAATCCTCATCTCCCCGAGCGCAGCCAGTGTCTGCTGCATCAGCTCGGCCTCCTGCTCTTTACTCAGCAGGGTCTCCCCCTACACCCGCACATGCAAAGAACCAACACAATAAAGATGAATTATTGAGCGGGACGTCTTTTCTCTGCAGTCATCAGGTTTGTTTCGGCCATCGCAGCAGTGCGTTCATATGGCGCCTGACTGCTCGCTGTGAGAAGAAAACAGTGATCTTTACTTTCTAGAAATAAGGTTTCAGAAACCGTGCAAAAGTTTTAAAAAATATAGTCTACAGAGGCATATCAGAGTCTGAGACCTTAAGCGAGGAGTCTCAAGAAAACATCAAGGTCATTTCATCCCAAAATCAAAGGAAAGAAGAAGAAATTATTTCATGCCCCCTAATATTTTCATTTCAGTAATGCAAAAAAAAATTTTTTACTTCTTTTTAAAGTATGTATATATCATATGCATGCAATATAGTGTTTTGTTCACTAAAATTGTTTTCCTAAAAACATACCTAAACATGTACTTCATCCAATTGATTCTATTCATGTCCAAAATACTATTTAAAATTCCTGAATCGACCAAAACAAATTTAGTTATACCAACAAAATTAAATATTAGGGTTAGATCAGATAGCAATAGCTCCTTAAAGGGATAGTTCACCCAAAAATGAAAATGTTATATTTATCTGCTTACCCCAAGGGCATCAGATGTAGGTGACTTTGTTTCTTCAGTAGAACACAAACAAAGATTTTTAACTCAAACCGTTGCAGTCTGTCAGTCATGTAATGGCAGTCAATGGACTCCACACCTTTGAGAGTAAAAAAAACATACACAGACAAAACCAAATTAAACCCTGTGACGATACATTGATGTCTTAAGACACGAAATGATCGGTCTGTGCAAGAAACTGTGCGGTATTTATATAATTTTTTACCTCTGATCCACCGCAATGTCCAACTGTCCTGAGTGCGTTCACAACATCCGGCGCGTGACGTCAAATAAATACGGTTGGGCAAAAAATTCCACGTTGTCTGATGGTATATCAAAATTGTCTTCCTTTGTGATGACCTGTACTTCTAAATATATTTAGATCATCGCAGTGCCAGTGAACACGTCCGAAATTTCTCTGCACTGTGTAAATAATGAGTGACATATACTCGCGACAGATCGCTTCCGCACATGCATCTACTATCATAGATATGTATAGATTCCCTATTCAACCGCTCCAGATACGTTGACGCGTCCGCCATTTTGGAACGTATCGCTGCCCATATAAACAGTCACTAATGAGGAATCTACTTATATATATCTATGTCTTGTATGCCAGAGCACGTACACGCGTCACGCGCCGATTGTTGTGAACGCGCTCAGGACAGTTGGATATTGCTGTGGATCAGAGGTAAAAAATGATATAAATACTGTTCAGTTTCTTGCACAGGCCGATCGTTTCATGTCTTAAGACCTAAATGTATCGTCACGAGCCGCAGGGTTAAATTTTTTTTTTTTTGTGTGTATTTTTTTTTACTCTCAAAGCCGTGATAACCATTCACCTCCATTATAAGACTGACAAACTGCAACGGTTTGAGTTAAAATCTTTGTTTGTGTTCTACTGAAGAAACAAAGTCACCTACATCTTGGATGCCCTGGGGGTAAGCAGATAAACATCACATTTTCATTTTTGGGTGAAC
>JADLZN010011068.1:0-65284 GCA_018155175.1 Sinocyclocheilus anophthalmus
GTGCCTGCATGCACCCACAATGCATATTTGGGTTAAAAAAAACAATGTTTATGGCACAATTGTGGTATGTTATATAATAATGACATTAAATATGATGGACAATACAGCATTTAAGATGTAAGGGCATGAGCTGACCTGCCAGAAAGAAGAGTGTGTACGTTTTTATAATATCACTTTTTTTTTGATATTCAGAAAGGAACTGATCCTTTTGAAAGCATATGTCTTTTATAGTATGAATCTTTTTTTAGTGGTTTGTTGTGCGGTAGGTATGTCTCAAGTATGGTGAAAATTTTGGATTACAGAAATTGCATTTGAGATTTGATATTAGATTTAATTAGAAATATATATAAAAAAAACTCAAATATCAGTAGCTTAGAAAAAAATGTAATCGCAAATATGGTTTATGTATAATTTAAAGATATATATAATAAAAGTATGTACATTATTATTACTATTATAGCCGTTTTGTAGATTATTTTCTCAAATATATTGAAGTTTTAATTGCTTTTCAATTTAGTATAATTCATTCATCAACAACATCAAAGGCATTTTGTGTGTTTTAGTTCTCAAAGGTACATTTCGTTTAGCTGTTGATTTGTTTTAACGAAATACTTGCGATTTCTTTTGCAGATGTGTTTCTGCAGTCATGACGTCCAGACCAGCAGTGTAGCAGCACTCGGGCCTAAGACCTCTTTCTGAGGGTTGGTTTCTCTCTTTGGTTATCTAGCTGTATGAGTTTGAACACTTTCATAAAGCTAGATAACCGAAAGTAGAAATAATTCTCAAAATCGGTTGGAAAACAGTCTGAAAGCAAGAGAGCATCCACCTTTACCGCAGGTAATTTCACATGCATGAAAAAAATCCATTCAGAATTGTTGTCCAGATTGTAATTCGTTTGTCTGAATGTGTTCAAACTCGTCATAGAAGTTGCCATTAATAACCAGTCAACGTCCTGTCCATCGAAACCAGCTGTGTGAACGCAGAACCCAACATTGTCTTTTATTTAGCATAATCTGCATTTGTAATGAGAATCTTTTTGTTATTTTCTCTTGACACTCATTTTAAAAGATAGAAAACCGTGCAGGGCTTTCAAAACATTTCGAGAGATTCTCATTTTGTAGATTTGCAGCTCTGTGCTCATTTTGATCATATTGTCAGGTGACATTGGATTCTGGCTGGTGAGATCCTCACTAGCTCTGCGCTCAAAAGAGGTACTTGAGGGCTATTTGTCGGGGTCTGTAGCCTAAAGGGAGGCCTTAGGATTGTCCTGTAGTCCTATTTAGACTCTTTGTGCTGGATTTCCCCCGTGTGAAAGGCAGAAACAATGGCAGCAGTCCAAACACTTATTCATTGGCTGTATATACACACGCAGGGAAAGCAGCCTCTCATTGCATTCAGTGGCTTCTTAAACGAGGCTGCATTTAATTCTTTAGGAAAAAGCTCTTGATAGAACAGGCATCCTTTGCGGTAGGTAATGATACACGGTGCTGGCTAATTGGTTAGACTCGATGGAGTGCATTTATAGCTTTAAAAGCAACTGAGGATATTCCCATGCATCGCTGCAGTTTCTGGATTGGACACTTAAGATTTTTCACTAAAATGGAGGCTATTCACTCTATGTTCTGCCACCCTGGCATCTTCAAAAGCATGCATTTAAAAATGCAAGTTAGTATTTATTTCATAAAAATATATAAAATCATATGCGTGTGTGCATATTTTTTAAAATAACATTTTTGTATAATTTTATATCAATATTAAATTTCATTTGAATATTCAATATTTATTTTTATTATTTTTTTTGTAAAATGTGTAAAAATAATTCTCATATAGAATATATTTTAATATGAAGTATTTAATGTACAATATGCCATTAGATAATTAACATCATTATATGTTTCGTTTGTAACAATTTCATTGATTTTATAAATAAAATCAGTATACCTGTATTTATCTACAGTATTGTAATTTTTTATACAATTGAAATACTAATTCATACAAATTTCATGTTATGTTTTTAAGTTTTATTTAAACTAAAAATTTATTTTATTAAAGCTTAATAACATGAAACTTTATAGATATATATTAATATATATATATATATATATATAAATTTTATAGTTTTATGAAGTATATAAATTTAATGAAACAAATATAATTATATTAATGATATATATATATTACGTCTATATTATAATATAATATAGATAGATATATTAAGCAAATTTTATATTATATCAGGTTTCTTGAAGATAGAATATATTTTTAATTTTATTAACAATGCTAATACAGAGAAATTAACCAATTTTCAGATTATGTTAATTTTTTATTGAATATATCTTCTTATTTTAGCTCTTAAAAAAAAATTTAAATTTAATGTGGTATATAATTTATCTAGAAAAAAAGTAACCAGCTTGAAACAAACAAGACAGTTGCCATGGCCTCAGCTTGGCAATAATAACAAAGAGTGTTTTTAATGCTACTTTTTCATGTTGTTTCAGTCTTCTTGGAGCCTTCCGTTTCTTTTTCTCTCTCTCATTGTCTTGTACTCACTCCTTCCCTCTCGCCTTTCATACAGAGTCTTATTTCCATCCCCAATATGGCACAATAAAGTAACAACGACAAGGGCACAGCCATCAGAGAGAGAGATGGAGGAACATGGCAGTCTCCGTTTGCTACATCTTCCCTTCTCCGCCTACCCAGAAACCCCCAGTGCCATCTGTACCCCTGTGGGGTGCGGGAGAATCCGTGCCAGTGCCAGCGGCGACAAAACCCTCGTCAGCGTCACAGGGAGGAAGGGAGGCCATCTTGAACGGAGCTTCTTACACGAGAAGCTACCAGAATGGCTTGCTGGCACATGATGTCAGTTTGCTCATGTTCTTTTTTGTGTATGTGCGTGTGTGTTTATTGGGGATATTATAGCCCCCTTCATTTGCCCCCTTGCTTCTAGCCTATCTCATCTTACTACACCAATTAGCGAGAGGGTTTTGGCGGGGGCTTGGCGAGAAAGAGGGGGAAGCAAAGAAAATAAATGAACTGTAGCAGCGACTGCCATCTTCCTTTGTTAAAGCTGCTAATATGTTAACAGAGATCTAGTGTTCGTTAAGCTCTAAATTCAGATTTATCGCCCAAAAATTAACCCTAAAGTTACGTTTGTCTCATTTTCCATCATAAGATAGCAGCACAGTAGTGAATACATTTATATATATATAAATGTTTTGCAATTTTTATAAAAAAAAAATTATCATTGAATTGAATAGAAAATGTAAATTTTTATGACTTTGCAGTGTGTGTATATATATATATACAGTGTTTATATAAAATATGATTGAAATATTTATAAAATATATGGATATTAAATCCATTTGATGTACATACACAAGTGAAAAATGATGTTACCCTCTTGTTTTGTTCTTTACATTCCCCACAAAAAGAGAAATGTACTTCTATAGCAGGCTTATTTACAATTCTAATCTTTTCCTTAAAGCAAATTGTTTGTAGCTGAAGACGGATAACGAGGGGTGGGAGGATAAAAAGAAGACAATAAGGAAGCCAGGGCTGCTAATGAGTGGCGCTGAGCTAAGATCCTCTTGACACAGATGCAGTGAATGCGAACGAGGACTGGTGGCGTGTTTAAAGAGACAGACAGCATCCCAGCGTTCTCGTGCGGGGCGATGAATCCTGTTGCATTCGGAGGGATTTATTCCGATTTTTACATGATTCAAAGTTTTAGAATCCGGGGCTACGTAAATGCGATGCCACAAATGCATGAATTCAGTTCAATTCCAGTTTATTTGTGTAGCACTTTTCACAATACATATTGTTTCAAAGCAGCTTTACGGAAACTTTTTGTTTCAACGTTACAATTAGGAAGTGTTCATGCTATCAGCCAGAGAAGAGTGTATCAACTATATTGTAATACATGTTATGTGGTTCGTCAACTTCGTATATTTCGATAAGCAGACACAATGAATGTGCACTGATTGTAAGGATTACAATATTAGGATAATGTGACAGTATAAAGTCAAGATGGTGTGTCGTTTCAAAGTTGGCGTAATTTGAAGTCTTTGCGATTGTTGGTTAATTGTTTAAAGAATGAAGAAACGATTGAATTAGTGAATGCATGAATGAATTAATACATGAATGCATGAATATGTAATCCTTTGAGAACTGCAGTTAATGTGAATTTAGATAATACATATCGCATTTTGTCAAATGCATGCAGTTTTAGAATTTGTTTGAACATTTTCTTATTCAAAACGCATAAGAAATGTTTAAAAAAAAACAGAATCTATCACACAAAAGGTGATGAAAATTTTTTACATTATTTTATACATACTTTTCCTTATATATTCATATAAACATTAGTGAATGATATGTGATATAAGTTAGATGTATAAATACTTACAGTTGTCTGATAATTCTTACTAAAATGACAAAAAAAATGGTATACTACATAGTTTTCCTAATATGTTAATATGAATTTGAACCTAAAATATTGATTAAAAGCTTAAATTGTTATATACATTTCCTTATATAGTCATAAGAACATTAGTGAATATGTAATATGTAAATTTGAGATATATACATAAAAATAGTCTGTTAATTCTGAAATTACAAAAACATATTTTTCCTTATATATTCATATGAAAAAAACGAACTAATTGTGGAAGTCACAGTGTCTTGATCTTGCTCTTTGGCCTTCACACAGACACAATGCATTTTTCCAAAAAGCATGGGTCGCCCCTCTGCCTCCCCCAGTGTCAGGCCCTGGCAGAAACGGCGATCGGGTCCGGGGTTTTCTGAAAGGCAGGGAGAGGGTGAAGCTGGTATGAGGGCTGGCAGCTGCAGCATGCGTGCCTTTAATGAACAGAACGTGGTGTCAGCCATTAATATTCTGCCCAGCTCGCGGCTGGTCCCTCGCTCTCAATGGAGGCCCCCTCCTTTATAAAGAGCTCCGCTTTCCCACCATTGTCAGGGCCGCTGCTCCTGCGGCACTAGAGAGGGGGCAGGGTGGGAAACACCGATGCAGACCAGACACCACCAGATGCCAAAGACACAAGACGGTTATGCAGATCGCAGAGCCTTTGTGTGTGTGTGTGTTTGTGTGTATGTTTACAGACGGAGGGTGTTCGCCACCTGATCATCTTAATTAGTTTGCATGTAGTTAATACATGTCTCAGTCTGAGTGGGATGCAGATGTAAATGGGCCGAGTGCCTTATGGAATTAAAGGTTATTTTGTTCTCTATTGTTTCTGGAGTGCAGATTTAGCTGTTAAATTAAAATAATTTTTAGTTTTTAGTACTGTGTATATATAATTTATATATAAATATCTGAAGAGTTCAGATGCAATTTTCATCTAAATGACCTTTTTATCGCTCACATATTATGTTCATTATTTCACTTTACTGGCATAGAACAGGACCTTCCTTGCCTTCAAATAAACTGACTGAACCTAAGCAAGGAGCCTGAAAAAAATGCTCATTTAGATGAAAAGTTCCTGATGGCACTAAGGCTTTGCATGTGTAACTCTTCATATATATATATCACACACAAACACACAACACACACTGTCCAAGGTTTGTTTCTCACAATTTTTTATATATTTTTAAAGAACGACAAAAAATTATTCATCAACTGATGCATGAAAACTGATCAAAAGTGACAGTACAGACATTTTACATTTATACAAAGTTTGAACATTTTTAAACTGCGATATTAAAAAGAAATGTGTCTTGATTTTTGTCTTGTTATAATCATTTCTGAAGGTTCATGTGACACTGAAGCCTGGAGTAAAATTCAGCACTGCCAACACAGAAATAATGGCCTTCTAAAATAAAAAGAGAAATAGAAACCATAATATATTCGAATAAAATGGAAAACAGAAAACAGTTACATTTAAATAAATATTTTATAATATTACTGGTTTTGTTGTATTTTTGATTAATAAATGTTTCTTGGGAGCATAATAGACTTGTATACTTAAAAACATTTTAAAAAATCTTACTTCGACAAAAAATTATTATATTATTATATTATATTATATTATAATATAATATAATATAATAGAATATAATAATATGAATATAATCAATATAATATGACCCTAGACCGCAAAACCAGTCATAAGGGTCATTTTTTCGAAATTGAGATTTATACATCATCTGAAAGCTGCATAAATAAGCATTTGAACAATTAGGTTTGATATTATACAGTAGAAAATTTACAATATCTTCATGGAGCATGATCTTTACTTTATATCCTAATGATTTTTGGCATAAAAGAAAAATTATATTTTTGACCCATACAATGTATTTTGGCTATTGCTACAAAATATACCCATGCTACTTATTACTGGTTTTGTGGTCCAGAGTCACATATATAAAAAAAATAATAGAAAATAAAAAATTACTCAAAATCAAAATACATATAGAGAGAAAGTGCATGTGTTGCCTTTAAAAATTATTTTTAACCAGATTTAAAATGTATGAAAATCATTATAACAAAATATCAAACAAAGTGACATTATTTATTTGAAAGAAACTACACAAATGCACTTTTCAAGCACAGTATTTAACAAAATGAACAATTGCAATGAAATTCATATAGTTTTAAGTGTGAAGGTGTCCAAAAATTTTTTTGGGGCCGCTAAATATCATATTAACCTTGTTTATTATTAACAGGTACCACACAACATAAGTTATTTACAGTGCCAGTGCAACTGCAGTAATGTACTTAATGTACTTATTGCTGTTGAAATAAATTGAGAAATGTTCTATTGTTTCAGATACAGTAAAGAACAACACTGTTTGTTGATGAAACTAATAGACCTCTGGGTAGCGTACAAGGCTGCATGGCTTGGTGATTTGCATCGGTGCTGTGATGAAGGTCATATGACATCAGAGGCACTGTGAGCTCCGCAGAGTAAAGAGACCGTCAAACAACAACCCCACCTCAGTTTCACCTCAGTTTCACCTCATCAAAGACAGAAAAGGATCATGCTGATAATGCGCCATTACAGCGATAAAGACTTGAAAATTAAAACAGAAAGGAAGGAAATAGGGAAGGGTTTGTGCGACACATTGTGAGATTGATAGATTCAGAGGATGGAGGGAAGGAGGGGTGGACACGTGATGAGCTGACATGTTTTAGTTCCTCTGATGGCTCACGGCTTCATGTAAACCAGGTCTGCAGTCACTTCCTCTGTGCTAATTACATAAGGGACAAAAATTCATATATCAGAACTGCATTTGTGGTAGTTAAGCCATCTCAAACATATTAGGTGTTGATAGCACTGTATGCTACTGAAACTACTCATACACTACCATTCAAAAGCGTTTAAATGTTTTTGATATTACGTTCACCGTTTACATTGGAAACCATAATATTGTGAAATATGATTGCAATTAAAAAGAACTCTTTTCTGTTTATAAATCTCAAATGACATTTATTCCAAACGATTCAAAGCTGAATTTACAGCGCCTTACTCCTTTTCCGGTAGGCACATGATCCTCCCGAATCATTATGATGTGATAATTTGCTGCTCATTTGTTTTTACTATTGCAGTTGAAAAAGTCCCGCATTTCTGACGAACGGTCTTCTAGTGAGATTGATTTGAATGGTTAGGTTCCCAAAGACCTCAGAGATATAACTTAAAATAGCAATAATTATAATAGTCATTTTAAATGAACTTATTTTGCCTTCAGATTCTTATAATAAGTTCTTCTGACCTAATTAAAACCCAGCAGCAAGATATTATTAAAGCTTTAACCCTTTGTTTAAACACGTTACAGTGTGTACAGCAGTCTTAGTATGTGAAAAGGAATACGAGATATGTATGGATATCAGTAAACATGCAAGTGGACTATTTGATATCTCTTTCCTGTGTCTAATGTCATTTTTTTTTAAATAAGGAAAAAGTCCCAAAAACACGTTAATCGCTGAAAAAGATGGGAGTATTTCAGGTTAAAAGCAAGTTAAGTTTATTACCAGATAATAACCCTAACTTCAGTTTGGAAATGAACAGTAATGCATTTGCAATGGAAATCTGAGGAAACTGTACAACAGCTGTTTTTTTTTCTTTTTTTCTAATTAAAATGATTTTAGAATTTTTTTTGTATTTTTATGTTAACCTGGAACTTTATCTTTGAACAGAGCTTATAGCTTGTATATTCAGCCTGTGATATTCCATCATCTGGTTGACTGTAGAAATTCACCATGCTTTTTAATTGTGTGCTGCATGATTAAAAGAAGTGTCTTGCATTATCTGTTAACACAGTCCATTAAGATTTAATCAAGATCATGTGCTGTGTATTTAGGTCAACACCCATGAGCAAAAGTCTGCTGTCTTTATATATCTTTGACTGTGTGCTAGTCGCACTCTATCAACTGTATCTGCTCTTAAACCGTAACAAGACATGCTGTTAAACTGTTAAAGTCAGTAACTGTCATCTGTAATCACCAGAAAATATTATTTCTAAGTCTAGGAGTAAACAATATCCATCATGTGCCATTCAGAGTCCTAAATGCAAGGTCAAGTTTAATCTTAGTCTCTTAATACAACTTTGGCCAAGAACTAATCTATCAAGAAGTCCGGATCTTAAGAAACGGATATGCCTACATCCATGTTTTTTTGTCATTACGATGAGGGGAAGCTCTCTGGATGAGTTGTCGAAGCAGAAACACTTGACTTGATTTTTGAGTCGGATTTGGTTCCGTTGTCCGATTTCTTCTGGGACAAAGTCAAAGTCTCATCCTCAGAAGTATGTTGGTTTGTTTATGATTTAATCGCTGGAAACGTGCATTACTGCACGAGCCGATTCAATTACCCGAGTGTTGAAAAAGATGTTTATAGTTTATTTATTAGGGCTGCTCATTAGCTGATGCAAAGCGCCTGTAACCCTTGAGGCTCGTGAGTTTAATTGAGCCTCTGTGATGAAACGCAGGAAAGAACTGATGAAGAGAAAAGCAGACGCTCCTCAAACAGTAGGACTTAAAGGGACAGTTCACCCAAAAATCTAAATCCTGTCATCATTTACTCATCCGCATGTCATTCCAAACCTGTGTAGCATGTTTTCTTACTCGTGACCAAAATAAAATCGTTTTTGACTTTGTAAATGAAAGGCCGATGGGAACCAAAACATTTGGCACTACTCTTTTTTATAATATCCTTTTTTTGACAACATGATGGCGAGTAAAAAAACACTATTTTTCAGTATAAGGCAAAACAGTGCATGTAATCAAGCAATAAGCCCCAAGAAGCCGTTTGTTTACTGTGAATTTATAACAGCTAAGGGGCGTTGTAAAACCCCCTTAGCTGTTATAAATTCACTGTAAACCACGGCTTCACGGGGCTTATTGCTTTTATACAACGGTTATTTCATATACGTAGTAAGATTTCACAGAATAAAACAGAGCAAATAAAGTGTAATGATATAAATAAAAACAGTGTTCTTCCACCAAACAATGTAGTTCCTCAGACACAGTTGTGGTTCCAACAAAGTTCTGTGGCTCAACCAATCAGAATCAAGGACCGGAACTATCCGTTTTATAATGATCGTTTTTTTTTCATACACTGATCAATTTTGGGCTATTTTGCTTCGATAAAATGTCTTCTTTCTGAATGGTGGAAAGAAAACAAGTGATTATTTTATTTTACTTTATCTATTTGTCTGAAATATCCACTTTAGTAGCACTTACATAAACCAAACTTTACTGTTTTATTCATATCTATATTCTGAAAGTTTTTACATAGTGGTTTGTTTACATATTATTCACCTGATTTATGTAAAACCTAAAAACATTTCTGGCTGTTGACAGTTGACGAGTGATTAAAAGAGAAATCCAAAACTTTTAATGTGTCAGCAAAATGAAACAAGAATTTTGAACCTGTGTTCAGAAGCCAGTTTCTAGCAATTGTGACTTTTTTTTTTATCTTACAATTCATATTTTTTTTCTTAACAACTTTTTGTATTTAATAAAAACGTTAGAAATTGATAAATATAACGTTTCCTTTCCACGGTTATTCAAACGGCGAATAAATTATATATAGAAAGTGACATTATCACTAACATTGCCAGTTTAAAGCACTCTCAAAAAAACGAAACTATCGTTATAATCACTGAAGCTGTACACTGTTAAATGAATCTCTTACTTACATAGTACGTACATCTGCGCTTTGTTGTTTATGATGAGAGAATTCGCAAGAGTCCGGAATTCAGTCAGCGAACGTGCGCGCACTCAACAAAACTGATGCGTTTGAACGATGACTCATCTGAACGCTTCTGATTGACCATTGCATTCCTAAGCTCAACAGATATGTGTGTGATTGGTTAAAATGCGCAACACTATAAAAACGCCTTAAATGAAATACGGTGCAACATGAGCAGTTCTTAATTTAATGCCGTAATCGACACTTTTCATTTAATTTTAACTTTATTCGCGACAGCCATAATAGACTTTGTTTAATTGTGCAGGGGCATTTTTGTCCAGTTTAGTGGCATTTTTGCCCCAAGTCCTTGTGGCCACTTACACACGCTCCACCTATGGTGATATCTATTCACCTAATTTCACCCACTTCTGAAGGGTGACTGATTTTAACAAACAGTCAGTGAAGTCAAGTTCAAGTTCACATATGTCTAGACCGTCTCGTTCCATACCGTCGCTCTTTCTTCGCATACGGGGGTGGGGGGGTCTGTTTTCCCTTTGACCCGTGTGTAAGTTGCTATGGAAGGGCGGCGAGAGGATTTAGTAATGTTCCCGTGAAAAGGCCGTGCTGTCAGGGCTGTCTAGTGACGTCCCCCCTTCCCCGCCTCTCTCTGCAGCTGGGCACGGTCCCGGAGCCTGGGAATCTTTGGGCTCAGACCTGGTCACCCCCCCATTGAGACTCAGTCTAGCCATACCCTCACCCCACCATCTGCAAGCCGCCGGTCTCAAGTTCAAATCTAATGCACATATGATGCACAATACGGAGGTGCAAAGGTTTGGTTGTGATTGCAGTAATGCATGTGCGTTTTTATGCACTGTTCAGTAAATAATAATGGAGCTCTGCCAAGACCGCCGTCTTGTAATTGGTTGGCGATGCTGAAGGTGTGTTTTGGAGTCGGAAAGAGACTTACGTGTGTAAGATGTGTGTGTGTGTGTGTGTGTCGGGCAGCAGGAGGGTATAATAAATGGAGTCATTTGCATAAGCTGCATGGAGCCCGAAGAGGGTGGTTCGGAGGAAAATGACAAGAATGAAAAAAAGGACAAATCCTACGTTGTGCGGGCAGAAAGAGAAGGCGAGGGAAATGAACAGAGAAAAACTTGAAGCTGCTCCCCTGTGGTAATGAAAAGCATCAGGAACCTCAATGCATAATATTTGAACACTGTGACAGAGCGCTTACACTGTTTACAAAGGCCTATTGAGGAAGAGGGAAAGAGATTGATTACGGATCATTTATTTTGCTTTTGATGAGCGTGGAACATGTGAAAATATTAAAATTGTATCATCTGCGGCCTCTGTACGTCTCTGTGTGAAGCTGTATTGTGATTTGTGTTTTGAGCGGCAGGTACAACGGCACGTTTTATTCTGATCGTTTGCCCACATAATGTCTGTGCAATTAAAAAATCACTATTTAAGGAAGCAGGTCTTTTAGAATGTAAGGTAATGCACCTCTGGTAAGCACTGATCTGTTTCTCTTTTACAGATGTGCACTGAACTCGGTGGATTCACACTTAGTTGAAAATTAGTCGGAAATCGACTAATTATGCATCTAGAGAGAACAGGGGAGCCTCACGCACCTGAGAGTTTAAGAGGCGTCATAAAACATTATGATGATGATGATGTGTGTGTGTGTATGAGAGCAAGAAAAGAATTGTACTGTATTATACAGTATTTTCATTAAGATCATGTACACCATCATTTTAATGCATTTCTTTACAGTTAGCCTACTTAAAGATATTCACATCTTTCTAAATCTGTATTTACAAAAAAAATGTTTATAAATGTATTTTCTGTTGCCCTGATAACGGAAAAATATGTGCATTTATATGCATATATTTTATATTTTTACAGGTAGCCTAGCCTATGTGTTTCCTGTGTTTTTTTTTTATAATTAGTTTTCTGATTTTTATTGTCATTTAATTTGATTTATAAATAAAATATTTCTACTGTATATTGTACTGTATGGATGAATAAAAATGTGATTCAAAAATGAATGATATGAATCAGCTTTGTATTTGCATTTTATTGACGTCAGATTGTGTCACACCCGGCAAACAGTTAATTACTGTGAGTTAATTAGCTTAATTTGTAGGCTATAAATCACTTGTATATTGTTGAGAACTATACACGGGCAGCGAGAGTTATGAAAAGGTCTGTGGTTTAGTTACTAGGTTTTGAGTAAAATATTTGAATAAGAAGCCTTAAAATATAATAAATTCATCACGATAAATGTATCACGATTTATCACGATAAATTTATCACGATTCATATCTAATCCAAAAATTTAAATAATTAGGTGTTAGGCTACACCTTTAATTAATAGAAAAACACACCCTGCAAAAATGTTAATGTAATTTTGCGTGAAAACGCCGCTGTTATAATTTACTATAAACTGAAATTGTTGTAATTAGACAGCTGTGTTTTATTTTTATTTATTTTTTTATAAAAACCAAAATTTCACACCCACATTACAGTGTTATAATTGTTCCACTCATTTCAGGCTATATCAGTTTTTCTCTTTTCCTCCTGCATGGATGCAAATGACTGAGAATTTGCGCGAGCAGGGAAGCCGCGGTGCCAGTTTCGCATAGTGGTACGGAGCCACTGAATAGAGGAGATATGACGACCAGAAGCTAAAACGTGCCGGGAATCCCGCACGCGAATTCACTAATCCTACTATGGCGAAGGATATCTGATTAATATTCATAAACTAAGCCTTCGGCATTGGACGGATTGCGAGCAACGTCAGCACAACCTACTTAATATTCCAAACACAAACGTTCACCATTGGAAGGTTACAAATCAACGTCAGCGAGATCATATAAATATTCAAGACATAAGCTTTCCTCATTGGAGGTTGTTCCAAGACACGTCTGATGGTCACTTAATATTCAAGTACCAAGCTTTCGCCATAGTAAGACTCGCAAATTCTCATCAAGGAAAGGATTTTCGTAGCAGACACTATAAAATAAGCGGTGTGTACAACTGTGGAAATGAAGAAGAAAAATCAGCACAAGGAAACATAATTAAGTGCCTTCACATATAAGGAGCACAAACGCCTATAAAATATATTACTAATTATGTTATTTAAAAGAAAACTGCTGTGTTTGAATTGCGCCTCAGTATAGACAAACTAGACAAAACATAAATTAGATTCACATTGATTAACAGTATTTCAGATTATTAAAGCCTTGAAGATTATGGATTCTATTAGATCTTGGGTTTAGTACAATTTGTTAAAATAAGAACTATCACTTTTCAATCATTTAAATATTTAAGACGATTTTCAACCATAGACAAATGAGATATGGTAAAATGAATCCTATTATTATAAAATATAATAGGTATAAAATGACAAATTATACCTTTAAATAAATAATCTTTTACAAATATCGGTTGTATAATGGATGACATTTGGAAATTTTATTTTATTATGTCTTTAATTTTACATATTGTAATTGTACCTGTAATTTTATATATGATTCACACCTCAAAATATAACATAAAGAAATAACAACAGAAACACACAAAAGGTGCATTTTGGTTCTTTACCGGTAACAACCTTGACTCTTTTAGACCAGACCAATAAATGGACCCTTGAATAGAGTCCACATGACATGAATATCAGATGGACAGGGTGCTCGCTCCCTAGAGGACATAAACCTGACCCACTGACCCATAAGCCAATTCTGAGGCATCACAAAATAAATGCAACTCCCTCCTAATAGAATTTCCATCAAGATCAACCGGACCATACATTCTTGGTAGTTCAATGGAAGCGATAGCAGGAAGTTCACTCTCCCATGCTACCCAGGCCTTCTTAATACCCTCAGGTAGTGCTGGATCATCCCATTGTCTTCCTTTACTCCACAATTGTTGCAGCAGGACTTTGGCTCTAGTGGTAAAAGGTAGAAGGAACCCTATAGGGTCATATTGACTTGCCAGGACCCTATAAATATTGCGCAAGGTAAGAGAATCATAAGCAATAGGACAATGTTTATAACAGAGAGTATCTCTGGCACAATGCCAAATTAAACCCAGCATGCCTTCACTAGGATCTGAACAGTCTTGACTTAACCAGAGTTCAGTGTGGGCAGACTTTGCGGTGCTGGGCAGATCCTCCACCACCTCCGCAACATTACTTGCCCACTGTCGAATTTCAAAGCCTCCATCTCTCAAATGGGTCCGTAATTTCCCAACCAGCTCCTTTGCTGTTGGGATGTCCATAACACTTTGTAGACAGTTATCAACATAAAAGGCCTTGGTGATAGACTCCTTAACATCTTCACAATCCTCTGGCAGAGCTCCTACATGTTTTTGCAAAGCATAAATCGCACAGCAAGGGCTACAGGTGGTTCCAAATGGCAAAACTTGCCATTCATAGACATCAACTGGCCTATCCTGTCTCATGCTTCGCCACAGGAAGCGCAGGAGGGATTTATCAGAAGGCAATAGACCAACTTGATGAAACATGGACTTAATATCACCACTAATGGCCACAGGACGTTCCCTAAAACGAAGGAGTACGCCCAATAAGGATGACCCTAAAGTCGGACCAGGCAGCAGGTGAGCATTCAGTGATTCTCCTTTGAACATATAGGAACAGTTAAACACTAATATATTCTTTCCATTATGCTTAACAAGATGGTGAGGTACAAACCAAGACTCACTACTTTCAAAGGCTTCTTCATGACTCAACTTTCTCACATAACCAGACTCAACCAACTTCTGAATCTCTCCTTCATAGATAAGGGCCTGCTCCGGATTGCGTATCAGTTGGCGCTCGTCCGTCGGAGTGATGACATAACTGCCGCTTTAGGAACATTAAACAGGGGTGCATGTTTTGAAATGAAGTAGAGGAGTGGCATATCTAGAGACACCATCCACCATGTCTCTTGTTGTCAACCGGTCAAGACAATCCAGGGCATACTGGTCCTGTTTGGACCATATACTGGTCTTTTCACTCTTGTAGGGAAACACGTCCACTTGCCACAACCGCTCTACATCCTGTTGGAGCTGAGAGGGAATAGAAATCCCAGAAAGAAACAGACATTGGGTTTCCGTCTCATTTGATTCAGCTGACGACACTGGACCTTGAAGAGCCCATCCCAATCTAGTATGAACTGCGGCTGGTCCCCCATGAGGGCTAAGACGAACTTTCTCTACTGGAGCTAAAAGATACGGATGATCAGCACCAATCAAAAGCATAGGCTGGACTTTATTAAATGGTTCCAGTGGAAGTCCATTTAGATGCTTGAATCGTTTTAGAAGACTAGGCATGGGATAGGATTGCTCAGGCAGGCCCAATCCCTGTGCAGTAAAAGCCCCTTGGATCCGGTATTCCTGATGAGAATTTGCTGAAGAAATTGTAAAATTCACACTGGCTCCTCTCAGGACCTCTGTGTCCTGACGCACCGTTCTTAACACTAGTGATTCAGCTGTGCCCTTCAATCCAAGTTGCTGTGCTGCTAGAGGTAAAAGCATTGTCCTTTCAGAACCATCATCTAGGATGGCATAAGTCTCCATACAGCTACCATTATGGCTCAGCAAAACCTTAACAACTTTCAGTACAACTCTTGGGGAACAGCTTGGACGACTAAGCAAGAACACACCAGAGTCTGGCTTCTTCTGATTCACCTCATGTAAAATTCCCAGGTGTTTACCTTTACATTTAGGACAGCCTTTCTTTAGGTCACACCGAGAGGCCTGATGAGCCCTGCCACATCTCCAACAGCAATGATGCTCTTTAATCCATTTTCTCATATTCTCCAAATCAAGTAGGCTAAAGGCCTGGCATCTACTGAGGTGATGATCGTCACTTCTACAGAATGGACAAGGGAACCTCAGCAACTCCTTTCCCTCAAAACTGAAATTTCGAACAGGACTTAAAGAATCACTGATCTTCTCCACTGGAACACTACTCACTCCATGAAGAATGGTTGTATTTGGTTGATACTGCCTTAGTTTCCTCTCCGTCTGAAAATGATCATTAGGTCTCCGCCGAACAACACCAACTTGTCCTACTATTGCTTGACAGTCTGCTTCCTCCTGCAGCCATGAAGAGAAATTCACCAAGTTATAGGGTTCTCCTGGTCGAGTAGCTCTACTATGCCGGATGTAATTGGCAACTTGTTCAGGGGGGAGTTTACTCAATAGTTTCTGTACATGAGAAGCACAGGCCAACTCTGCTGCTCCTTCACCTTCACCCCAAGACTGTAACATCCCCACCAAGGCACGAATACGAACTGCTAAGCTACTGAAAGCTTGTGAATCACCAGTTTGAACGGTTGGGAGGCTCATAGTCTCAGCAATTTCTTTTAAAACCAATTGATGTGGCTGACCATATTTCTGCTGGAGGGCTGCCCACGCTACACTAAAAGGCAGAGGATGGTTAGAATAAGCCAAAACTAAGTTGCGTGCTGAATCCAATTTTAAATGGTCTAAAAGAATATGGAATTTGTACTGCTCAGTCTCATCTGGGGGTAATAAATTCTCCAGAGCCATCTTTAACATTATAAATTGTTTAGGATCCTCTTTATAGAGATATGGAAATGAAGGTCCTTCAATTCGACAAGATCTTGGAGAATAACGTACCTGGGCTTTTGGCTCATATCCTGTTTGAGAACTTGAAACAGGCTGTTGAACTAAAGACTGAGAAACACAAGGTATAGGATTATTCTGTTGCATCTGGTTACTTTGTTGTTGCACAATAGGTCTCACAAAAAGAGGTGAAGGTAAACTAGGCATAACTAATGGTAATGAAGACTGAACATCTTGATTTGCCTGCTGGATACAATCAGCCATATTTCCACTTTCAGCTGTAATGGGTACAGATGATTGAGTAATCGTGCCGGATGCCAAAGATGTCAATGGAACTGATAATTGACTTATAGGAGGTTCAGTTCTAACCACTGAATTATGCAAACGCCTGCTGTGAGAATGGTAAATACTGAGACGATGCCATGATACCCTGGGGATCTTGTGCTTGTTGATAAACAGCATTCATAGGAACTGGCAAATGACTTGGATACAAAGGGCCTGGTACTGGTGGCCAAAATCCAGGATATACTGGGCCAAACAATGGTGGATTCATAGCCCAAGGAGGGATCGATGGTTGCACTGCAGGTCTAGATGCATAAGACTGACCTGATAACTGATGATACGCATCAACCCAAGGATTTAGAGCATATAAATTAGGGGGCATGAACTGACTGGCCGGATGCTGTGAACTTCCCATCAAAGTAGACAAATGAGGAGCATGAGGGCTCTGAACTGCAGAAAGCTGCCTTGCCACTGGATAGCTAACGACATTCTCATCAGCAGGGACTTGATTTACTTGTGATACATTAAAATCAGGAGCTAACTGGGATTGAGGAGTCAGTACCATAGAAGAAGGAGGTGGAGGCAGAATAGGATGCAGCTGTCAACAGTGGGTGGAGCTACAATCACCATGTCATAGGTTTTCCAACAGTGCGCTTACAATCAACAGTTGTGCGTGCTCTCTCTGTCTCTGTGCTCATACAGTGAAATGGCAGAAGCCAATATTTCAGCGGTTCAGGGCCAGTTCAGCTGTTCAGTGTGTCTGGATCTGCTGAAGGAACCAGTGACGATTCCCTGTGGACACAGTTACTGTAAGAACTGTATTACAGACTGCTGGGATCAGGAGGATCGGAAGGGGATCTACAGCTGTCCTGAGTGCAGACAGACCTTCAGTCCGAGACCAGTTTTAGGTAGATGTGTGGTGGAAACTCAAGAAGACGAGACTTCAAGCTGCTGCTGTACTGACAAGTACTGACAAGCAGTATATCTGTATGCAGTGTTTGATGGATGAACCCAACAATCATGTCACTGTTTCACCTGCAGCGGTGAAAACAGAGAAACAGGTAAAGTCCTGCTCCATACTGGATCTCATGAGCGACAGTTAATGTTGTTCTCTCCTCATTTGCTGTGTGATTTTTCTCTCAATCAGAGAAACTGATGTAATCAGTGCTTTGATAGAAAATAGAAATAGTTATTAATTGATATTATATCAGCCTTGGTGAGTAGAAGACTTCTTTCAAAAACATTAAGTCCAACCCCAAACCTTTGAATGGTAGTGTGGATTTCATCAGAGTTTTGTTTTCTGCAGAGTCATCTGGAGAAGAAACAGAGAAAGATTATCAAGAAGAAAGAGAAAGATCTTCAGGAGCTGAGAAAGGCTGTGGTGTCTCATAAGGTGAGTTTGGGGAAGAAGAAAAGTTTGAGACTTTGCTCCAGTGCTGGAGCTCTTTTAGTCCCACTGAAGCCACTGTGTGATTGTGATGTGTGTCCTATAACAACGCTCTGCACAGACAGCAGTGAAGAACAGTGAGAGGATCTTCACTCAACTCATCCGCTCCATTGAGAAACGTCACTCTGAGGTGAAGCAGCTGATCAGAGATCAGGAAAGAGCTGTAATGAATCGAGCTGAAGAGCACCTGGAGAGACTGAAGAAGGAGATCACTGAGCTTTCAGAAACACCGGATCATGTTCATCTTCTCCAGGTAACAGAGATCTTCTCAAACACTGAAGCTTTTGTGATTACAGAGAGTTTGTGTTTTTGTCTTTGTGTCTGTAATTTGCCTTTGGTCTTTCAGTGTCTTTCTGGATCTACAGAAGGCTTCACTGTCAGTTCTCATCAGACTTTTGATGCTGTGGTGAAATTAGTCTCTCAACTCAACGACAAACTGCAGTTCTGCAAAGAAGAGACCGAAAAGATATTTGGAAGAGGTAAACAGCAAATCTTTCTCATAAATGAGTTCAGCATCTTTTATTAAATATAAGGTCGTTTAAAGTTGTAGTTTTATTTCATTTTCTTTCATTGTGAGATTCAGATGTGTTTTGGTGTCAATAGGGAAATCTGTCCCGGTCATTCTCGCTCCTGAATATCACACCAGACAGCAGTTCCTACAATGTAAGTTACTATGAATAATTAACACGTACTGTATATGAATTCCAGTCTCATGCGACAGTTTTGTTTTACATTAATTGTATAATTCAGTTCAAGACTGAACCTTTTTTTTTTTACTTTGTGTATTTAAAATCATGGGCTGCAACAAATAAATGAAAATAATGCTACATTTCATTATGGATTAGTTGCATCTGTGACAATGAAAAACTGCATCAGTGATGTCACTTTACAGTATTTGGCCGTTAAGACATTCAAAGTTTTTTGAGTACAGACATTTTGCAACAGCATTTTGAATTCTTTGTGCTGTGTCTTGTTGTCCGAGATTTATATATTCATGTCTTGTGTTACATTCACATTTACATACACACATTATATAGTTTTGGCACAGATACGGGAGATATTTTGAACAGTATATGTGTGCATGTCATTCAGATAGAGAACTATTCTATTCTATTCTATTCATTTTGATAGAACATATGTGGATTGAAATGAAATCTAGATTTCATATTTCATACTTTTAACACAAGTAATGCTATTTTATTTAAAAAAATTGCACACAGTATTTAGCATAGACTTGTTGCAGCCCTAAAATAAATTCTACTTCATTTCATTGATGATTTTATCAATTAGAGATACAGTCCAACTTTATCATTATAAAATAATAGCTAATGTGTTATATTAATGATGGAAGGTCAAGAATGATGTGCATTTATCTTCATCAGATTACCGTCTGTTGACTCTGGATCCAAACTCAGTGCATAATTGGCTTCGTCTGTCTGAAGGAAACACAGTGATCACTTATGCTGACAAACATCAGTGTTATCCTGATCATCCGGCAGATTTGATGGTTGGACCAATGTATTGTGTAGAGAGAGTGTGACTGGACGCTGTTACTGGGAGGTGGAGTGGAGCGGTTATAGGGGATTCAGAGTGGCTATAGCAGTGGCATATAAGAGCATCAGCAGGAAGGGAGAGGATGATGAGTGTTTGTTTGGATATAATAATCAGTCCTGGAGTTTGTTCTGCTCTCCACACTGTTGCTTATTTTGGCACAACAACACCAAGACTGAACTCCCTTTGACATCCAGCCATAGAGTAGGAGTGTATGTGGACCACAGCGCAGGGATTTTGTCCTTCTACAGCGTCTCAGACACAATGAGCCTCATCCACAGATTCCAGACCACATTCACTCAGCCGCTCTGTGCTGTGTTTGGGGTAAATCAACACTCAGCGCTGAAACTGTGTCATCTCAAATAAAGGTGCTATGAGCCCGTTCGAAGAACAGTTTGTGAAATGGTTAACATAAGAACCTTTAACATCTGAAGAACCTTTCTGTTTCCCAAAAGGTTCTTTGTGGCGAAATAAGGTTCTTCAGATTACAAAAACACAAGAAAGAGATGGTTCCTTAAAGAACCTTTGACTGAATGGTTCTTCTATGGCATCGCTTGAAGAACCTTTTGAAGCACCTTTATTTTTAAGAGTCATACACAGATTCTGCACAGTATCTTGTTATATTACATGATGAATCAGTAATGGTAAAATGTCTATATGGGACTTAATGTTTTCACTTGTAATAAATGTTTAATAATCACAGATGTATTAAGCTATCATCAGAATAGTATAATAATGTAGTGTAAGTGTTGTAAATGAATAATTAAAAACAATGTGTGAAATTTAGTCTTTTTGTTGAAATTTGATGTAACTTGTTTTACTGTCAAACGTATTGTTTAAATCTCCCAATAAAACATACAGTGGCAAGAATACGTTTGTGAACCCTTTGGAAATGTCTTCTGTATTGATTTCTCTTAAAATGTGGTCAGACCGTAATTTAACTTACAGTTATAGACAAACACTATATGACTAAACTACTAACACAAACTGTTGTACTTTTATTTGGTAGATTGAGTAATCCTTCATATTCACAGTGCAGGATTGAGAAAGCATACAATTTAGTAACAAAAACGGGATATTTTTAAAAAGAAATTGTTTTGTTTTGTGTCCGTGTTATTGGAACATTGTGTGTTTTATAACCTCAGGTAAAGACATCTCTCTCAACCAATGGGTTTCTTGTGTTCACTATTTCCTCTGAGCTCATCTAGTATACTGTTGACAAAAAGAAACCTTTGCATATTTACACATAAAATGTTTTTTTTTTTTTTGGATAGGATTTATTGTAATATTGTATACATAAGCTACATGATGATAACAGGCTTTTTGGATGCACCAACAACAACCGTTAAAGGTTTAATATTAATTCAGTTCTGCTGACTCACAATTTTATTACATGCATCAGATATATGTGGCGATACATGTCAAATTATATAGATATACTCGCTGCACTGCAGCGACACGGACACACACACTCGTGCTGCTGTTTATTTGTAAGTTTTATATGGTTTTATATTGAGCTAGTTTTATATGGCGACGTGTGTCTTGGGACTTTTTTTGTTGGCGATGGTGCTCCTGTGTGAACTTCTCTCCACTTGTAAAACTAGTGGCAATGGGGCGCTAGTTTATTCGAGGGAGGCACTCCTGTCTCTACGCTACTGTGGATATGCAGCAGATCATGAGTGCACGAGAGCTCCACGTCGTCAGCGACTGCGAAGAAGAGGCCAGAGATAAGAGGTAATCGACCCCCACTGCCATCTATGATCCTGAGTAACGCAAGGTCGTTGAGGAATGAGATGGATGAACTTCGAATCTTAACAAGGGGATGCTTTGAGTATCGTGAGTCTTGTATTATGCTTTTTTCTGAGACTTGGTGACAACCAGAGATCCCTGACGGTCTTGTTGAAATAGAGGGGTTCTCACACATTCGCTCTGATAGGAGCGAGCTGTCGGGAAAAAGCAAAGGGGGTGGGCTCTGCCTGTACAAAAATGACAAGTGATGCAGACAGCACAGTTCAGGAGAAAATGTGTAACTCTGATGTAGAACTGTTATGTGTAAGTCTCAGGCCAGTCTATCTACCACGTGAGTTTGGTAACATACAACACAAATGACCGAAATACACAGGAAAATAAAACTTTTAGTAACAATATAGCATTAAAATATATTTATAGTCGCTAATTCCACTCCTACCTATAAGCCTAAACATTTCTGTACAGTATAAGAAAAACATGACGGACCGATAAATGCAATTAACGTTACAATCATTTATTTATTGCAAAAATGTCAAAAGCAGCACTAAAAGTAATCCAAATGACGATGCGTTGCACCCGCAGTCCTCTCTGGCGGAATACAGTAGGTTTGTGTGATCCAGAGCAGAATTTATGTTGTTAATCGCTGAAAATATTATCCAGATAATTTTCCCGATCCACTCCGTGAACTCGTGGTGCATCATTCAAACACACCTCACCAGAAACACGGCATGTCGCAATCTGTGACGAATGCAGGCGAGAGCTAGGGATGGGCGATACACCTTATTTTGTTTTCGATACGATACCGATATTTTTCAAGGCAGTATCGTCGATATCGATACCGATTCGATACTTCTGCACTAAACTTTTAAATTATGAAATTTATTAAATTATTAAATTACTAAGAGTAAAATGGGTAATGAAAACCACTTAACTTTGTTTAAAACGCATTTTAACATTAATTCCAATTTTTTCACAGACATGAAAATATCCAAATGATGTACCCCTTTGAAATAATCAATCATTTAAAAAAAAAAAAATTTGGGAAAAGTGAGTGAAAATTTTTCTTTTATGGTCAGTCACAATTGTAACCGGTGGGATTATGTGTATACTGAATTAACATATTACTGCAGTCTTAAAAATTGTTATATATCTTAGCCCAGCTATTTTAAACTGTTTGATCACATTCTAGGGTTACTATTATGCATAAAAAACCCTTGTACAACACTAATAGGAATACTGAGATCAAATACAAAAAAATACAACCATCAACGTATTTCAAAATTGTTACTTTTTTGTAACATATATCATCAAATTTTTATATTAGTGCTACCAGTACTACAACATATATACAATATTCGAACTTATTTGTAACATTTTAACTTTTGATTTAGTGCAATATTTTGTACTGCCATTAGGGACTGCCAGTGAATGGCTGTTGCATGCATAAAATGCAACCTTTAAATGAATTATCTTTCCAACGTTAATTTAAATAATTGAAATTGTAGCCTACATAGTTTGTGCAATTACAATTTGTTTATTGTGAAATAACTCTGTCCTTCTGTCCTTCTGTCCTCTGATAAGCATGGTTCAGGGCTGCCGTTCCCAAAAGATTTAATGCTTTCTTATGATACTTTTGAGAAAATCAGCCCTGTTTGAATGCACCGTCAGCAGTAAGTGAATGCTCTCTGTTATTGATTGGTTCTGTCTTGCAACATTTGTTCAGATGAGCAGGAAAATAGTTATATCATGCACAATTATTCGCTAACATAGATTATTCGTCCAATTCAACGCATATTGTACACATTATTATTTTTTTGTTAAATAAACCAAATGGTAAATAAAAATTGCCAATAGACACGAAGGGTCTTTTGTTGGAGATCGTACTTTCGATACTCGCGTCAGTATGATATACGATACTTCGGATCGATACGCACATCCCTAGCGCGAGCCAATGATGCAGTTCGATTATCCTGTCGTAAAAACCTGTCGTTTGAAGCGGCAACATTTGAATTTGTAAAGAGTATCTAGAACAGAATTACAACGCCGCAATCTCAATTTTCACTGATGGTTCCAAAGATCACGAGACAGGACGAGCATCAGCAGCTGTATTTGTCCCAGCTTATCAAATCAAGATTGGTAAAAGAGTTTCTGATCAAGTAGGAGTTTACACTACAGAGATGGTAGCAATATTATTAGCTATCAGGTGGATGGAGGATACTCGGCCAATGAATGCGGTGATATGTTCAGATTCATTCTCTGCATTATCAAGTCTTATCAGTGGAAGATCTTCAAGACAAGACATTTTGTATGAAATTCTTTTATGTATGTATAGAGTGAATAAGATATGTTTCCTGTGGGTTCCCGCACACGTGGGAGTGGATGGAAATGAGGTTGCGGATCATTTAGCAAAAGCAGGCACTAAAATGATCACATATAGAAATTATTATACCACTAAGCAAAGAAGAAGTTAAGGTTAAAATTAGAACAGCAATAAAAATGAGATGGCAAGCAGTTTGGAATAAGGAGGAGAGAGGAAGACATCTTTATCATATTCAAAATCAATAGGGGTTGAAAGAGTTAATTTTGGTAGTAGAAGAGAAGATACAATTATTACCAGACTTGGCATTGGCCATACTGCTTCAAATTCTTCTCTATATAAAATGAATAAGCATGAGTCTGGGAACTGTAGTCTGTGTGGATTACCAGAAACAGTAGAGCATGCACTATTACATTGTTCTGCTTATGATAATGAAAGAGCATTTCTGTTGGAAGAATTAAAAGAAATAGGGATAGGAAATATGACACTTAAAACTTTGTTGAATAATGGCTTGAATCATTATAAAATATATGCTTTAATGCCTGCCTAAAAAAGTAGATTGTTTTCTAAAAGGATTTAGAAGAATTAAAAAAAACTTTTGTCTTTATTATTATTATTTATTATTATTATTTTTTTTAAATATTAGTTTTTCTGTTTTTCCTATTCCATCAACGGTCCACACTCCAGCCCAGTAGGTGGCGGGAATGCACCTATCGTTTGTTTGCCAACCGCCATAAAACTCCAAAAGAAGAAGAAGAAGAAGAATTAGTAAAGAGCGCGTCAGTCAGGCTCAGCGCGGGCTTTGCTGCTCTGGTCACTGGACTCCTGCTCGGGATGCAGAAGAAGATCGCCGAATACAGGCTTGGATTTGGGTCTGTTCCTCGCAGTCGTATGGATTCTGAAGATTTGGATTACAGCGCACTAATAAAATTGTTTCATTTCGCAATTATGTTGTGTTTTTGGTGTATTTTATAGTTCTATTGTCAGTCACAGCATGTCGGAGAAAACACCTTTTGTGGCCCATGACAATCAAAGTAAACATTACATGACAAGTAAAGGTTAAACGATTGCAGAAATGTTATGTATTTTAAGGTTTAAAGTGAAGTCTTAACATTATGTAGGCATATTCTTGGAAATGAGATGGCAGAAGAAATCACACAACAAAACGAAATGTTAAATGTAAATTAGTAAACAATTTAATAATGCAATTGAAAACAAGGTAATTCATATGACAACTAAAAACTAATAAAATTAATGCCGCGATTTCAATATTCATAAGGATTCATTTTTAGGTGTCGTCAATACGTCAGTTTTGTACGTTTTAGTGCCTGTAAAAACGTAAGAAAATGTATGTTTTATAGAACCACATTTTACGTAAAATACATACGAATTATCATGAGATCACGTTGAACTGTCGTATCTGTCGAGGGAAAAAGCAACTAAAGGCTGGAATACACGACTTTTAAAATGTGAACATATTTTTAAAACACTAGGCTTCATACACTTACCTACTTTGTTTTTTGAATACGTGTTACTTCGCTGAATGTGGACTAGTCTAGATGTTGCACTGTGCTTAAATGACACTTCACTATGAATGTATAACTGATCAAGCTGAGTGCCTTGTTGCTTGATTTTAGTGTTGTTGTTGTGATTGACTTTGTACCTTCAAATAAAACATGTTTTCAATTATTCTTTAAGAATGTTGTTCAAAATAAACAAGACTTTTTAATAAAACATGATGTGAGCTTAATGGGAACAAGGGTGTGCTTAAAGGGTACAACAATGTACCCATTAAGCACAGCCAGACTTTTTGCATTTTGTTTATCTTAATTCAAATGTTTTTATCATTTAAAATAAAATTAAATATTTTTGTGTGAGAGATTGATATTTTATTTTAATATAAGTTCTTGTACTGAAACCAATATCTTGTGCACTAAAAATGACTCAATGTAGATTTTGGTGAGCTTAATAGGTCGTGTACTCTAAATAATTTAACTTGTTTTTATCCATACTGAGAATTAACAGGATCAATTAACTAAATGAATGGTTTGTAGATTTAATGATAAAAAACAGCTAAAAAAATGCTAAAAAGTACCATGATGTTTTGGAAATATGGTGTTGCCTTTGGCATAGATTAATCAAAATATTGCATATCATTGATCATTATGCATATAACTCGTAAGTAAACCCAGTAATTTTTTCTATAAAAACTGTTTAAATTTTCTATCACTTTTGGTTTCTAAGTAGTCCTGTTACAACAAAATAACATGGATTGTTTAAAAATATAAATGCAGTGTTGGGGAAAGCTACTTTTAAAAGTAATGCATTACAATATTGCGTTACTCCCTAAAAAAGTAATTAATTGCGTTACTAGATACTTTTTATGGAAATTAATGCATTACGTTACTTTTGCATTACTTTTTCACATCTCAGCTGGGCTTGCTTGTTTTTTGTTGTTTTGTTTTTTATATAAATTTTTTTTTATTTTTGGCAAATGAAAAAGTCCTTTCACACCAAAAGTGAAATGAATAAGTGTCAGGCTGAAGGAAATGTAAATTCAGGTCCGTACAGTAGAATGCAGAAGAAGAAATTTCAACACACTTCAGCAATAAAACAAGACACATATGTCCGTACAGTAGAGGGTGCAGCTCAAACAAACCTTTCAGTTGTGCTGTCATTCTGGATTGCATGAAGAATAGGATGCAGTAGAACAAAAGTTCAGCACTCTTCAGCAATAAAAAAAAGTTTTTATTGATTTTGAGGAATACTGAATCTTTTTTTTGTGTGCAGGTGAGATGAATAAACGCATATTCACATTTAGTCTAGAGCTACAGTAACATCATGTTTACTTCGCGCACACAAGGCCTCTGCACTCCTGATTTCTCTCAACATGAGGACAGGAGAGCTGTCAGTCAATAAAAGTAACTCAGATATTTCCTTGTAAATGAAAAGTAATGCATTACTTTACTAGTTACTTGAAAAAAAGTAATCTGATTACGTAACTCGCGTTACTTGTAATGCGTTACCCCCAACACTGATAAAATGTAATGGTGCTGTGTATCTACCTGATTTTCGGCGCTCACATCTTAATCTTTCTCTCCCTCAGTCCAAACAGCCAGTAGATTTAGCAATAACATAAATGTACCCAGGGGCGTAATTTCCACTGGGGACAGGGGGGACATGTCCCCCCACTTTTCAAAATTCCGTTTGTGTCCCCCCCACTTTCAAATTTGTCTGTTATGATTTTTTTAACCACACATCATCATCGCTCTGGAGGAGCAGGACCTTCTAATGAGTGGGTATCGCGATTGTGGCACAGTCAGCGATGAAACGCCAGAAGACGCAACAGCCCAGTCAACATTCTATTTATGGGGCCAATATGGGTTTAATCCATGGGTTCCATGTGGGCCCCATCTGAATGATCCCATATGAATATCATATGGGGCCTGACTGGGGCTTCTGTGGGGCACAACTGGGCAACACATATAAGACCCATCTTGGTCCCACTTATGACCCAGCTTACAATCCAAAGTGGGCCCCATATGGGCTGTAAATGTGGAGCCTAGATGGGTTTGTTCGTGGGTTCCACGTGGGCCTTATATGAATTAGCCCATATAAATCTCATATAGAACCTGAATGGGGCCCAACTGGGCAGACTACATAAGACCCATATTGGCCCCAGTTTGAAGCCCATATGGGATACACCAGGGTATGGGTTTATCACTGGGTACTGGACTGGCCCCATGTGGTTTATGCATGCATGTTCTTATGAGTTTTTTTTTAAGCATCACGCCTGAACAGTATAATTATTTATAATTATCAATTCTAATTTACCTGTGATATTAAAAAAATTATGAATTTTAATAAATTGATAATTGATAAAAGCAACATCAGTATTTTAGTTAGGTAAATGTCAGTTTTCTGCTTGAATATTCCACTGTTCATTCATCTACAAAATCACAAAACATGAAAGCTGCAATTTAAAAAATAAATCATAAATTAAAAATGTAAAAGTTCAGTATATCAAAGACTTTATTATAATTCAGACATTTTCAATAAAACTTCAAGTTTTTGTAAAGTGTTAAACACCAATGTTGGCCCTCCAGGATCAGAGTTTGACACCCTTGATTTAAATCAATTGAACAGATAGAATAGATTTGAAAAATTTAGGTGAACTATCCCTTTTAAGTAACCCTTTTAAAACCACAACGACAACATAACGAACAAAAACTCTGTTTAACTTACAATACAGTATTAAAATACTTGGTCTCAACTAGGGATGTAACGGTATGAAAATTTCATATCACGATTATAGTGACCAAAGTTATCACGATTATCAATATTATCATGTGGTTTTCTTCAAATTAGACGAAAACGTTCAAAAAGAACTGATACACACACTGAAAACATTTCAATTAGTTTTATATTTGAAAATCAACAAACAACAAATACAATTAGCAGCTATATGCACTTTTTTTTGCATAAACATTAAATTAACATTAACATGAAGCCCTAATAATAATAATAATAATAAATCACTTGAAGATCATGTGATCTCGGGTAGGAGATCTTGTGATGCTTTTTAAGCAAAGTTGGGGTTGATTTCAGTGCAATACCAAAAATAAATAGAATAGGCGAATAATTTCTCTTTAATCTGTAAGAAACATATTTTTGTCCATTGTGATAGAAATAGGATTCAAGACGTAGTGTAAGGTAGTTTAGTTTGAAAAGGTTAATAGTAAATAAGAACAATTAGACAATGTTGGAATAAAATAATAAAATAATAATAAAGAAAATTTATTTGCACAACTGATGGAGTACTGAATGGCTGCATGCAACGGGCCAGCCGTGGCAAGGTAACATTGGCAGTCAGGCCCTTCGCCGAGGGAGTTTCAAGGCGGCTTATACGAGACAGTAATGCCTGACCTGTGTTTGTGTATGTGTGGTGTGTGGTGAATATCAGGGCGTAGAATTACCCACTTTTAATATCACGTATTCGTCCCGCAATTTTCGGGCAAGTGTGTTCGCATAGAGGTTTTCATTTTCATTTTTTTATGAAAGCAGTTGTTTTCAGAAAAACAGAAACGTTTGGAAACATGAAGAATTGAAACATACGATTGCGACAATATATGGTTTATGTGTGTTTTTCAAGTCATCCCCAGGTAATAAATAAAGTATATGATCAATGCAGTGCTAACTGACATAGCATTTATTCCAGTATTGAAACTATTCTGCTTATTAGGTGATTAAAAAAAGTGTTTGTAGTATATAACAAAATCATTATTATTGGTTATTGTCCAGCAGTTATTTGATTTCTAAGCCAATTAAAGCTAGAAATGAGAGAACAATTAAAGTTGACTATAGGCTACACTACCAGTCAAAAGTTTTTAAACAGTAAGATTGTTCATGTTTTTTAAAGAAGTTTATTTGATCCAAAGTACAGCAAAACAGTACAATTTTGAAATATATTTCAAATAAATGTTTTCTATTTTGATATATATTAAAATGTAATTTAGGGTTTCAAAGTAAAAATTTGTTGTCAGCTCCAGTCACAACCATCTTCAGCAAGCATTCTGATTGCTTGCAAAAAACATTAATAATAATATAATTAAAAAGGTTTCTTGAGCAACAAATCAGCATATTAGACTGATTTCTGAAGATCATGTGAGACTGAAGACTGGAGTAATGTGCTGACAACATACCAGCTTTGATCACAGCAATCATTTAAAAATATATACAAATAGAAAGCAGTTATTTTAAATAGTAAAAATATATTTCACAACATTACTGCTTTTGCTGTACTTTGGATCAAATAAATGCAGCCTTGATGAGAATAAGAGACTTCTTTAAAAAACATTAAAAATCTTACTGTTTCAACACTGTTGCCTGGAGGTTTATAGATTACAGAAATTTTATATTGTAATGTTTTATATATATATATATAACTTTTCTGTCCCCCTCACTTCTGAAATGATGGCTACGCCCCTGGTATATATATATATATATATATATAAATGATTTATTATTATTATTATTATTATTAGGGCTTCATGTTAATGTTAATTTAATGTTTATGCTAAAAAAAGTGCATACAGCTGCTAATTGTGTTTGTTGTTTGTTGATTTTCAAATATAAAACTTATTGAAATGTTTTCAGTGTGTGTATCAGTTCTTTTTGAACATTTTAATCTCATTTGAACAAAACCGTGATAATATTGATAACCGTGATAACTTTGGTCACTATAATCGTGATATGAAATTTTCATACCGTTACATCCCTAGTTACATCCCTAGTCTCAACACAATTTGTACGGATGGACGCACACAAAATTAATCACAGTCCTGAAGACTGCTGTGACCTGAATGCTCTCTTTCCGCCCCTGTCTCTAGCCCCCGTGAACCATTTTGAGAGTGCCTTTTCTATGTCTTTCTGGTTCATGGTCTTGGTCATTGCATTCTTCTTCAGTCAACCTATAAAAACAAAAGTTTACACATATAATCATCTGAAATGTCCAGCTACATACTTTGGTTACATTTTATTTTATAGTGTCCTTGTCACAGTGTAGGTGTACATTTAAGCACTCCGTAATATTAATTAACAACATTTACTTACTATCGGGTTAAAAGGTTAGTTCACCTCAAAATGAAAACTGTCATTTACTCACCCTCATTTTGTTCCAAACCCATAAAACTTGTTCGTCTTCTAAACACAATTTAAGATATTTTCAATAATCTAAAAGAAAATTCTGCCCCTCCACAGTTCAAAAAATGATTTTGGTCTATATAGCTAATTTTGCCCTTCATGACAACTGTAAGGGGGGGTGAATTTTTTTTATAACTCATCCGTTTAAATTATATTAAGCCTTCAAGTTCTGTATAATTAAGGGCGTGGCCACTTGAGTGACAGGTGGATTGCCGCTGCTGTCACCACCGGCGAGCTAGGTGGGCGTGGCTTCAGCAACCAGCTCCCGCCTCTTTGCCCATTTTCGATTATCCGGGAATGACGCGCGGTGACGGCTGGCTCCGCCTACTTTAGGCTTCGGAAGGCTTCGGAAGTCTACAGGTGAAGTCACGGACACTACGTCCATGTTTTTATACAGTCTATGGTTTGTACTGACATGAGGCTAAGTATATGATGACCGTTTTCATTTTGGGGTGAACTATTCCTTTAGGGTCTGGATTAGGGATTAGTTTAAGATTAGTTATTGCACAATTTATTTCTATAATAAGTACATGTAAAATGTAACATGAACACTGTTGGGGTGGAGGGGGGCATTTTTTTATAGACATTTTTCAAAAATATATATTTCTCTCCTAAATGTTTGATTGTGCACTGCATTTTTGTTTTGACAATCATGTAATTGTGTGCCCAATAGCTTACAAACAGCACAAGCCTGATTTTGTGAGCTATAAGTGAGGCGGCCTTTTACACCAGGTTCACACATACTCCGTTTGCAGTGCGTATGCAGTCCATGTGTGGTACGTAAGTGGCGCAGAATCAGCACAGACATTGCTGGCATTATTCGCGGTAAGAATTAACATGAATTGTCATGGAAATTTTGTAACTCAGTGCTTGCAGTGCAGCAAAAATGGACTCGTTATATTATGGCAGGGCGATACGACGGTTTAAAGCGTCTTCTGTTAGAGATTTTGTTATCATTTGCGGTATAGTTTTATTTTGGCTGCCTTTTCATATATATATATATATAATATATATATAATATATAGCACACCGCACACACGCCCACACATGACACATAGATCTAGGTACGGAGTTAAAAATAATTAGTTTAATTCATGCATAAATTGGGAAAACTCACCATTGGCTGTTGCATCACTTATTGCGCACATGACGTTGTGGGGCGGAGCTACGTCATCAGCAGCAGAGTCTCTATAATCTCCCTGCTGGTAAGTCGCATAAATGATTGCTCTGTCTTAAAAACTAAGTTTGAATTGTTTTCAAGCCCAAGTTTATAAATGATCAAATGAAGTGTTTATTGCCCTATTTGTGAACTCCGAACCTCTGTTTATTTCATTTAGCTAAGACTTGAAATGCAACATCGATGCAATGTATTCTAACCAGCCTTTTGGTCGTGTTTGTCCCAGGTATGTGTTTTGTTCGGTTTTGTCATGATCTGTGTGAAAATAATATCAGCTATAGTTGAATGTTAGCTATTAGCACACATGTATGCACTCGCACATGCTGAAGTGTGTAGCGGCGCCATTTTAGGGCTGCATTATTTCCGTTCTGTCTTTTATACAAAATATGTAAAATATCGGTCACTTAAGTTTACAGTTTCTCTGTATTAATGTGAATTGACTGTATTAGTGTTTTATTTTATTTAATGTGTTTTATTTTGAGGTTTTTGCCCACTATGTCACGTGCACTTTAGAGAAAATGTCAGAAGCAGAGTCTCTATAATCTCCCTGCTGCTAAGACTTGAAATGCAACATCGATGCAATGTATTCTAACCAGCCTTTTGGATGTGTTTGTCCCAGTTTTGTCTGTCAGGCCCAGTAAAGCATCCTTGAGTGACCATCCACCTGATCTCAGTGTGAATTACTCCAACACACACAGTCACATTGGTGCCGTGACCTGTTGTTTCTTCAATCAAGATGGTTCCTGAAGCGGCCGAGGGTTCATCTTAAAGTTTCGCTGCAGTCAGGTGGACATAGTCTTGTTCAGAAACTGTGGTAATTTTTTTTTTCTTTCCAAAAAGAATACGAGAGACTTTATTCGCTCAGTGACTGCATTTGAGAAATTTGAGATTGAGACATTTACAAAGGACAGTTTTCTGTTCAGTCAGCAGCACATTTTAGATTTTCATCTTTTTTTTTATTCATTGTTTGTGTACTGACATTCACAATGAGTGGTTTTGACGACTTTCGCACTCCTGTCTGTGGAAGTAAAGGTAGAGGATGGGGTCTATTGAAAGTACCAAAGTTTTTACAGTTCAGTGAGCCCAATGTACAGAATTAGACACATGAAATCACAGAGAGTGAAGCTCCCTATTCAGATCCATTAGTTTGTGAGGGCCCACCTACTAGTCATGAATCAGATGCTTCAGTAGAGCAACAGGGTGTGTTTTCGTCTACCCCAATTCCTAACACACAGACCCCAGATGTAGTCACAGCAATGTCTGACATAATCAGTCAAGTCGGTCAGCAAATTGCTGATAGCATAGTCACTAGACTGAACCAAACTCATTCAGTAGACACGCATTCAGTGAGTGATTCCTCAAAAAATGTGACGACAGACAGTACATCTTCACAAATGCTGGACTTAATACAAAGCCAGTTGTCGTTTTCCAGAAATGTTAAAGAACCTCCTATCTTCAGAGGTGAAGTTTCTGACACCGTTGACTTAAATGAGTGGATAGATATCATGAGAGACTACATTAAACTGAATAATCTGAGGAAAGAGCAGCAAGCGGAGGAGATCTTGGTCCATCTAAGAGGCAAAGCAAGAGATGTGGTCAAGTTCGGTATAAGGAACAGTGACATTGATATTGTGCATAACCCCGATGCAATCTTCAGCATTCTCAGGAAACATTTTGAAGCTGCTCCCTGCTCTCCTCTCCCACTGGCTGATTTTTATACCACATTACCCAGACCAGGCGAGGATGCTTAAGAGTACTGGCTCAGGCTAAACCGTGCAGTTGACGTCGCTGCAGAGCGTTTGAAAGAACAGGGTAAAGTACTAGATTGTCCAGGAACCGAGGTAACCCGCATGTTCATCAGACACTGCCCTTGTAAAGAGCTCGCCATCACTTTTCGATCTAAAACAATTGATGCATGGTCTGTGCGGGAAGTTCACAATATTTTAAATGAATATCACTCTGAGACCAGTCTTGTTTCTGCAGCAAGAAATGCAGCTCCCACTAAAATATCTGTGAACAGAACTGAAGTGGAACTGTCTACAGCAGCACTTTCACCTACTTCAGATGTCCAGCAGTCCAAGTCTTTGGAAGCTTCTGCATTAGAACGAGTCATGAACCTGTTGGAAAAAGTCCTGTTAAAGGAGTCCACCAGCAAAGAGCCAAGTCGACGCTCAAAGCCCAATGTAAGTCTACCTCGAATAGAAGGCCTCAATGACCTGCCATGCGCTGTCTGTTCGAGTCCTAATCATTCTGGCTTCACGCATTGTCGTGATAAAAAGTTGTTTTTGTCCAGTGTCACTCTCCCTGATCACTCACCGCTTTGTTTGTCCTGATATAGTGAAATCTCCGTCTCCTCATGTCTGGGAAACTAGAGATCTACATTCAAGGTGGACATGTAAGTCATGAGACATTCCTCCCAATCAGTTTGTATGAGTGACCCTACTTCAGTTTATAGTCTGTCTAATTCTGTTGAGCCTGCAGGGAAAACTGTCATTTTTCAGAACATGCACAGAGTACAGAGAATTGATAGTCTGTTTTACACGCCAGCAACAGTATGGAGTGACCTTCAACTGAAAGCTATGGTTGACAGTGGCTCCATGGCGTGCACATTAAGTGAATCTGCTGAACGTCGCTTGTTGCAGCACAAGCCCAATTTACAAAAGCTCCCTGCCAATGATGTAGTCATAATCGGTTGTGGCGGACAACGCGTGAACCCAAAAGTGATGTATGAACTTGAACTCACAGTTTATGCCTGTTCAATGGTTGTTCCTGTTTTAGTCGTTCCAGGCCAAACTGACGATTTAATCCTGGGTAGCAACGCTATTAAATGGCTGATTCAAAAAATGAAAGAAACGGACGGATACTGGAGACTTGTGTCCAGCTCAGCCAATTGTGATGATGTTGAATGTCACCAATTTCTGTCTCTGCTTTCGAACGTGGAACGATGGAAGGGAGGAGACATGCCTGACAAGGTGGGCACAGCTAAGTTGAAGGAGAAAATAACTCTAGAACCACACCATGAACATCTCGCTTGGGCTCAGCTCCCTGAATCAACAGCTGTTTCTGTAGGGAGCACAGTTATCGTTGAGCCAACCCTCTGTAAATGCCGTCCAAGGAATGTGATTATAGGGAGAGTCATCACACCTATGTGGGGCAGTAGATGGGTGCCATTCAAAATTATGAACCCTACAGACAAAGTAATTGTTCTTAAGAAAAACACTAAAATCGTGGATGTTTTCACTTGTATAGCAGTTGAAGAGTTGTCTGCTTTTGAATCCCTTAAGAGTAATGTTCAGTGTGCTGAGAGTCCAGTGAGTCATGTGTGGACCAGTGATGAGAGGGCGAATGTGCTGGATAAGTTAGGACTGCAGGATCTGGATTTGAATGATTGTGAAGTGACAGATGAATGGAAGGATAGGCTTCTAGATCTCATTGTGAAGTATGAGTCAACCTTTTCTCGTGGAAAAATGGACTGTGGGGAAGCCACTGACTTTGTCCACAAAATTCACTTGGTGGATGAGAAGCCATTTCGACTCCCTTATCGACGTGTAGCCCCCTGCCACTACGATAAGTTGCGCACTGTCTTGAATGAGATGGAAGTTAAAGGCATTATAAGGAAATCTCAGAGTGAATATGCGTCTCCGTTAGTTTTGGTGTGGAAAAAGAATGGTGATCTTCGTATTTGTACAGATTTTAGATGGCTGAATGCGAAGACCGTAAAGGATGCCCACCCACTACCACACCAATCAGATGCACTCGCAGCCCTGGGAGGCAATGTTTTCTTTTCAACCATGGACTTGACTTCCGGCTTCTATAATGTTCCTTTGTTTGAAGAGCATAAGAAGTACACTGCTTTTTCTTCCCCTTTCGGCCTCCACAAATATAACCGTTTACCTCAGGGTTTGACCAACAGTCCAGCAACCTTTATGAGGATGATGATGTCTATCTTCGGTGATGAAAATTTCACTAGCCTTCTTTGCTACTTGGACGATCTGATGGTTTTTGCTTCAAGTGAGCAGGTAGCTCTTAACCGACTAGAACTGGTTTTCTCACGTCTGTCTAAGCACAACTTAAAGCTAGCACCCAAAAAGTGCAAGTTCCTTAGAAGATCTGTTAAGTTCTTGGGACATGTTGTCACTGAGAATGGTGTTCAGACTGACCCAGAAAAAGTTAAGGTGATCAGTGATATCCAGACTGTTGATCTCATGGAAGATGATGGTATAACCCCTTCTCAAAAGAAGATCAGATCTTTCCTGGGTATGATTTTATATTATCAGCATTTCATTCAGGACTGTTCTGCTAAGGCAAAACCTCTGTTCAGTCTCCTGTCAGATCGGTCACAGAATAAATCTCACAGGAAGTGTGGTCGTATGAAAAAACCACTCAGTGTCGTCAAGCTTTCACCTGAGGATTGGACTAGTGAATGCCAAACCACTTTTGAAACTTTAAAGCAAGACCTACTGCACAGTGTGACTCTCGCTCACCCTGATTTCAGTCATTCCTTTATTCTATCTGTTGATGCTTCGTTTGATGGCATAGGAGCGGTGTTATCTCAAGTACCTTCTGGTGAGAAAATTGCACGTCCAGTTGCTTTTGCAAGCAAAACACTCTCTAAGTCCCAGATGAACTACCCAGCACACAGACTCGAATTTCTGGCTTTAAAGTGGGCCATTTGTGACAAGTTTAGCCATTGGCTAAAAGGGAGACATTTCACAGCATGGTCTGATAATAATCCCTTGACCTATATTCTAACCAAACCCAGATTAGATGCGTGCGAACAGCGATGGGTGGCGAAGCTCGCTGCATACGATTTTGACCTGAAGTACGTGCCAGGTACGAAAAACGTTGTTGCAGATGCCTTAAGCAGAGAGCCCTTTGTTAAGTCTCGTGTCAGCCATCGTCTGTTGAAAGAACCATATGTTTCTCTCCTGGATGAGGTCAATGGTGTTGTTACTGGTACCGTCCAAGATGCCTTTCGTGTCTCTAACCAGTGTCAGAATGTGCAGGCTACCAGCGATGGTGAAACGGAGAAGGAGCCACAGGATGATGCGAATGACTCATGTCCTGGATCTTTTGACGCTGCTGAAGTTTCTGCTGCATTGAGTGTTCACTCTGGTGATGAGGTTAGTCTTTTGCCCGTAGCCAGTCCAACATCACTCCAGCTTCCTTCCGAAGACCCGTCTGTAGCAATCCCGTTTTCCAGACTCTCCAGTCTCCAAGAGCAGGACAATGTACTCGGAAGAGTCATCAACTATGTTCTGAGACGTAAACGTCCTTCGAAGAGTGAGAGAGCAAAGGAACCTAGACCTGTGACATACCTTTTGAAGCACTGGAAAAAGCTTAAGATCCGTAATCATGTGCTGTACAGAGTAAAGAGGGATCGGCTGATGAACAGGAAGCTTCTTCAATACGTTGTACCTGATTCCCTAAAGCATGATGTTCTCCGTGGTGTTCATGATGCCGCCGGACACCAGGGGAGTGCGAGAACTCTCTCCCTTGCAGCTGAAAGATTCTTTTGGCCGGGGATGAGTAATGACATTAAGCTGTATGTGAAGAACTGCCAGAGATGTGTGGTTGGGAAAACTCCGGAGCCAGATGCTCGTGCGCCTCTTGAGCGCATTCGGACCTCTGAGCCTATGGAGCTCGTCTGTATTGACTTTTGGAGTGCTGAACAAACTTCAGGGAAGGTCGTCGATGTCTTAGTAGTGACTGATCATTTCTCTAAAATGGCACACGCCTTCCCCTGTCACAACCAGTCTGCAAAACAAGTTGCCCGTCGCCTTTGGAATGACTTCTTTTGTATTTATGGATTTCCAAAGAGAATACATTCGGACCAGGGTGCGAATTTTGAAAGCAAAATCATTAGAAACTTGCTTGAGATGGCTGGTATTCAAAAATCGCACACCACACCATACCACCCTATGGGTAATGGTTTAGCAGAACGTTTCAATAGAACTCTGGGACGAAAAAAACAACAAATGAAAACTCTCCGTCCAAATACAAGGAAGGGGCGAAGTGGCCACAGCTTCTACAGACTTTAACCTTCAGTTACAATTGTACGGTGCATGAAACGACCGGGTTTGCGCCTTTTTATCTTATGTTTGGGCGTATCCCGAGGCTGCCGATTGACATCATGTTTCAGCATGTCCTTTGTGATGATAGAGTGGTCAGCCATCATGAGTTTGTCACCACATTGAGAAGAGACTTGAGCACAGCTGCTGAAATTGCTCGGAAACACAGTCTCAAAGAACAGAACCGTCATGCCATTCTTTACAATCGAAAGGTCAGAGGTACACCCTTAGCAGTGGGAGACAGAGTTCTGCTGGCTAATCGTGGAGTGAAAAGCATGAAGAAAGTTGCAGACAAGTGGGATTCTGTTCTTTACGAAGTACAATCAGTGAGACCAGAGATTAATGTGTACAGGATTAAGGATGCTCAGACTGGCAGAGAAAAAGTAGTGCACAGAAATCTGTTACTTCCAGTGAATTTCTTATCCTGGGATGATGACGAAGAGGAATCTGTTCGATCAAATTGCACACGTGCTACCCGTGGCAGTGCTCTTGATTCTGCTCTGATGGATGATACTGATCCTGTTTCAAAGACATCAGAATGTTTACTGCAAATGGATAGAACGCATGAAAGAAATGAAATGCAGGATACCAATTGTGATGGCGCTTTAGACATCCCTGATGAGATGACTGCTTCAGAGTGTTCTGACAATGTTCAAAACAGTCCAGAACCCGAGCATGTTCCTGAACCTGTTAAGAGTACAGAGAGGTTAACCGTTACTGAGCCAAATGAGTCATCCAGTTGCGTGCAAGAACCTGATAACAGACCAGTCCCTGTCATCTGCAAACAGCCCACAAGCACACGCACAAGCCACATAACCACACGGTTAGGGAGATCAGTCAGGCCCCCTAACAGACTTATTTGTGAAATTGATCAACAAAAAGTTGTGGGAAGTGATTCAAACAGTGTTACACATGTCATTTTTCAGGGATCAAATTTTGTTGATTTGATAAGGAACATTTTTGTTTAGTGCACTTGAGTCTAAATGATGATTTCTATCTAAAAGCCAATTGTGGTGTTAAGAGTTTAAATGTGAAATTGAGTTTTTTTTTTTTTTCCTTGAAGTCTGAGGAGTTTGTTGTGCACTAAGAAAAGTTCAAAGAGCAGAGATACATGTCTTACTACTAGGAGTGTGTAGGCTGCACCTCCTATAGTCTGTGTTAAGTGTGGAACCTGGTACCATTCCATTCTTACACACTTCCTGGGAAGGGATTGACTTTCTGACATACTGTAATGTAAAGCTCTTGTACTCATATCTGTGTTTTTTTTTCTTTGTTTCTGAAATCTTTACTGTATGTTCTGTTTGTTACATATGCTGGTTCTAGCCTAATTTAGCAGAATTTAAGGGGGGTGTATGTAACGGAGTTAAAATAATTAGTTAAATTCATGCATAAATTGGGAAAACTCCCATTGGCTGTTGCATCACTCATTGCGCACATGATGTTGCGGGGCGGAGCTACGTCGTCAGCAGCAGAGTCTCTATAATCTCCCTGCTGGTAAGTCGCATAAATGATTGCTCTGTCTTAAAAACTAAGTTTGAATTGTTTTCAAGCCCAAGTTTATAAATGATAAAATGAAGTGTTTATTGGCCTGCTTGTGAACTCCGAATCTCTGTTTATTACATTTAGCTAAGACTTCACATGCAACATCGATGCAATGTGTTCTAACTAGCCTTTTGGTCGTGTTTGTCCCAGGTATGTGTTTTTTTCGGTTTTGTCATGATCTGTGTTAAAATAATATCAGCTATAGTTGAATGTTAGCTATTAGCACACATGTATGCACTCGCACATGCTGAAGTGTGTAGCGGCGCCATTTTAGGGCTGCATTATTTCCGTTCTGTCTTTTATACAAAATATGTAAAATATCGGTCACTTAAGTTTACAGTTTCTCTGTATTAATGTAAATGGACTGTATTAGTGTTTTATTTTATTTAATGTTTTATTTTGAGGTTTTTGCCCACTATATCACGTGCACTTTAGAGAAAATGTCAACAGCAGAGTCTCTATAATCTCCCTGCTGCTAAGACTTGAAATGCAACATCGATGCAATGTATTCTAACCAGCCTTTTGGACGTGTTTGTCCCAGTTTTGTCTGTCAGGCCCAGTAAAGCATCCTTGAGTGACCATCCACCTGATCTCAGTGTGAATTACTCCAACACACACAGTCACATATATACACACACAGGTGCATCTCAATAAATTAGAATGATGAGGAAAAGTTCATTTATTTCAGTAATTCGACTCAAATTGTGAAACTCGTGTATTAAATAAATTCAGTGCACACAGACTGAAGTAGTTTAAGTCTTTGACTCTTTTAATTGTGATGATTTTGGCTAACATTTAACAAAAACACACCAATTCACTATCTCAACAAATTAAAATACTTTATAAGACCAATAAAAAAACATTTTTTGTGAATTGTTTGCCTTCTGGAAAGTATGTTCATTTACTGTACATGTACTCAATACTTGGTAGGGGCTCCTTTTGCTTTCATTACTGCTTCAATTCTCTGTGGGGTTCAGGTCTGGTGAGTTTGCTGGCCAGTCAAGCACACCAACACCATGGTCATTTAACCAACTTTTGGTGCTTTTGCAGTGTGGGCATGTGCCAAGTCCTGCTGGAAAATTAAATCAGCATCTTCAAAAGCTGGTCAGCAGAAGGAAGCATGAATGCTCCAAAATTTCTTGCTAAACGGGTGCAGTGACATTGGTTTTAAAAACACAATGGACCAACACCAGCAAACGTCACGGCACCCCAAATCATCACTAACTTTGGAAACTTCACACTGGACTTCAAGCAACTTGGGCTATGAGCTTCTCACCCTTCCTCCAGACTCTAGGACCTTGCTTTCCAAATGAAATACACTTGCTCTCATCTGAAAAGAGGACTTTGGACCACTGGGCAACAGTCCAGTTCTTCTTCTCCTTAGCCCAGGTAAGACGCCTCTGTTGTTGTCTGTGGTTCAGGAGTGGCTTAACAAGAGGAATATGACAACTGTAGCTAAATTCCTTGATACGTCTGTGTGTGGTTGCTCTTGATGCATTGACCCCAGCCTCAGTCCATTCATTTTTGAAGTTCACTCAAATTCTTGAATCGCTTTTGCTTGACAATCCCCATAAGGCTGCAGTTCTCTCGGTTGGTTGTGCATCTTTTCTTCCACTCAACTTTCTGTTAACATGGTTGGATACAGCACTCTGTGAACAGCCAGCTTCTTTGGAAATGAATGTTTGTGGCTTACCCTCCTTGTGAAGGTGTCAATGATTGTCTTCTGGACCATTACCAAGTCATCAGTCTTCCCCATTATTGTGTAGCCTTGTGAACCAAACTGATAGACCATTTTGAAGGCTCAGGAAACCTTTGCAGGTGTTTTTGAGTTGATTAGCTGATTGGCATGTCACCATATTCTATTTTGTTGAGATAGTGAATTGGTGGTTTTTTTTTAAATGTGAGACAAAATCATCACAAGTAAAAGAACCAAAGACTTAAACTACTTCAGTCTGTGTGCATTGAATTTATTTAATACATGAGTTTCACAATTTGAGTTGAATTACTGAAATAAATGAACTTTTCCACAACATTCTAATTTATTGAGATGCACCTTTATAATCATGTTTATATAAATTATATATATATAGATATAATATATGCGTAGCACACTACTACTACATTAAATGACTGGAATTCGCCCAAATACTATTAGTGTGGTGTGTGTGTGTGGTGTGTGGGCCTTTTATTGTGGTTATGAGACACAAATTTGTATAATAACATGGTATGACATAGGTATTACAACGAGAATGTGATTTATGAGGACATTTTCAGTGCCCCGTAATTCAAAAGGCTTATAAATAAGTCAGAATGAGTTTTTTTGAAAATCTAAAAAAACAGAAAGTTTCCTGTGAGGGGTAGGTATAGGGGTAGGGTTGGTGTAGGGCAATATAACATACAGTTTTTGTACAGTATAAAAAAAAAAACCATTACCCTATTGAGGTCCCCATAAACCATGAAACCCAACTGTGTGTGTGGGGTGAGTATGTGTGTGTGTGTAGTGAGTGAGTGTGTGTGTGTGTGTGTGTGTTGTGAGTGAGTGATTGAGTGAGTTGTGTGTGTGTGGTGTTGTGTGTGTGTGTGTGTGAGTGAGGGAGTGTGTGTTGTGTGTGTGTGTGTGTGTGTGAGATAGAGTGTGTGTGTGAGTGAGTGTGTGTGTGTGTGGTGTGTGTGTGTGTGTGTGTGTGTGTGTGAGAGTGTGTGTGTGTGTGTGTGAGTGAGTGTGAGTGTGTGTGAGTGTGTGTGTGAGAGTGAGTGTGTGTGTGTGAGAGTGTGTGTGTGTGTGTGTGTGTGCGTGAGTGTGTGTGTGTGTGTTGTGTGAGCGTGTGAGTGTGAGTGTGTCTCTGCAGGTAAGCCGGATCTGTGCGGGTTGGGGGAAAAAAAGGCCCCTTTTTTTTCCGTTCGGAGGATCTCTTGGCATCATTGCGTGTGACATGCCATGGCCGAGGGCTGAGGCTTCTGGGAGCTGGAAAAGCACAGGACAAGAAGGCCATCGCTGAGGTGTGAGAAACACACAGCCGTCCTCCATCGGCGAAACGAAAGCTAACACAGAAGTGACACACAGAAGCTGGCGTTAGTGTGGATCAGAGGAATGAGGGAGCAGGTTTGTTTGTCATTCTAGGCTCAGTCTCGTCCCAGCGCTTGGATTCTTAGAGCGCGTTTTGGTCAATCTACCCGAAGATCTTCTTCTTCTTCTTGTTCAATGGCCGTTCACTCCTTAGGAGTATTACCGCCACCTACTGTATATCTTGCGCACATGGGTGATGAATCTGTACTGAAGAAAAAATAAATAAAATTGTGTAATGCCCCACCCACCCCAGAGGATCAGAGTCCAAACTTCAGCTGGCGCTACGTGTTCAGCTCCTTCAGCTTCCACACTGTGCTCCTCAACCTCCGAGATGATCCTCATCCTCAAACACTAAATCCTGCGGTCTAATCCTGTAAACTCTAAAAATATTAAAACCACCTTAACCATCTGACTATCACTCAAACCCTTTCCCAGAAGGTCCAGGACACTCACTGGTCTGTTCCTTATATTGCTAAAAAGACTGTTACGCTGATCTTCATATGTACTACATTTAAAGAGCACATGCTCTACTGTTTCAAAAACATCACATTCATCACACATACCATTTTCATGCTTCCCCATTAATGCAAGTGTTGAATTTAGTCCTGTGTGACCCATCCTTAATCTAGAAATCATTACTACTTCCTTTCTGTGTCTTCCATAAAACTGTTCTTTTTTCCCTACTGATTTTACAATATTATAATACCACCTACCTGAGCTGCTATTTTCCCATCTTTGTTGCCATATTCTTATTATTTCCCTATTAATTACTGATTTTATCTCATTCCTTCCCAGAGGTACCTTAACATCCACCAAGTTTTTCTTTAAAGCTTCTTTTGCTAACTTATCCGCTGTTTCATTCCCTACTATCCCAATACGTGAAGGTACCCAACAAAAGTATACGATTATACACTCTCATTTTCAGTCTGTAACAGTAAGATATTTTCTACAGCAGGTCCTTCTTCCTTTTTTGTCGACAATATACTTTTAAGAGCTGATGAAGAATCTGAGCAAATTACAGTCGGAGTCCTATTTGGCTTCATCTGTTCTACCCGCTGCAATCCTACTATTATAGCAGTTAATTCTGTAGAATATACGGACAATCTGTCACATAACCTTAAACGTATTTTCGTCTTAAATCTTGGAATGTACACTCCTATGCCCACTTTTAGTTTGATTGGGTCTTTAGATCCATCTGTAAAGATCTGTATAAAATAATACAAATTTTCTCTCGTAAAAACATTGATTTCATAACTATTAGTATATCTTTCTTCTGCTTTTTCCCGGGCCTCCAACAATCTCATTTCAACAATGGGTTCAGGAATATTCCACACCGATACCCCGTTTAATGGCATGTTGGGACAGATTTCTTCATTCTCCAGACCACAATCCTTGACCCACTGTTCATACTTCCAACCAAAACTATTCCCGCCATTCTTTTTATATTCCCAACAATCATTTAAAATTGTGCGTGTACGATGACTCTTATTACTACCCTGTAGATTAACCCAATACATCATCGCAAGCTTTTCTCTTCTTAAATCTAATGGCATCTCCCCCATTTCGACCCTGATGGCATCTAGAGGAGTTGATCTTATTGCTCCACAGCAGATTCTAAGTGCTCTGGACTGTATGTTGTCCAGTTTCTTTAATTCTGATTTTGCCGCAGCACCATACACTGCACACCCATTATGTCTATACTAGACCATATTAAGGCTTGGTATACATGTAACAGTGCACTTTTCCTTGCTCCCCATTCATACTTAGCTATTGAAGTCATGCAATGTATTACTCCTTTGCATTTGTTTTAAATTTTCTTAATATGTCTCTTCCAAGTTAATTTTTCATCAAAGATTAATCCAAGATATTTGAACTCTGTCACTCTTTCTACTACCGGAAGATCATCCGAAAGTGTGTCTGACTAAAGAAGAGTTAGTGTTGGCATCGTCCTCGGCCTTCAGCTCCCGTCACAGCGCCCCCTATGTCCACAATCAGTACAGCACCCTCAGCAGACCTTCGCGGCCGCCACCGTAGCGTCAATAACAATAACATACATATATATATATATATATATATGTGTGTGTGTGTGTGCTCATGCTGAACGTATGACGGGTCTGTCCTGCTCAGGGACGCTGCAGGTGTGTCTGCTGGGGTGTGTGGGCTTGTTGGAGATCGTCCCGGGCCGCAGTCGCACGTCTCCAGTGTTTTTGCCTCACTTCAGTCCTGGAGACGGACGGCACTTCAAACTCACTCTGAGCAGCAGAAACAGCAGCTTCAGCCTGAAGACTCCCAGCAAGAGCGAAGAGCTGTCCTGTGAGTCTCTGTGCTTTCATTCTGAAACAGTAGCGCTCAAAGTTTGGGGGTACTTTTAAATACTTTTATTCATCAAGAATGCATTAAATTGATCAAAAGTGACAGTAAAGACATTAATGTTACACAAGATTTCTGTTTCAAATAAATGCTGTTCTTTTGAACTTTCTATTAATCAAAGAATCCTGAAAAATAAAATGTATCACCGTTTCCACATTAATATGAAGCAGCAGAACTGTTTTCATCATTGATAATAATAATAAAGGTTTATTTTTAGCAGCAAATCTGCATATTAGAATGATTTCTGAAGGATCATGTGACACTGAAGACTGGAGTAATGATGCTGAAAACTCAGCTTTGATCACAGAAATAAATTAAAAATTTAAATATATTAAAATAGAAAACAGATATTTTAAATTAAAATAATATGTCTCATATTACGTTTTTACGGCACCTTTTTGATCAAATGTAGCTTTGGTGAGACTTCTTTCAAAAACATTTAGAAATCTTGAGATGTGGGCTGTCATATGTTAATGAGCTCTCGGCTGTGACATCTAATCATTGATATTTAAAAAGTCAGCCATTTTCGCAGTTTTGATTTTAATAAATCGTCTGGATTTACTAGAGAGGAAATTCTGAAATTCACAGTGTGGTACATATAGCCTCAATCTCATGTCAAAAGAGCAAGAAAAAAAGTAGTTTTCCATGATACGAGTCCTTTAAGTGTTGTAAATGTTTGTTTTTTTGCTGATGGGTGTACAGTGTTTAGCAACAGTGAATGACCGTCTGATGTGTTTTTTGTGTGTGTTTAGCGGAGGTGAGCGCCGTGTTGAAGCTGGAGAACTGTGCGGTGGGACAGACGTGTTGAGGAGTGTTTGTGAACGACATGGTATCAGACCTTCACACTCCTCTGGACTTGAGATAGTGATTAACACACACACACACACACACACACACACACACCCACACAACACACACACACACACACACACACCACAGCGTTACTCATATATTCATGTCTATTACTCGTTCAGTCCAGAGAGATGGAGATCGCCGTGTACTGGAGGGACTATCGCTTGCTCTGTGCGCTCAAGTACCTGAAGCTGGAGGACTTTCTGGACAATCAGAGACACCGAATACAGCTGGAGCTCGAACCGCAGGGACTGCTGCTCGCCGAGGTACAAACACGCACGCAAACGCATGCTAATGGGTCAAACATGGTGTGTTTTAGGCTGTTTAGTGGTACACTAAAATGCTTTTAACACACATCACCACAAAACACATTTTTTTTAACCACCACCAATAATGTCACGGTGGTTGGAGTCATGTCAGATTCATTAAAAACCATTTACGTTTGCAATTCCGTAAAATTTTAGTAGGGATGCACACTTTGGGGGGGAAAGAAATCAGATTTTTCTGATAAATCTGTGATTGTGATTTAAAATGCTATTTGAAAATAATTCCAAGTTTGCTGTGTAGGGCTGCACAATTTGGCCAAAATCGTGTACTTATATATAAATACAACTATCAAAAAATAAGGAATTATTATTATTGATATAGGAATTATTATTATTATTATTGATCATATACAATGAAAAATCTATACAAATAATAAAATAAAAAATAAAAACAAAAATCTTACTATTGTAATATTTCACTGTAAAAGAAACTATCTATACTCTTTAAGAAAATAATTTGTATTTTATCATACAACTTAAAATACAATACATTATTTATTATGTATATTATCTTAAATTTTTCACTTTCAAATGTTTAATACCATCATTTTTATTAGACCAGAAATCCGCAGGAGCTCTTTAAAGGGATAGTTCACACCAAGAATGAGAATACCCCATGATTTACTCATCCTCAAGCCATCCTAGGTGTATATGACTTTCCTGGCTCTTCTAAGCTTTATAAGGCAGTGAATGGTGTTTTTTTTTCAAGTGGCCTAAAAGAAGTCCAATAAAGCGCATCCATCCATCATTAAAAGTGTCCCACATGGCTCCGGGGGTGAAAAAGGCCTCCTGTAGTGAATCGATGCATGTTTGTAAGAAACATATCCATCTTTAAAACTTTATAAACTATAATCTCTAGCTTCTGCTAACCGTCGTACGCGTGGTTCACACTCCATCGATGACGTATGCGAGCTTAAGTGGTCCGTTTAGAAAGTCAAGCCGTGCGAGACCGCGACGTTTTGTTTACAGGAGCAAAGTTTCCTAACTTTAGCAAAGGAAAATCAGTCTCCTCTTGGCTTATATCGAAATCCTCCCACATTCTTCTTTACAAATCCTTGTTTTGTTGTATACAAATTAATTCATGAACGGTGTTTTGTTTTGCTCTCTCCGCTGCGCTCTCTCTCTGTCCGGAAGCTAGAGATTACCGTTTATAAAGTTTTAAATATGGATATGTTTCTTACAAACATGCATCGATTCACTACAGGAGGCCTTTTTCACCCCCGGAGCCATGTGGGACACTTTTTATGATGGATGGCTGCGCTTTATTGGACTTCTTTTAGGCCATTGAAAAAAAAAACACAACCCTTTCACTGCCATCTAATAAAGCTTGAAGATCACGATATTTTTTAAATACCACTCTCCGATTAGGGACGTTCGTCTGAAAGAAGAAAGTCATACACAGTACACACCTAGGTTGGCTTGAGGGTGAGTAAATTATGGGGTTAATTTTCATTTTTGGGTGAACCCTATCCCTTTTAGCTCATGCTGGCCTCATGCTTTGGTAGACAGTCTGTACCTAATAAAACACGGTTTGTATTCACGCTTGTCTGTCACAGGTGATGTTCTTCAACCCTGTGATAGAGCGAGGTCCACGTCTACAGCGGCAGAGGAAGGTGTTTTCCAAACAGCAGGGTAAATCACTGATTCGAAGCCTGTTAGCAATGCATGCTGGGAAAAACACTGCGCACAAGGGCTGAATCCCATGCTAAATGCACTGGAAGCAGTAAAGGATACACTTTGAAATTTAGTATGAAGTTTGATATGGATGTATATGCTAAAAAACCTAGATATACATACATTATGTAAAATGTATTGAAAATGATAAAAACGTCCTTTTTGTAATAATACGCCTGAATTAATCTATTTTAGTCTCAAAATAGCATGAGTATAATATGAAATAGTATTGTGAAGGAGTTACTGTATGTTCGTTTGCTCAGGTAAAGCCTTCCTGCGCGCTAAACAGATGAACGTGGACATGGCGACGTGGGTTCGTCTGCTGAAGAACGCCATTCCCATGAGCTCCTCCACACACAGCTACACACAACACACCAACACACACCACAGCAGGTACTGTAACACACCGCAAACACGCATCTGATCACCTGACATTCATCCTGACCGACATCATGAACTTCAAACTTTCCTCAGCAGCGAGATTTCCATCCAGAAGATTCAGCTGGACGGCGACTCTCCTCCATCTGTGACGAGAAAAAACACACAGACGTCAAGCACGGTAAACCTCAGAGACTTCACTAACTGAAAATGGTTGTCTGTCCTGTTTTAGCTGGCTACGTACGGCTCTGTTGACTCACGGTTATATATATGGGTCTTTGATGGAAGTGAAGCGAATATTTGAGCAGCTCTTCCCAAATACCGTGAAATTGTACCCATAAACTTATTCTTCTATTCTGCTTAGTTTATCTTGCATAGTTTGTCGAAGCTTCTGCTTGGTCTTAAAGGGATAGTTCACCCAAAAAAAAAAAACATGTAAATTACGCCCATTATTTACTACTCACCCTCAGAAAGCCATCCGAGCTAGTTTATATACATTCCTTCTTTCCAGACTACTAGACTCTGAGTTACTTATATTAAAAAATATCCTGGCTCTTCTAAGCTTTATAATGGCAGTGAATGGGTGTTACTATTTAGTAGTCTAATAGAAGTCCAATAAAGTGCGTCCATCCATCATAAAAAGTGTCCCACACGGCTCCGGGGGGTGAATAAAGGTCTCTTGTAGTGAATCGATGCGTTTTTGTAAGAAACATATCCATATTTAAAACTTTGTAAACCGTAATCTCTAGCTTATGCTAACTGTCGTACGCGTGTTCACTCCGGCGGATGACGGAGTCGTAGCGTAAAGTCCGCTGAGAGTATACTAGTCTCGCTTTGTTTACAGGAGCAAAGGAAGCAAAATTCCTTACTTTAGCAAAGGAAAACCATCGTTCTTGCTTACAGTCTCTCGAACTCCTCCACAACTTTTTCTTTTCAAAATCTTTTGTTTTGTACTTCTGATTCATGACCTCGGCGTTTTGTGTTTTGCGGATTCGTCACTTCTCATCGGAGTCTTACGCTTGCTATACTTCATCCTCCGCCGGAATGGAACGCGTTGTACGACAGTTTGCAGAAGCATAGATTACGTTTACTAATGTTTTGAATATGGATATGTTTCTTACAAAAAAACGCATTGATTTGCTACAGGAGGCCTTTATTCAACCCCCGGAGCCATGTGAGAAACATTTTATTATGGATGGATGCACTTTATTTCAATTCTGAACTTCTTTTAGACCAAGAATGTCATCTACACCTAGAATGCTTGAGAGTGATAATAATGGGTAATTTTTTTTTCATTTTTGTGTGAACTATCCCCTTAATGTTTTAATGCAGTCGTTTCACGCAGTCTAATACAGATTTGTTTTCCTCTATCCACATCACCATATACACAACCAAGTAAACCCGAAAATCTAAAAATTTACAAAAAACTCAAGGGGACAAACAAAGGTTTTTCCACAAGATTAGAACAGTTGTGTTTAAACCATTTAATTTTCATTATATATATATATATATTAAATGCAAACAAATGTATTTACTGCGTCATATAAATTAATAATGTTTGTAAACACCACTTTTTTATTTATTTACTTACAGGCAGTTGTTTAAACCATTAAAATTTAATTAAATTTATTTTAAAATTACATTTTTTTAAAATTCAATATTTTATCGTCTGTCTTGAGTGTAGCTAAGCGTAAGCTAAGCTAATTGCAATACATGAATATAACAAAAAGGAACCGATTAAACAATAATCTTGTGACAATAATAATCTTTGTTTCTCAGGTGGACATTGGCCCAGTGTCTGAGCCGGTCTCTCCTCCTGATCCCGCTCCTCCTGAGAAGGCTGTCAGGACCAGTTCCCATAATTCCCAGCACAGGTACACATCCCACCAGCACACAATATGTTTTCCAGAGCGGGCCAAGACACAGCACGAAACAAACACGCACACATTCTCACGTGCATGATGCCTGTGATGTTGTTTCTGACCTCACACCAGCTCTTCCCCTCATTAATTACATTCGGGCCCCTGTGTGTGTGTGTGTGTGTATGTGTGTGTGTGTGGTTATTGTGTGTGTGTGTGCGTGCGTGTGTGTGTGTGTGTACAGGCCTTCCAAAAGCGCTCTGTGTCTTCAGGATTTCCAAATGATTGCAGTGTTGGGCCGGGGACATTTTGGCAAGGTAACTGGAGCATGTTCAGTCGCAAAACTATTATAGCAACTATAGCAACTAGTCAGACACGATCAGCACAGACACTTCAGAAATTCACAAAGTCCTACACATCCGCCAACACTTTTTATACTGTGTTTGCTTTAAAAATTCTGGCTAGTTTGATTATGCTTTCAGCTAAGAGTGCGCATATTTTATGTTCAAATCCAGGCACTTTCTGACTAGTTGACAACTTTTCTGGACAAACTGACTAGTAAAAATCTGTCTTGCAAGCAGTGTTATTTATATACTATGGTACCGTTTTTGAGAATATATTTGGGTTTGTTTTTATTTCAAGAATTTTCAGCTTTCTTTTTTTTTCATTTTATTTTGTTCTTGGCATTTTTATTAGTTTTTTGTATTTCTATTTTATTTCAGTTTTAGAATTTTTAGCCCTGTAGTAACTTTTTTTTTATTTCAGTTTTATTTCCGTTAACAAAAATCTTTTTTAAAAGTTCTGTTACTGCTTGCAACAAAAACTTTTTTCTGTAAATGTTGAGTAAAAATATGTCTTACAAGCAATGTTTTTTAGTATTATTTATATATTATTATTGTATTTTTCTTAATATATAATTTTTGAATATTTATTATTATTTTGTTTTTATTTGAGATTATCAGTTTACTTTCTGATTTTAATTGAGATTTTATTTTACTTAACAGTTGTAACACTTCTTGCAAGTCTCGAATTTTGCATTGCATTAACAGCAGAAGCAATGAGAAATGTCTTTCCTCTCGATTTGAGACACTGACCAGTTGAAAAACAGTGTTTTTGCACAGAGCCAGATGTGAATGAAGATTCAGGTGTATGTTAAGCATGATATTTGTGTTTCCAGGTGCTGCTGTCTGAATACAAACGCTCGGGAAAGGTGTACGCCATCAAAGCACTGAAGAAAGGGGACATTGTGGCACGAGACGAGGTGGAAAGTGAGGAACTTAATTCAAGTTTAATGTGAGAGAAAAATAACTTAACATCTGTTTGTGCTCTTTTTGCTAGATTGATATTTCTGTTTCCCAGTAAAAATATATTGCAAATATCTTTCTTACTTTATGCATAAATATAATAATACCTAGTGAAATTCACTACACAAAGTATTTTTTTCTTACTATTTAAAATTCAAAAGTACACGACAGTTCATCCATTTAGTCTTCAGTCTTTAGACTCTTGTATCCTCTCTTCCAGTTTGATGTGCGAGAAGCGAATCTTTGAGACGGTGAACAGCACACAGCACCCGTTCCTGGTCAATCTGTTTGCATGTTTTCAGACGCCAGAACACGTGTGTTTTGTCATGGAGTACACGGCTGGCGGAGACCTGATGATGCACATCCACGCTGACGTCTTCTCTGAAACACGCTCTGTGTAAGTGTGCTTAACTTAACCAGCTAATATGCAACACTAGTAGTTGTTACGTCACAGGTGAATAAAAATGTATAATATCAGGCAAATGATAAAAACCTTCAGAATATATATAAGAATAAAACTGTAACATTTGGTGTATGCATGTGCTGCTGAAGTGGAGAAGCAAACTCATTTTGAGAAACAAACAACTTTAAAGATACATAGGTAATTGAAATCTACAGATGCAAATAGATAAAGTGCAATAAAACAAACACTTAAATGTGTATTTAGAATGTTTTCTTTCCACTAGTCTGAAAAAAAAAATATATGAAACACCAAAAAGCCCAAAATCTCAAAATTGACCAGTGCATGAAGAAAAACAATGTTGTTGCCTGTAGTGTCTTGCTTTAATAATCATTGTGCAATTTGAACGTGTTGTTCCTGGATTTATGTGTGCTTTTCATGAGTGCTTTACTGTATTCTTCATATTTGTGTGTGTGTGTGTGTGTTTGTGATTCAGGTTTTATTCTGCATGTGTGGTTTTGGGGCTTCAGTTTCTTCATGATAATAAGATTGTGTATCGGTGAGTAAACACTCAAATACAGCTGTTTTCATAAACTCAAGTTAGTAGAAGTTAATTCTTGCATGTGTTTGTGTGTGTGTGTCAGAGATCTGAAGCTGGATAACCTGCTGCTGGATACTGAAGGTTATGTGAAGATTGCAGACTTCGGTCTCTGTAAAGAGGGTGAGTCACAGACTGTACCTGCTGTAATGATATTGATGGAGTTAATGGAGGAAGAGCATGATATTTGTTCACTGCTGGATCGGAGTGATCTGGAAATGACAGGCTGTGCTGCTGACTGCCTATTATTTTTTAATAACTTACGTTTTGGGTCGGTATGTTTCTGAAAGAAGTCTCTTCTGCTCACCAAGGCTACATTTCTTTAACCAAGTAAAAAAAATGTAATTGTTAAAATATTTCACAATAACTCTTTTCTATTTGAATATATTGTAAAATGCTAGTTTTTCCTGTGATCAAAGCTGAAGTTTCAGCATCATTACTCCAGTAATTGCTTTCAGATATGAAACCGGTTCCTTCACATTTGTATAAAATTTTTTGTAAGCCAAAAAAGCTAAAAATCACAGCTGGTTTATTTAAATAATAAATACTGCAAAAAGAGATGCCCATAATAAAGCTATAAGCCAAGACGCCGTGGTTTACAGTGAATTTATAACAGATAAGGGGCGTTGTTAGCCGTTATAAACATCCCCCTTAGCCGTTATAAATGCACTGTAAACCACGGCTTCACGGGGCTTATTGCTTTTATTAAACGGTTATTCCATATGCGTAGTAAGGTTTCACAAAATAAAACAGAGCAAATAAAGTGTAATGATATTAATAAAAACAGTATTCTTCCAAACGGTTGTGGTTCCAACAAAGTGGCTGCCGAGAAACACACAGAAGTAAACAAAGGTGTGTGTTTGTAGAGTAATTTACAACAGCTTCGAACGCGGCACAACCAATCAGAATCAAGGACCGGAACTCTTCGTTTTATAAGTCCTTTTCGCTCTTTCTGTCTTTTGAATGTCTTGTTTCTATCTTCTGTTCTGTAGGAATGGGTCATGATGACAGAACCAGTACATTTTGTGGGACTCCAGAGTTTCTGGCTCCTGAGGTTCTGACAGACACGTCCTACACCAGAGCCGTGGACTGGTGGGGTCTCGGCGCGCTCATTCACGAGATGCTGGTTGGAGAGGTATGCATGTGTCTGTGCAGTTTTTGCTTATTATTCTATTGTTTCCCAGAAAAAGAAAAACCGATATATATATATATATATATATTTTTTTTTTAAGAATAAATATAACAAAATCTGCTGAAGTTCACCTCAAAATGTGATTCAGTAATTTTGTGTGGTTTTCAGTATAAATATCAAAAATGTCTTAAATCAACATACTTTTACTGGAGATGTAAAATAGTAAGATAAGAAGTCTTGTTTTCTGATAAACATTTCTGATACATAATCTGTGTGTGTCCAGTCGCCATTCCCAGGTGATGATGAGGAGGAGGTGTTCGACAGCATTGTGAATGATGAAGTACGTTACCCAAGATTCCTCTCCACCGAGGCCATTGGCATCAGGAGACGGGTAAGACTGTATTTTTTCCCCCAAAGCTGTTCTCTGATTGGCCAGGTTTGTTAACTTTCCTTGTTTTTCATCAGTAGCTGCTGAGGCGTAATCCTGAGAGACGACTGGGCTCCAGTGAAAGAGACGCAGAGGACATCAAGAAACATCCCTTCTTTAGAGTATGAAGACTTTGTCCCAATTGTTACAAAAATTAGATGGGAGGAAATTGTATATTTCAGTGTTTCTGCGATCTTTTGCTAAATGTTTGCATTCCCCCAAGAAACGTTGCTTTTACTTGCAAAACATTTGCGCTGGCTTGTAAAACTCTAGGAAATATAGAAATAATACAGGGTTTCTCAGCTGTACCCAATACCTATGCAGAATTATGCAGATGTTTCGCGAGAGAATGCAAAGTGTCTTGGGGGAACGCAATACTTTTTTGAGAGTATGTAAATTTGCTTGGGGGAATGCAATACTTTTTTGAGAGAATGTAAAGTTTCTTAAGGGAAACGCAATATTTTTGTGAGAGCATGCAAATGTTTCCTTTTCCAAAACGCTTCCTCAGAGGCTTCCTGTCAATGGAACATGGGTTTGTTCAACATGAAAACCAGAATAAAGTGTTTGACATCTCCTGACTGCCTATAGTGATTGGTTGATTGGAGCATGAGGAAATTACTCCATCTGACTGTAGGAGGTACATCGAACATGAAGAGATTCAAGAATCCACATAATGTGAAGCTCTGAAAGCCGGTTCTCTTGTCCTGTTTGCAAAGTCTTTCATGACATTACCCTTAGCACCAGATGCTAATGAAGTCATGAATCTTGTGAATAGAGTGCTGCAGGGATGACGTATTTTTGTAAGCCAAAACCAGGAAACGAGTTCGCCTTTTAGCACATCCGGTTTCATCATCCTGATTTTTTTATGGGTTTTTGGGTTAATTGGTCTGTGTTTAACACAAGCTCAAGATATTTTCACATTTTATCCAACGACATAAAATGCATCAATAATACTCCCTTGTCTTGAAAACGTCTGTTGCTAACAAATGGCTAAATGGGACTTCAGAGGTGTAGTTTCCAAGAAGTATAAGGATATATATCGCTCTCTTGCCAACTATTCTAAAATGTTTTGAAATAACGGCTGAAAGAGCTGTCGTAAGCTTACTGGTGGTGTAGTTTGTTTATAGCCTACGTTGAGCTTTTTATTTTCTAGTGTTTTGTATTTGGCCTTCATAAAAGATTTATTTTATTTGTGAGGATTATCGTGATGAACAAAACATGTAAGAATCATAAACTTTTGTTTGGTCAGAGCGTATTTTCTGCAGTAATCCAAAAGCCAATGGAGAAATCCTATTGGGGTTTTTTTTGGAGGGAACCAGCGTGACGTTAACTTATGGGTTGGACTACAATAATACATCACTGCAGCACTCTATGGGAGCTTGTTGACTAGCAGAGTCCAGTTTCATGGTACTGACCCGAGTAAAATGGCTCACCGAATTCTCCCTTCTCCAGTCTTTCTGTCTCCATTTTCTTTTTTGACCAATGTAGCCATCTCACACACAATCCAGAGACTGTTTACTTCTGTAATACACTCATTTAACCACACGAGGGCGGCAGAGAGTGTGACAGAGTTGTGGAAACACGGTTGTGTCAGGTGTGTGTTGTTTTGGGATCCTCGAGTTCGTATGCCTTTACGGTGTTATGAGCATGTCCTATAATGAAAGACAGCATCAACCTCTAGATTTTTATTTTTTAGAGATATAGTTTTTCTTTCTCACTGAACCTTGACTAATTATGCTATGCCTGAATATTACTATATTAAACAACTAAACTCTTTTGGGGCAATATTATTTTTCTCATAGTCTTGATTTTTCTTTTTTTTCGTACCAGAGTCGAATTGTGGAAAATTGACCTAAGCAGGAAAAAATTAAGATTATGAGTGTTGCAGGATGAAACTGAACAGGAGCAGAATGGAAAGATCGATTCCACACAGACGTCTACAAACTAAAGGTAAGATGTGAACAACACATACACATTCACATTTATATCAAATAGTTCACTCCATCAACTCCAATTTATTACCAAAGTTGGCAGTGAAGGTGGCAGGACCATCCGTTGCATGAGCAAATTAACCAGCGAGTGCCAAGCGTGCTGTGAGGAACTTGCTTAAAATGTGATGAAGGGATGGTTTGAAGCACTTTGAGATAATGACTCATTGTTCCCCAGAGGAGAGAAGGAGAAAGTATCCATGGAGACCAAGAGATAGAGCTGTAAAATAGGAGGTCATGTTGTTCTGTGAACAAACTACACTCCTATATCTCATTCTCCCTCATGGACTAATTGAGTAATTGTTATTCTGCTCCATAATTGGGCTTTTCCCAAGCAAATCCCATTACACTAAACTCCAGTAACATGACATGCATTTTTACCAAAAGTGGTCTACAGCACATTAATTTCAGTTGTGGTTGCATCTTGCTATGGTACAATGGCCCCTTTTTTACATCTAATTTTAATAAAGCAGGGTAAAATTAATCTTGAAGGAATATTCGGATTCGATCACTCAAACTACGCAGGTAGGCAGTGATTCATTTGGTCATGTTGCATTTGCAGGGTCATGTAAACACTTAATCATTGCAGGATGCCGGCAGTAAATTATCAGAGCTTATTTCATTCTCAATCCCCATACCAGTCTTCACATTTTATTTGGAGTCACAAAATCGGAGACCCTTCCCTAAAAATCTCCATGAAATCCAGTCACAAGTGGGCAATGAATACTAATTTGTGATTGCTTAATACCATTGCCTAATGCGATTTCTTCCCTATTCATTTGGTAAGAAAAAAAGCATGGATTTTAATTTCAGCAGTGGTTCTCAACTAACACCATATGCAAGACCCCATATATAAGGTAAGATATATTTATGCTGGCATTTCTGCTGTGATTATGACAAACCTGCTTGTTTTCCAAATTGTTTTATTAACAGAAACTGGGAGTGTTGATATATTAATTGGTCAGTTTATTTTGTGATTCCAGAAATTTCAGTAACTAATAATAAACATCAGGTTATATTATTTTAATATATTAATACACTTGAATATGAATTGTGTTTTTAATAATAATAATAATAATACTAATAATTGAAATAAGTTTAAAGATGCAATGGAAGTTGCGACAGATCATTTCTCCTGTATTGTGACGTATATCCAAGTTTATCAGATTATCCAAAAAGAAAAACATATGTCAGGGAATTATTTTCTTAGTCTCTTCCAATAGTTTTCCAATAAAAATATATAAATTCTTAAATACATTTTAGTATCAAAATGACTTAAAATATAAAGTCTTGTTTTCTAAAAACAATAACAGCAACAATCATAATTAAGTGACTTAAAAAAAAAAAAAAAAAAAAAAAAGCAGCAAAATAGCAGGTAATTGTATAAAGAAAAAAAAACTTTAAGGGAAAAAAAATAATATTATTGTTCTTAATCAATTTTCTAATTTTGGTCTTTTATTTATTTTTTCAGACAGCAATTTTTTCATTTTTAATTGCTTACGTCTTCTGAAGTGTTTTTCATTTTAGAATTTTTAGATAACGAGTAATTTATAATGCATTTTCACTAGAAAAAAAAAACAGCAGGGGTTTTATATAAAGGATGTCCTTCAAAAAAGTTTGAGAAACCCTATAAATCACCCTATGTGAGAGTCGAACGAGAGTAGGAAACATTCATTTATCTTTCCACTCTGGTGTTTTTCCTGCTAGTTTATGATAAATGAATGTAAGGAGGCCACTCAGAAGACTGAAAATGCACAGACCAAATGATCTCGCTCCAGACTAACTAAAACATCTGATGTGCATTCATGGAGCATCATCAGAGCAGACGAAAGCGATTCAATTGTATGATGTTTTTAAACATCTCTCAGTGATTGCAGCAGCTGGGTCAGATTCCTGCCTCGTTCTGCGCGGGTCATGTGGCTCTGATTTGTTGGGAAGGCTCAGGTGTGTTCTGGTCTCATCACATGAAATATTCTGCAAATGTATATTTTTCCACACACTTGACCCCTGATCGTCCTATGCAGAAATCATAACAAAATACTGCGAACTTCATCTGAAATAATGGATATGGCAGCGATGGTAAAGTACCAACTAATTTGTTGAACTTATGGACTTTGCTCAAACTTCAATGTTTGAAACTAGATTTTTAGTCTCAAAGTATACCAGTTAGGCTTAGGGTTTTGTCTCACCCCCAAGTATGAGTTAGTATTGTTTTCAGTATGATTGAAATACTATTCTAGCATTAATATTTTGATTTCATTTTTTATTTTGATTTCCTGTTTTCATTTTAATTTCAAAGTTTTAGTTGTTTTGTTATGTGCTTGTCATTTTTACTATTTATTTATGTCTATTTAGGCTTTATTAATGTTTATTTTTTAATTTTAATTTTAAAGTTTTAGTAGGCTAATTCTATTATGTGCTTTTGTTTTGTTTTTTCCTTTTTTGTTGTTTTTTTAAATATGCCGATATATTTTTTATTACTATATACTATTATAATAATATTTTTAATTAGTTTTTATTTTTATATTGTTTTCATTTCAATTTTAAAGTTTTAGTAATTCTTATGTGCTTTTGTCATTTTTGCTATTTGTTTGTCTGAATTATTTTATTAATTGCATTTTGAATTAGTTTCTAGTTTTCTATTTTGTTTTCTTTTACATTTTAGTTTAAGTTTTAATAATTCTGTTATGTGCTCTTGTAATTTGTATTATTTTCTTTAAATATGTCCATATAGTTTTTAATTTTTATTTCAGTTTTAGTTGTTTTTTTCAGTTATTTTATTTATTCATGAAGTTGAATGAAAATGGTGTGTGTGTGTGTGTGTGTGTGTGTGTGTGTGTGTGTGCATAAATATTAGTGCAGTCAAAAGAAGAAGTAAAATTTTTACAATAAGCCCCCAGGGGGGCAGAGCTAGGGTTGGCAACCCCACTCACAACTGCTGCTTCTATCTCTTTTTTTACTTTACAAGAATTGTGTTTATTTAGACGCAGAATGACAACATCAAACGGGAGACTGTTCAGACACGCACTCCATCTTGTCAAACGAGCTCGGAAAAGGTACAGGTGACCAGGAGCTTATAGGACAACAGTGAACTGTAGTCAGATGAGATGTTGTCAGGCCATATGTCAGTAAAAAAACTATTTTCCTGTCTTGTCAACCATTATACTGTGTTTATAGCACGTGCTCTATAATTGCACGCACAAATGCAGTGGCGCGCGCTGTATATCATTTCATATTAAAGCGCAAATGAAACTACAAGCATGTCGTAGTTATGTCATCAGTTAAATCATGAAGTTACCAAAAAGGTGATTAAAGCTGCCTAATAACTATGTATGTAAGTATTTGTTATATATGATCAGATTTAAGAACATATCTCTGAAATGCAGTGGTTTTCAGAATCAGTCCTGGAGCAGCAGCACTTTCTCCCTCTTCTAACACACCCGATTCAACTCATCAGCTCATTAGAAGAGACTTTAAGAGCTGAAGTTGGTCAGAAAAGGTAAAATCAATAACTTTTGTAGCTTTAAGGATTCATCTATATTTAATTTAGATTTAGTGTTTAATAACTTTATTCAATGTCTGTATATTTCCTTGCTGAAGGGCACAGTAAATATGACATGTATTATAATGGGTTTATGTGAAGATTGTTTCTAAGTTCACTTAAATTAGAAGTTGTTATTTTGTTTTTAAGTCTAATAAATGTTCAGATTAATAGCTCTCAATTATACTGTAATGTTGAATGGCTATAGTCAATGGTTTCATAGGACATCAGTAGTATTTGTATCAGTGATTCTTGCTTTCAGTCATCAAAAAGATGCCATTGAACAAATATAAAAAACATACTGTCTTTATGTTGTTTCTACATGAATTTGAAGATTAATGGAAGAAATCAATCAAAGTCTATGCAATGTCCTCTCTACGATAAAACTAATAATGTCTATTGTTAGCCACTGGCTAATAAATTCTTAGATTTTACTTGTCAGTGTGTGAGTTAGAGGCTAAGTATAAGTTTAGCACAGATATATTTTCACTCTGACTGAGAGCTTCAGAGTTTCACTTTACATCAAGAGATCTGTGCTATTTTTCAGTTCATCTCAATGAATGACAGTGTACCTGTATGAATACATACTCGAGTGAAGACAAACGACTCGACATCGCTTTGCTTGGGCACTGTTCTCTCACCATGCAAGAAAGAAAGCGAGAGCGTCTTACATACTATGCAGAATTTACGTGCTACATGTAAACGATATTCTGTGTTGTATTTTCTTGTCAAAACAACAAGAGTTCATTTGGAATTCTTCAGCTTTTAAGAACTGCCGGGTTTTCCGGTAGTGGGCGGGACTAATGCGCAAACGGCTATCTCATTGGCTGGTGCTCACCTATTTTCGTCCCTGTTTTGATTTCAGCAAATTAGTTTGAGCGAACAGAGACAGCGTGATTAATATTCATGAATATTCATGAACCCAGCAGCTCATCAATCCTTAGTGCATTTTATATTGTCATTTAGCAGTACAATTCACATTATTATTATTATTATTATTACTATTATTATCTTATCAGTATTATTGTTAGTTTTTCTTTTTATTACAGAAACACTGATTGACCAACAATATCTTAATCAAAAAGTTAAAATGATAAATATGCATTCATACATGCTTACCACGTTTTAATTCTAATTACTAAAGTTCTATCATTAAATAATACTTGATTATATTATAATATCATATTATAATGCTTGACTGACTGATGTTAAGAGTGTACTTTCAGATATTTAAAAAGCTGTGCCATTTTACTAACGTTAGCTTTTATATAAATAGTATATCAGTCTGGTGAGTAAAGACTTTGCCAGGCAATGGCAATTCTATGACCAAGGTGTGCGCAGAGGGTTGTATATAACTATAGTAATAGTGCTGCTTTTTTAATGAACACAGTAAATGAAAAACAGTTTTTCCCTGAGATGCTTTTCAAAACAATGTGTGTTTGAGCTTCTGACTATTCAAGATGTTTGTCTTGTGTGTCTCTTAACAGTAGAGTAATCTGTTCATCTGCAGACAGAAGCTCACTGTTCCATCATGTTTCTGCTCAAGGTGAAGATAACGCCCATGTTGGTTTTTATGTTGGACTCCAAAAAATAGCCGCTCTGTTATATCTCGTAAAGTTGTTTACACTCTTTCCCAATATATATCTTTCAATGTGTGATTTTTGTTTTCAACTTGTAGACAGCGTCCTCGAAAGTCAATCAGCAATCAACTCTCTTACCTCAGATTGCTGACTTTAGTGGCCATGATCCTAAAGGACTGCTGCTCAGTCTAATGATGGGAAACTGATACTGAATGTTACTTGTCTTTATATTGTATAATTTCTGTGGTTATATGTAGATTATTGGTCAGTTATATTTTAAAGTTTACGAATATGACTGTTTTCAATTACTGACACTGAAGTCTTAATCAGAGACAATACGGCAGAATTTCAAAAACTAGCAGGGTGTGTCCATATTGAATGTGAAAATGCTCAAAAAATATGAACCGATCACAAAAACAAGCTACCAGAATCAGTGTGGATGAGATCTCAGAAAACATGTAAAACACTGAGAGTACCTTTCATGACGTCTGTGGTGCTTTTCCATGAAATCTGGGGGGGGTTCATGCAGAGACATTAGAAATGCTAGAGAGAGATGAAAAAAAAACCCAGATACATAAAAACGTTAAAATCTCCAAACCTACAAAACATTTACTAATAACCATTGTTAGTTTATACGAAAATATTGTAAATAATTACCAATGTTTGTGTCCATAAGTAACTAAAAACAAAGAAGTCCCTCTTCACGTAACTTTACTTATTGAGTATTAATTAAGTATCAAAATTTCTGCTCTTACCAAAGTCACAAGGTTTTCTTCCACCTATATATTTTTTATCTATTTCTGCTTCTATATTCAGTATTGTTTAATAACTTTAAATGACTCAATAGGATGACATTGAATGTCCTTGTCTGGTGGTATTTTCTCACTATTCTCATTTTGGAAGGATCCTATAATAATTGTAATTAAGCCTTTTATCTTCCCATGAAATTCATGTGATACTTCCTCTGATCAAACGAAAACCCAAAAAGTCGGAGCAGAACTCCTGTTGGACAACATCTCCAGGACGCTACGCTCCATATGACTAGTAAGTCAAATCTCATATAACTGCCCTGATGATTTTTGTTCTACCCGCTTAAATGATAGAAGTACTTGCGCTGTCCAATCCATAAAGACTGTGTCTGTTCCCCGAATAGTAAGGTCAAAATATAAATTTAATGCAGGATCTAGAAAAAATCTGATCGTGATTAAACCAGAAAAATGCTAAATAAATGAACAAAAACAATTTTTTAAGTTTGGGCTCCTAAACAGTACATCACTCTTAGATTACACTATTGTAAATGAAATGATCACAGATAATAGTTTTGATGTACTCTGCTTGACTGAAACCTGGCTCAAACCAAATGATTATATTGATCTAAATGAGTCTACTTCACCAAGGAACTGTTATAAGCATGAGCCCCGTCAGATTGGTCGTGGCGGCGGTGTTGCAACAATATATAGTGATATTCTCTCAGAAAACAGGATACAGGTTTAACTCATTTGAAATTCTAAAAGCATCTTCTAAAAGCATACCCCCAAATTCATAGAAAATAATCAAAAACAATCCAAGGTTATTATTTAGCACAGTGGCTAGATGAACAAATAACCAGACGCCACCCGATCTAGATATTCCCTCACAGTTTAATAGTAATGACTTTATGAATTTCTTCACTGATAAAATAGATAACATCAGAAATACAATAACAAATGTAGATTCTACAGCATCAAATACTTCAGCTTCATTCATCGCACCCAAAGGAAAATGGCAGTGCTTTACAAATATAGGACAGGAAGAGCTAAATAAACTTATCACTGCATCTAAACCAACAACATGCCTGTTAGATCCTGTACCCACTAAATTACCGAAAGAGTTGTTACCTGTAGCAGAAGAACCGCTTGTCTTTAGGTCACGTCCCAAAACCATTCAAGCTGGCGGTTATTAAGCCTCTTATTAAGAAACCACAACTAGATCCTAGTGAACTGGCAAATTACAGACCCATTTAAAATCTTCCATTTATGTCTGAAAATTTAGAAAAAGTTGTGTCTGCTCAATTGTGCTCCTTCCTGCAAAAAAAAGATCTCTATGAAGAATTTCAGGTTTTATTTTTTTTAAATTTATTAGAATCTCAGAATTATCAGGTTTCAGGCCCCACCATAGCACAGAAACTGCACTTGTTAAAATTACAAATGACTTGCTTCTTGCGTCAGACCAAGGCTGCATCTCATTGCTAGTTTTACTTGATCTTAGTGCTGCGTTCGACACTATAGATCATGACATATCATGAACGATTGCCCCCCCCCCCCCCCAAAAACTATAAAGGTATTCAAGGGCAGGCTTTTAGATGGTATAGATCCTACCTGTCCGATCGCTACCACTTTGTTTATTTAAACGGGGAGTCATCTCAATTATCACCAGTAAAGTATGGAGTGCCACAAAGATCTGTCCTAGGTCCTCTGCTATTTTCAATATACATGTTACCCCTGGGTAATATTATTAGAAAATACGGGATAAGTTTCCACTGTTATGCCGATGATACACAACTATATATCTCAACAAGACCAGATGAAACTTCTAAATTATCTAAGCTAACAGAGTGTATTAAAAATTTTAAAGATTAGATGACCAATATTTTTCTCCTATTGAATTCAGATAAGACACATATTTTACTTATTGGACCAAAACACAGTGCACAGAATCTCTTGGATTACAATTTGCAACTAGATGGATGTACTGTTACTTCCTCTACAGTCAAAAATCTGGGTGTTATTAGATAGCAACTTGTCTTTTGAATATCATATTTTCCATGTTACAAAAACAGCCTTCTTCCACCTCAAACATTGCTAAGCTATGGAACGTGTTATCTGTTTCTGACGCAGAAAAGCTATTTCATGCATTCATGACCTCTAGACCGGACTATTGTAATGCACTGCTAGCTGATTGTCCTGCATCTTCAATAAAAAAGCTACAGATAGTCCAAAATGCAGCACCTAGAGTCCTTACCAGGTCAAGAAAATATGATCATATTACTCTAATTTTACAGTCTCTGCACTGGCTACCTATTAAGTTCCGTATCAGTTACAAAATGTTATTACTTAAGTAGTACACTAAGTAGTAATGGCGCTCCATCTGAAAGCCGTGATGAGTTTATAATAATCTCCAGAAGAGGCTTTTACTGGCGAGGTGCATGGAAAAATCGCATTAGATTTTTTGCCAGCCTACTGCTGATAATGTCCAGGGCTCAAACACACTCTCTCTGTTTAAATCTAGATTAAAGACACATCTCTTTGGCCAAGCATTCAAATAATGCATCTCATAATCTTGTACTGCAGTTATATCTGATCAAATGCACATTATTATTCCTTAGCTTGGGTTGAACAAATAATTTTTGCTTGGTTGGAACAGCAGCTACGCTAATTATGTCTCTATTTGTTTCTCTGTTTCTGCCACGAGCTTCAGTCTGGATCCAGCCTTAGAAAGACTGAGATACGAACACTGAGAAGAGATGATGCAAACCCCTCAGAGGACCTCAGATGACCCCAAAGGGGTCGACCGATTATTGGCCTGGCCGATTATCGGCGCCGATATTAAGCATTTTTATGATTATCGGTATTGGTCATTTTCAAAACCGATTTGCCGATAAAATAACTTAATTTTGAAACGCGCTATTTGGCTCTGATGCAGCCTGTCAGAACACACCACTCTGTGGCCTGAAGCAGTCTTCGCCCACCACCCATCTGATTTGTTGGGAGTCACGAGTCAATCAATGTGGAATTCACTCTCACTCCGAAAGCACTTGTTAACTGCAGCTGCTTCAGTGATCACGCATCAGCTGTCTCTCAAAGGTAAGGCAGCAGCAAACGTTGATAAAGTTGCAATAAATCGCAATCCACTAACGTTACACTGAAGTTGCAAAACACCTCAATATTATCTATGATTTCAGCGATGCAGAAAACGCGGACGAAATCGCGGAATCCAGTCATATAATATTATAGTGTGCGACGCTCGCGGTGATTTCAGCTTCTGTCGTATCACTACATGAGGACATAAATACATGAACAACATCTCCAGAACTGCTCTGACTCCCTCTAAGAGTCACTTCATGAGCATGTTTCATTGGAGTAAAACTATCTTCATATAATTTACATTAGGGTGACCATACGTGCCATTTTCCCAGGACGCGTCCTGGCCAGGATTTCTAATTTCTAAAA